>OX493413.1:6151713-6676713 GCA_950371165.1 Lacanobia oleracea
AACGTTTGAAGGATAGCACCATTCATATATCACAAAATAATATTGGCATACTAAAGATCAAATATGCAAACATGTGGCCTTTTTTATGTCCCGACGCCATTAAGAAGGCTGTTAAAAGCAGCATGCACAGAGCGGTCCATGTTACTAAAGACCGCATGGATACGCGTCGTGTGTGGTCGCGATCCTCAGCATTGAAAGAACTACGGAAAAATGCGAACATAGAAGATGCATGATTTTACGAATACTGTAAAAAATTACCAATGGCATACACCACAATCAAGAGGTGGTTAGGTTATTTTAGAATATGGCCTGTGTTGTCCGTTGCTTCAGCATTAATTCATTACTTCTGTAAACGGGGAACTCACCGACCAAGCTGACCATCAATACGGATAATGAAAAATGATTTTGTGAAAAATAAGGAAAATATTTAAAAGAAAACGCAAAGGGAAGAAAATGATACTACCATCCGATTAAATTTCTTTCTTTTCTTTCTTTCTTTTCTTTCTATTTAAATAATTTACTTTTAAAAACTTTGCAAAGGCACTTGGTTGACTTAGTCACACGTATCCAACAAACTGTCATAGTAGCTGAAATAAGATATCGGTTGATTGCTCCGGCATGGCTAAAAACTGTTCAATTCCCAATGAAGCAACAGCTCAGGGCCAAAAACTGTCCGTTGCGGGTTTCACTTTCCAGTGGATCAAGGGAAACTGTAGATCCCAAGGCAATGACGCCAGAGACGAACTCGCGAAGAGAGTTCCCAAGACGGTACTGCTGAACCTGTACCCACTTCTCCTCTTACCTTTACTACTGATTTGCACATGAATTTGCCAGAGATCAACCGAACTTTAAGATAACAGATGGTCACGGGCTACAAATTACAGGCAGCCAAAAATGGAAATGTTAAGCCTATACATTCAACTAACTAAGCGACTTCTCAAATCAAGTGGAAATACCCTCCGAATAATAATAGGTGTAATTACGGTTTATTGTCCTCTAAAAATATCTTTTCAACATAGGCACTGCGGCACGATGAATCGATGATTTAAAAAAGGTGGCTGGCAGCGGATGGACGTGGACTGCACAAGACCGGAATGGTTGGCGCTTTTTGGGAGGCTTACACATTCAGCAGTGGACGGCAATTGGCTGAAATGATGATGATGATGATAGTTGCATTGACAGCCCAATGTACAGAGGTTGCTTCAATACCGAAAAATCAGTCGCCGACTTTATTCTGGAAATGAGGCCTTTGCTACCCTACGTGCAAAAATCCTCGGAACGATGTGGACGCTCAGCAAAACCTATGTGCGTAGCTTCTCTGGCTAACCTAGCCAGAACTCCTGAGCACAACGGCCCGAATGGGAGTCTAAGTGCGGATAACGGAGTCTCAACTGTACTCTCTCTGTTGCGGGGGTATTCTTTTCTTCTGGATAGAATCTCAGCTCTTCTTCTTCCACCTAGCGTTAATCCCGGCTATTGCCAGGGTACGCCTTCCTACTTAGCTTCCTCCACTTTGCCCGATCTTGAACATCCTTCTCAGTCAGGCCATTGGCTCTCATGTCAGACTTGACGACGTCCAGCCAGCGCTTGCGAGGGCGACCACGGGACCTAGCCTAAGAACAGCCATATTCATGCATCTCCGACCAACGTACTCCATAGGGCGGCGCATGATGTGTCCAAACCATCGCAGACGACACTCTTGCAGTTTTTCCCCCACGTCACGGACACCAAGACTACCTCGGATGTAAGAGTTGCGTATGCGATCAGATCGCGTTACGCCACTCATCCACCTCAGCATCTTCATGTCCATGACGCGAAGCTCCTGGGTGTGTCTGCTTAGTGCTGGCCAACACTCGCCCCCGTACAGTAGGACAGGCCGTATGATGGATTTTTTTTTTTTTTTTAATGTACCTAACTTAGTTTTTAAGTCTTTGTCTACTAACAATATTATGGACCAAGAATGTCTGAATAAAAATATTTTATTTTATTTTTATTTAAAACAATCTTTTATTTTCGTTAACTAATAAAAATAACTACGTACATTATGAATATACAAAACCAAATACGATCAGGCGTCGAAAAATTCCTCCGCATCGCTGTCATCCGGAAACGTGCCCAGAAGACTGGCAGCATTGCCACGTTGAATGGCAATGCTAACTCTTTGAGCAAAGAACGAGCCAGTTTTTTATTTTATTTTTTATATATCTGCCCCTTGAGCTTCGGAGGCATTTTGCGGTCGCATACAACGCCCGTTACCTCGCGCCACTTCGCCCAGGCCGCGCCTATACGTGCTTGGACATCGTCGTCCACGTTGCCAGACTCGTGCAGCCCGGATCCAAGGTACCTGAACGTATCGGACTTTCTGATCAGGTCCGAACCTATTCGGATGGTGTTTGTATCCGTGCTGCCACAGGACATGTACTCAGTCTTCGCCACATTTAGTCTCAGACCACCGTTTTCAAGCGTGTCCTTCCAAATGTTGACTTTGCGCTCAAGATGGGCTTTGTTCTGATTAACGAAAGCGATGTCATCGGCATACATCATTAGCCATGGAGGCTGATCTTGGATGTTTGCCGAAACTACATCGAGCACAACGTTAAACAAGAACCGGCTAAGAGCCGAGCCTTGGTGAACGCCAACAGATATTGGGAAGCCAATCGATTCGCCAACAGCGGTCTGGACAGAGGACACGGAATCGCGGTATATGTCTCTGATAATGTCAATATAGGCCTCGGGAACGCCCTTGAAGCGCAGTGCCCACCAAATGGACTGCCGAGGTATACAGTCGAAGGCCTTCTGCAGGTCTAAAAAGGCCATATGCAAAGCTCTCCTTCTCTCTCTGTAAGCCTCAGCCAGATTCCGTTAGGCGAACACTACGTCCATGGTGCTGTTACCCGCCCGGAAGCCATATTGACACTCAGAGACAGCACACTCGCTACGGAGTCGTGTGTCAATGATGCGCTCGAAGAGCTTCATGGTGTGGCACATGATCTTGATACCGCGGTAGCTACTACAATCCTGTACGCTACCTTTGCCTTTGTAAACAGGAATAATCAGGCTAAATCGCCACTGGTTCGGCATTTCCTTGGAGATCAGGATGCGATTAAAAAGATCCGTCAGAAGGTCCACACCATGTGGGCCCATCGCCTTCCACACTTCAATTGGCACATTGTCAGGCCCGACCGCTTTCCGGTTCTTCATGTGGCGAAGAGCAATGCGAGTTTCGTCGGGGGAAATAGGGGAAATAAGTCCAAGGTTAGGAGGCGGTTCGGGAGGAAGGTTATGGGGATGCTGTTTGTTTGACAGCTCCGCGAAGTATGTACACCATCTCTCCTTAACAGAGGGGGCATCGTAGAGCAGCTTACCCTGGGCGTCCCTAACACAGAGACATTTGCTAATGTCCCATGTAGCTTTCTCCCGGGCACGCACCAGCTTAAAAATAAGCTTTTGCTTTTGTTGTATAAGGGCGCCAGACTTTTGCTGCGGGCTCTGGCTACAGCTTTTTTGCAAGCGCGCTTAGCCGCTCTTGCCACTGTTTAAATAAAACCTTCTTCTTCCGAGTCGCCTCCTGCACCCCGTCATCCCACCACCACGTCTCCTTTTCTATGGTGCGGCCACCACGAGAAGTGCCAAGGACGCGCTTACTCGCATCGGTGATCGCTGAATGGATCCCACTCCAGATCTCTTGAGCGGACTCATGCGGAGCACTGATCTTGAGATGTTTGACCTCCGTGATGAAGTCCGACCGCCTAGGACCATCAAGCAACCACCACTTAATGCGGGGTTTGCGTTTCTCTATCACTTTCTTCTTCGGTACAACCGCAAAGTACAGGACAAGGAGGCGGTGTTGAGCCGTTAGGCTTTCGCCTGGTATGGCTTTGCAGTTGGTAACCTTGCCAATGTGGCACCGTCGCACCAGCAGTTAATCTATTTGGGTTGAGTAGGCACCACTACGGTACGTAATAAGAAGCTGGGGCTTCTTCTGAAAGAATGTGTTCGCGATGGCTAGATCAGACACAGCGCAGGTGCTGAGTATACTGACTCCCTCTGCATTTAGCTGGCCATAACCAAAACCACCGTGGACACGTCCGTACTCTCCAGCAAACTGACCTACGTGACCGTTGAGATCCCCCCCAACCAAAACACCTTCGGAATTCGGAATAGCGCGTAATACGTACTCGAACTCTTCCCAGAAGGCCTCCTTTTCAGACTCACAGCAACCATTTTGAGGAGCATAGGCGCTGATTAGGCTCGTTACCGACCCTTCGATCAGCACCCTAACTCGCATCAACCGGTCACTGCATCGGTCTACTTCAAGGATTCCATCCTGAAGTTCCTTAGACAGCACCACGGCCACTCCGCCCCTGCCCGTTGGTGATCCGGTGTACACTAGCCGGTACCCCTGCCCGATGTCACGTGACTTATTTCCCTTCCAGCGCGTCTCCTGAAGGAAGGTGCACTGGACCCGACGCTTCGCAAGTACGTCCGCGAGTTCTCGGCAACGTCCGGTTAGGGAGCCAATGTTCCAGGTGGCAAAGCGGAACTTCTTCTTGGGTACTATCCTCTTTAGCCGTGCCCGTACTTGACACGGTAGTCCTAGCCCACTTATCGCAGGTTTAGGGCGATGTGCCTGCGCGTCGTTATGCGGCGACGCCCTAGCCCGAGTACCCTTTCTCGACTTGTCCTTGTCCATATTATTATGTGACTGAAGTTGGTTTTACGTGGGGCGACCAGCCGTCTGACCCCCACAACCCTACGAGAGGGAAACCAAGGATAGAATCTCAGCTCTATCGCGTGTTAACAACCCTAGCAACTTTCTTCAACATAGTGTATAGAAAAGCATTATCATCAAAATGTTTCACATTACGAAAATTTACGAAGGTTGGTCAGCGTTTGGAATAGAAGAGGTGATACAGCCAATGCCTTGCATTCTAAGGGGGTCAAAAATGCTAGAAGTCGACTGTTTGTATATCTTATGTCATAATGGTTGCTGGTCGCTCACAATGGGCCTCATCAGAAGGCTTAAACTCACTCAAAGGGCAATGAAGAGGGCAATGCTTGGAGTTTCCTTGCGTGATCAAATCAGAAATGATGATATTCGTAGTCCAAGGTTACTAACGTAGCCCGAAGGACCGCCAAACTAAAGTGGTAGTGGGCCATATTGCTCGCAGAACAGATGAACGATGGGGCTGAAAAGTTCTGGAATGGCACCGCAAGGTGGATCGATGAAGGTCGCGTTTAGCCGATGGATGTGAAACGAGCAGAACCGGTCGTTGTGGCAACGCTTGGGGGATGCCCAGCAGTGGAGGTCTTTCGGCTATGATGATATCTTATCTTAGCGATCTTACCTGGTGACATCATTTTACTATACGACGTACACGCAAACGAAGTAGCGTGCAACAGCTATCTATCTATTTCTAATCTTCTAATGTATAAAAATCTCGGATCACAGTGTTTGTAATCGAACTTCTCTGAAATGGCTAAACCAATATTTATGACTTTTTGTCTTTATTTATATGGCAAAACAACGTTTGCCGGGTCAGCTAGTTGAAAACAAATTAGTATTTTTTTTTTAATTGAAGTATGAAAAAAAACCCAGCCAAGTGTGAGTTGGGCTCGCGTGCAAAGGGTTTCGAACTGATTTGATTTTTTAACATATTATTTTAACACTTCAGACTTTTATGTATAGAACTATAATCTGTTCTTTTTTTTTTTTCAAAACTTCAGGCTCAGTTGTTTCGGAGATAACTGGTAATTTTTGGTATCATTTCTTGAGTAACTTCAAAACTATGTATTTTTTTTTTTTTTTCATGAAAAAAATTAAATTAAAACTCTCTCAGTAACTCCCCTTCCCCTCTCACTCATGCCCTCATTCCCCCTTTATTTGGTAATTTTCATTTGGTATGCGTATTTACGCGATACAGTTAGATTTTTTTTGATGTTTAACCTCCAAAATGACGCCCATACTGAGAAATTATTTATTCACGTAAAGCATTTGTAATTAAGTCACAGAAGTCTACATGTGTACCAAATTTGAACAGAATTGGTCTAGTAAATCTGGAGAAAACTGTCTGTGACACACGGACAGACAGACGTGATCTTATAAGGGTTCCGTTTTTTGTTCGGAACCCTAAAAAAGGTGCACTGCGTTTACAATAACCTTATGGTTACGATTTCTTTTAAATGCACTACACAACAGGGATTATGGGTATTTATAAATTCAAATTCAAACAGTAAACCATATAATTTCTTGCAAGTTTATTGAATCATTGTATCAAATAATGCGTGAAGTGGTCATCACTTATGATTTAGTAACGTTCACATCCACAGCCGCGGACTCCATACCCGAGTCCGAGAGCAGCAGGAGCGATGGCAGCAGCGCCAGGTCCATAGCCAGCGCCGAGCCCATAGGCACCCGCAGCGCCATAAGCAGCAGCAGAAGGAGCGATACTCTCAATAGCAGTAACTCCGTTACCGCAACTGTAGCTGACGGCGCCAGCACCAGCACTGGGCAACACGCCCTCCAAAGCCACAGCACTCACGAACGGCAGCTCACCAGCCACTGACAGAGCACCTTCATACACGTTCTCAGACGCTACGGAGAGGCCACTGGGAGCGATAGCAGACACGCTGGAAACAGGCAGTCCACCGCCGGTGGTGGGGATGATCTCTATACCAGCCAAGCCATTGCCGATCAAACCGTTACCAATGATACTATCTCCAATCACACCATTGCCAGCCCAGTTACCAATCAGACCATTACCACTTAAACCATTTCCTATCAAACTATTGCCAGCCCAGATGTTACCAGCACATCCTGGAGCAATAAGAGTAGGAGCGGCGATGGCTCCACGACTAAGGCATGAACTGAACGCCGTCTGTAAACAAGATATTATTGTATTGAAAAATATATCTTTATCAGTAGACGATTACACTGTCGATGACATTTGCTTATTCAATTGATCACGTAATGTGTGTTGGACGCTTTTGATGTAATCACAAATTATTTGACAGTAAAAAACTTAGCAACAATCTTAAATGACGTGTTCAAAGCCTTAAAGTTAACAGTGGAGAATTGGAGATATCGACATTGTGAAACTTCATTAATTCACTGCTTTGTAAAACAACGTAGTTACGCACAGTATACAAGTGGTAACCTTGGGAAAATGCCACTAACACTATAAGAGCTTAAAAAAACATGATAAAATCGCAAAAAAATGAGCGGGCACAGCATGAAGCCTTGGAATATCCTAAATAAGAAAAGGATAGATAATAGTTTCTTAAAATACAGAAACAATAAATATGTAAACCATTTCTCACCTGGATGAAGAGCGCCTGAGCGCAGAGGACGAGGATCACCTTGCCTGACATTGTAGTTGTGTTGAAGTGAACTTGAGAATGAGTTTTCAAAGAATCGATCGATTATTTATACTTAAACGTAGTCCTTATCTAGTTGTGTTGCAGCAATTTGTGTACTTTTGAAATGATCTTTTTTACCTTTATCAGTAGTTGCAATATGGAAATAGAAAAATATGCATGCATTTCGTAAGTGACGTATCCTTGAAATACTTTTGAGGCTTTGATTCAATAGAAAATTGTCAAAACATCACGTTTTGATAAGAAGATTTGTAGTATATAAACGTGGTCTAGCAGCAGGGGCATCATTCAGTCTTCAGCTTCTCGTTGAACACAAACAAACATCAAACATGTCTACCTTCGCTGTTCTGTTGCTCTGTATCCAAGCTTGCTTGGTTCAGGTGAGTGATCTTCTAAGCCACTTTTTGTTTTCCTTATCTTTCATTTTTGTTGCTTATTGTTTCTTTCTGGCATGTTGACTCTTTTTTTAATGTTATTTGGCTCCGACAGAATGTTTTTGGTATCGGGTGCGGCTGTGGCGCGCCAGTGGCCACCATAACTCCTGCTCTGGGTCTCGGCGCTGCTCTCTCTCCAGCTGCTGCATGTGGTGGTGCCCTCGGTCTTAGTGCTTACGGTGGCGCCATCGGATCTGCTTATGGTGGCGCACTTGCTCCTGCTGCTGCATACGGAGGTGCTGTCGCTCCTGGAGCTGCTTACGGCGGCACCGGTGAAGGAAACGTGGCGGTCATTGGTGAGCTGCCAGTCGCCGGTAACACCGCTGTTGCTGGTCAGGTCCCTATCATGGGTTCTGTGACCTTCGGCGGCACTGTGCCGGCTGCTGGTGCCGTGTCTATCTCCGGACAATGCGCGTGCGGCTGCAACGCTCCTGTGTACTGCTGAAGCATTCATTGAACATCGTCAAGAATAAATGATCATGAATTAAACAAACATACCTCTGATTCATTCCTTTTAGCTTGTATATATCCTGTTTGACATAGTTTTTGTTTGTTCTTCGCTAGGATATGCTAAAATTAAATTTTAGTTTTGCAAATCGGCCAAAAATAAAAAAACTAGGGTTTTCGCTTTTGGCTCGCGGGCTTATGCTTTGTTTTATTTATTTTATTATTTTTTGGAAAACTTACAGCTATATATATAACACTAATAAACATTTGAATAAAATAAGGTCAACTACAATTTTAAGAACTATATACGCCTGGTATACTGTCTATCCTATTCTAAAATTTAAAATAATTTTAATACAGACTTGTAAACAGAGTTTATATAAGGTAGTTATAGTAACAAAAACAATTTGAAAAAAAATTGATGTCCGTATTTATCTTGCTAAGCTTCGTGAGAGTTTAATACCGACACGCATATTCCGCTGTGTAAAATTCCTCAGACTGAAATACTTTCTGTATACGTACGAATGTATTAGTCAGAATAATTATGTAAAGGTATCCAATTTTTTTTCGATTTCGGAGATACCTCAAATTAACTTTTTATATTTTGCACTTTAACTACCGCTGGGAAATTGCTCTGCTAATTTTTATTTTTAATATCTTTTATTTTATACTAATATATAAAGCTGAAGTGTTTGTTTGTTTGTTTTCTTGAACGCGCTAATCTCAGGAACTACTGGGCCCCAAGTCTGCTATTACAATAGTGTCAGAGTGGTCTATCACTGATCTCATAATGACTTTCCAATGATCAACCACTGACACTCCACTGAACGAAATGGCATAAAATGATAATCGCGTACATAATGACAAATGAATGACAGACGTATGCGGTAATCAGCTAAAATTTTGACAGTTCCATCGATCAGTGACCACTAGAATGTAATTGTGTAGTCATTGCTTTTCCAGTCACTGCGCCGTTCTACGGGCGTTTTATATCCAATACTTAACAGTAGCCAAGCGCCAGGTGTCTGTGGTTTTCGAGAAACTCATTGAGAGCCGAAAAGAGAAACCGTAACTCATAAAAACTTGGGCCTGGCGTTACAGAGCTGGATTTCGCCATAAATTAGAGCATTAAAGAAGGTTTCACGAGCCTAATTTTGACCCACTGACCAAATCAGATAATATTATATTTAAATAATATTATATTTTGATATTTGCCCATATTTAAGTTTATTATTTTTAAATATGTTACTAGCTTTAGCTCGCGACTTTGTACGCGCATATCTCGATTTTTTCCGTTCCCGTATAGCCTAACAATATAAAAATATTTTTTCAAATCTGACTGAATCCAGAGATTAGCTCGTTCAAACAAAAATAGATAAAGAAAAATGCATATTTTGGTGGCTATGTTTCCCACATTGGAAATATTATCAAACATTCGTCGTTATAGAGATCTAAGACTATATACTCTGAAATGTACTTGCAGGTATGCTGCAGTGCTTACATCCTATAACGATGATGTTTTAGGTAGCTACATAAAAGTGCTCAGGCTTTCAGTTTCCTTTAGCTGAAGTTTTCAGAAAACTATATTTTTTAGACAAGAGCCATGTGCATCACTCCTGGCTTGCTTTTGCTTATATATATCGTTCTAAATGAATTCCTATCAATAAAAACAAAACAATCTCCAAACTAATATTTAGACAGTTCAACTTCAGATTCCATAGGTGGCGTTATGTATTTAATCTCATTTTTTGAATCGTCATCATTTGTTAAGCTTAACTTGAGTTGCTCAAAGATGAATCTTTACGGGCCTAGGGACAGGAATCACGTCATACCACCCGCGAGCTGTTACGAAGTCCCATAGTAGAAGAGTCGCGAAAAGAGTTGAATTAGATTGGTTTATCGGATGTCTAACTGGGTTCTTAAAACGTTTATCGTTTCGATTTGCGTTCCTGATTTGAAATAAATTGAGAATTAACTTGATTCATCACGTAGTTTCTTAACGTTTGAAGAATAGCACCATTCATATAGCACAAAATAATATTGGCATACTAAAGATTAAATATGCAAACATATGGCCTTTTTTATGTCCCGACGCCATTAAGAAGGCTGTTAAAGGCAGCATGCACAGAGCGGTCCATGTTACAAAAGACCGCATGGATACGCGTCGTGTGTGGTCGCGATCTTCAGCATTGAAAGAACTACGGAGAAGAAGAAAAATGCAAACATAGAAGATGCATGGCTTTACGAATACTGTTAAAAAATTCCAATGGCATACACCACAATCAAGAGGTGTTTAGGTTATTTTAGAATATGGCCTATATTGTCCGTTGCTTCAGCATTAATTCATTACTTCTGTAAACGGGGAACTCACCGACCAAGCTGACCATCAATACGGATAATGAAAAATGATTTTGGGAAAAATAAGGAAAATATTTAAATGAAAACGCAAAGGGAAGAAAATGATACTACCATCCGATTAAATTTCTTTCTTTTCTTTCTATTTAAATAATTTACTTTTAAAAACTTTGCAAAGGCACTTGGTTGACTTAGTCACACGTATCCAACAAACTGTCATAGTAGCTGAAATAAGATATCGGTTGATTGCTCCGGCATGGCTAAAAACTGTTCAATTCCCAATGAAGCAACAGCTCAGGGCCAAAAACTGTCCGTTGCGGGTTTCACTTTCCAGTGGATCAAGGGAAACTGTAGATCCCAAGACAATGACGCCAGAGACGAACTCGCGAAGAGAGTTTCCGAGACGGTACTGCTGGACTTGTACCCACTTCTCCTCTTACCTTTCTCACTTATTCGCACATGAATTTTCCAGAGATCAACTGAACTTTAAGATAACAGATGGTCACGGGCTAAAATTACAGGCAGTCAAAAATGGATATGTTAAGCCTATACATGCAACTAACTAAGCGACTTCTCAACTCAAGTGGAAATACCCTCCGAATAATAATAGGTATAATAGGGAATATGCATGCGATTGTTTTATTTGCAAAATGAATTACTTATTAGCTCTAGTAAACAATGAGCAAATTATTTTTTAAATACCTTCATCAGCGATAAAGATAAAATGTTTCAAAGATTACAATTGGAAAGAGTAGTCCGATATAAACTTTGACGTCATTGTCTATGACGCCTATGGCAACTGCCATAGAAAACAGCGTTTTCGCGAGAGGGACAGATATATATGTTTAAAATAATTATATCTCGTTGGTTTTTCGAGTAATTTTGATTCTATTTTCACTGTTAGTATTATATTTTTGTATATTTTAAATCTAGATGACAAATATGTTTTTCATGCTCCCTATTACGGTTTATTGTCCTCTAAAAAATATCTTTTCAACATAGGCACTGCGGCACGATGGATCGATGATTTAAAAAAGGTGGCTGGCAGCGGATGGACGTGGACTGCACAAGACCGGGATGGTTGGCGCTTTTTGGGAGGCTTACACATTCAGCAGTGGACGGCAATTGGCTGAAATGATAATGATGATGATAGTTGCATTGACAGCCCAATGTACAGAGGTTGCTTCAATAACGAGAAATCAGTCGCCGACTTTATTCTGGAAATGAGGCCTTTGCTACCCGACGTGCAAAAATCCTCGGAACGATGTGGACGCTCAGCAAAACCTAAGTGCGTAGCTTCGCTGGCTAACCTATCCAGGACTCCTGAGCACAACGGCTCGAATGGGAGTCTAAGTGCGGATAACGGAATCTCAACTGTACTCTCTCCGTTGCGGGGGTATTCTTTTCTTCTGGATATAGTCTCAGCTCTATCGCGTATTAACAACCCTAGCAACTTTCTTCAACATAGTGTATAGAAAAGCATTATCATCAAAATGTTTCTCATTACGAAAATTTACGAAGGTTGGTTGGGGTTTGGAATAGAAGAGGTGACACTGCCAATGCCTTGCATTCTAAGGGGGTCACGCATACTAGAAGTTGACTGTATGTATATCTTATGTCATAATGGTTGCTGGTCGCTCACAATGGGCCTCATCAGAAGGCTTAAACTCACTCAAAGGGCAATGAAGAGGGCAATGCTTGGAGTTTTCTTGCGTCATCAAATCAGGAATGAAGATATTCGTAGTCCAAGGTTACTAATATAGCCCGAATGATCGTCAAACTAAAGTGGTAGTAGGCCATATTGTTCGCAGAACGATTCGATGGGGCTGAAAAGTTCTGGAATGGCACCGCAAGGTGGATCGATGAAGGTCGCGTTTAGCCGATGGATGTGAAACGAGCAGAACCGGTCGTTGTGGCAACGCTTGGGGGATGCCCAGCAGTGGAGGTCTTTCGGCTATGATGATATCTTATCTTAGCGATCTTACCTGGTGACATCATTTTACTATACGACGTACACGCAAACGAAGTAGCGTGCTATCATTTTCTAATCTTCAAATGCATAAAAATCTCGGATCACAGTGTTTGTAATCGAACTTCTCCAAAATGGCTAGACCTATGTTTAGGAATTTTTTGGCTCTATTTATATGGCAAAACAACGTTTGCCGGGTCAGCTAGTTGAAAACAAATTAGTATTTTTTTTTTAATTGATGTATGAAAAAGAACCCAGCCAAGTGTGAGTTGGGCTCGCGTGCAAAGGGTTTCGAACTGATTTGATTTTTTAACATATTATTTTAACACTACAGACAGTTGTTTCAGAGATAAATGGGGGACTGGTAATTTTTGGTCTCATTTCTTGAGTAACTTCAAAACTATTTATTTTTATATCATGAAAAATAAAATTTTAAAACTCTCACAGTAACCCCCCTTCCCCTCTCACTCATCCCCTCATTCCCCCTTTATTTGGTCATTTTCATTTGGTATGTCACGCGATACAGTTAGATTTTTTTTAATGTTTAACCTCCAAAAGTGACGCCCATACTAAAAAATTATTTATTCACGTAAAGTATTTGTAATTGAGTCACAGAAGTCTACATGTGTACCAAATTTGAACAGAATTGGTCTAGTAAATCTGGAGAAAACTGTCTGTGACACACGGACAGACAGACGTGATCTTATAAGGGTTCCGTTTTTTGTTCGGAACCCTAAAAAGGTGTACTGCGTTTACAATAACATTACGGTTACGATTTCTTTTCAATGCACTACACAACAGGGATTATGGGTATTTATAAATTCAAATTCAAACACTAAACCATAAAATATCTTACAAGTTTATTGAATCATTGTATCAAATAATGCGTGAAGTGGTCATCACTTATGATTTAGTAACGTCCACATCCACAGCCGCGGACTCCATACCCGAGTCCGAGAGCAGCAGGAGCGATAGCAGCAGCGCCAGGTCCATAGCCAGCACCGAGCCCATAGGCACCCGCAGCGCCATAAGCAGCAGCAGAAGGAGGGATACTCTCAATAGCAGTAACTCCGTTACCACAGCTGTAGCTGACGGCGCCAGCACCAGCACTGGGCAACACGCCCTCCAAAGCCACGGCACTCACGAACGGCAGCTCACCAGCCACTGACAGAGCACCTTCATACACGTTCTCAGACGCTACGGAGAGGCCACTGGGAGCGATAGCAGACACGCTGGAAACAGGCAGTCCACCGCCGGTGGTGGGGATGATCTCTATACCAGCCAAGCCATTGCCGATCAAACCGTTACCAATGATACTATCTCCAATCACACCATTGCCAGCCCAGTTACCAATCAGGCCATTACCACTTAAACCATTTCCTATCAAACTATTGCCAGCCCAGATGTTACCAGCACATCCTGGAGCAATAAGAGTAGGAGCGGCGATGGCTCCACGACTAAGGCATGAACTGAACGCCGTCTGTAAACAAGATATTATTGTATTGAAAAATATATCTTTATCAGTAGACGATTACACTGTCGATGACATTTGCTTATTCAATTGATCACGTAATGTGTGTCGGACGCTTTTGATGTAATCACAAATTATTTGATAGTAAAAAACTTAGCAACAATCTTAAATGACGTGTTCAAAGCCTTAAAGTTAACAGTGGAGAATTGGAGATATCGACGTTGTGAAACTTCATTAATTAACTGCTTTGTAAAACAACGTAGTTACGCACAGTATACAAGTGGTAACCTTGAGAAAATCCCATTAACACTATCTTCATCTGCCTAACCTTTTCCGAACTATATTGGGGTCGGCTTCCAGTCAAACCGGATTTAGCTGAATACCATTAACATTATAAGAGCATAAAAAAACATGATAAAATCGCAAAAAAATGAGCGGGCACAGCATGAAGCCTTGGAATATCCTAACTAAGAAAAGGATAGATAATAGTTTCTTAAAATACAGAAACAATAAATATGTAAACAATTTCTCACCTGGATGAAGAGCGCCTGAGCGCAGAGGACGAGGATCACCTTGGCTGACATTGTAGTTTGTGTTGAAGTGAACTTGAGAATGAGTTTTCAAAGAATCGATCGATTATTTATACTGAAACGTAGTCCTTATCTAGTTGTGTTGCAGCAATTTGTGCACTTTTGAAATGAACTTTTTTACCTTTATCAGTAGTTGCAATATGGAAATAGAAAAATGTGCATGCATTTCGTAAGTGACGTAACCTTGAAATACTTTTGAGGCTTTGTTTCAATAGAAAATCGTCAAAATATCACGTTTTGATAAGAAGCTTTTGTAGTACATAAACGTGGTCTAGCAGTAGAAACATCATTCAGTCTTCAGCTTCTCGTTGAACACAAACAAACATCAAACATGTCTACCTTCGCTGTTCTGTTGCTCTGTATCCAAGCTTGCTTGGTTCAGGTGAGTGATCTTCCAAGCCACTTTTTGTTTTCCTTATCTTTTATTTTTGTTGGTTATTGTTTCTTTCTGGCATGGTGACTCTTTTTTTAATGTTATTTGGCTCTGACAGAATGTTTTCGGTATCGGGTGCGGCTGTGGCGCGCCAGTGGCCACCATAGCTCCTGCTCTGGGTCTCGGCGCTGCTCTCTCTCCAGCTGCTGCATGTGGTGGTGCCCTCGGTCTTGGTGCTTACGGTGGCGCCATCGGATCTGCTTATGGTGGCGCACTTGCTCCTGCTGCTGCATACGGAGGTGCTGTCGCTCCTGGAGCTGCTTACGGCGGCGCCGGTGAAGGAAACGTGGCGGTCATTGGTGAGCTGCCAGTCGCCGGTAACACCGCTGTTGCTGGTCAGGTCCCTATCATGGGTGCTGTGACCTTCGGCGGCACTGTGCCGGCTGCTGGTGCCGTGTCTATCTCCGGACAATGCGCGTGCGGCTGCAACGCTCCTGTGTACTGCTGAAGCATTCATTGAACATCGTCAAGAATAAATGATCATGAATTGAACAAACATACCTCTGATTCATTCCTTTTAGCTTGTATCTATCCTGTTTGACATAGTTTTTGTTTGTTCTTCGCTAGGATATGCTAAAATTAAATTTTAATTTTGCAAATCGGCCAAAAATAAAAAAAACTAGGGTTTTCGCTTTTGGCTCGCGGGCTTATGCTTTGTTTTATTTATTTTATTATTTTTTGGAAAACTTACAGCTATATATAACACTAATAAACATTTAAATAAAATAAGGTCGACTACAATTTAAAGAACTATATACGCCTGGTATACTGTCTATCCTATTCTAAAATTTAAAATAATTTTAATACAGACTTGTAAACAGAGTTTATATAAGGTAGTTATAGTAACAAAAACAATTTTTGAAAAATAATTGATGTCCGTATTTATCTTGCTAAGCTTCGTGAGAGTTTAATACCGACACGCATATTCCGCTGTGTAAAATTCCTCAGACTGAAATACTTTCTGTATACGTACGAATGTATTAGTCAGAATAATCATGTAAAGGTATCGATTTTTTTTTCGATTTCGGAGATACCTCAAATTTAACTTTTTATTTTTTACACTTTAACTACCGCTGGGAAATTGCTCTGCTAATTTTTATTTTTTTTATATTCTTAAATATTTTTATTTTATTATTTAGCGTCCCCGCAGTCTACGGACTAGTCCCCCAATGATGTCTTCCTGTCATAGCATGCTTGACGGTTAGCCGCATGGAACCTCATTTCACTTATTTTGCCTCTCCCTCCTTCACTCAAACTGATGAACAAAAGGAACAAAAAGTTACTCAAAGAACAATGCCCAAAAATGTATGGACACCGTCCCCACCCTTGTAGCACTTTAAAACCTATGTTAACCGAAGGGCCATGGTCATTTTAGCATTTTATTGTATGACAGCGAAACAGAAATGTGCATCCGAAAAAAGTTATATCGACATGAAGAAACCGGAATCAGTCACAATAATAATTATGTTTCCGATCACGATGCTTTTCTTTTTACTGTGGGATGGTTTCGTTCGGAGTTTTCAAACAACTCTTTAGAATTAAATGCTGACTCCCGCTCGGGAACAACTCACGGAGCAGAAAAAAGGTCATAAATATTTTTTTTAGGAGTTTTCAAATAAAATACCTTATTAATTACAAATAAAACCTTTATTCGGTGTTTTCAGTATCTATTACAATATTGTCCCAGGCACTGGCTGGCCCAACGAAATTCTCTAAACGCCTTCCAATCACAAAGTACCAAACGATGCTGACGACATGCACACCAACTGTCCTCATACCCGTCAAACATGAGCAGTAATATGCCTGAATAGCGTTTATTCCCTGTGCGTTATTCAGTATTAAATACGTATAATAGGTCGCATTAGACCTATGTCTTGATAAAACTCGACCCCTTAGAAGAGTGCAATCTTCCTTGTCTATACCGTATTGATTCATAATTGGGCTTGGAGTTGCACAAACCTCTATGCTATAGACGCCGCCACGTAAATGTTCGCTGACATAGGAAGCTGCCAGTTTTAGATGATATGTCCCCAAGCTAAACAAAATAATATCTTCGTTTGACAATTCAGGGAACGGCATATTTATGGACTCGTCAGTCAATGTCCTGAACGCAACCCGCTGCCTGTTAACATTTTCTGCAACAACGTAGTCGCCCAAGTCATTGTTGATATGAATTCTGTGACTGATTTGTTCTACGAACTCTGTGGCGTAGACACTATCATGAAAAGGCTCCCTGAAGGTGTTGAGAAGCGCTCTAGCAATCCGGAAGTCAGTGAAGAAGTGAGGAAGTGATTTATTGAATACCACGTTCCTGAACATTTTAAAGTCGCGTTTAAATCTCCCGTTTATCGCCTCAATGACCCAGCGGACAATTGTTATTAGACCGGATTTATTCGCTTGTTCATTCGTGAGCTGCGTTGCGTTTCTGTCTTTTGTAGGTGGCATGTGAGGCTCATAGCCACATTCTTCGATTGCAGGAATTGAGTCTCTGAAGCCTCTGTCTAATATAAACGTATCATTCTCGTGGAGCAAGTAATGAATCGGAGAATAAATGTTATTCATATCCTTCATAATCTGAGCGTCTGATGTCCTAGCAGAGTAGGGTCCTAGAATATCTATTATATACCCGTCTGGGCACACTAAAAGGAATGGCTTCAATAAGTTTTTGAATTTGTGCAGGCTGTATGTTATTTTCTGGAACAGGAAATTATTACTTTTCTGTATATAAATATATGTTCCGTCGAATAATATGATGGCTTTTGAATCTCCATATAATGCTCTCGCAATAGTAGTGCTGTGACTTATTATTTCATCTCGGCCGATGTGGTCGTATCCTAGATGAAGTGCCACAAAGTCTCTCGTTAAGCACTCTCGGGCTGTATTCAGGTAACGTCCCACTGTTGTCCTGTTGACGTTTAAGTGGCATGCTATTCTGACATCTGGTTCAGCTGACCTTATTTTCATTAGATAGCATGCCAGCACAGTTTTTGGCTGTCTTGTGTGCTGGTTTAAAGATGGTGTGTCATTTAAAACAATAGCAATCTGCTTGTGGGTTAGCCCTGTTCTAAAATATAGTTCTTCAGGAGAAATGCTGTCTATATTTTCAAAATCCAAGGCTTTTTTGTTATTCAGTCAAAAAAGTATCGGGAATGGATGATTTGTTTATGGTTCCAAATTCAAATTTTTGTTTTTTTGTAGTTGTTAGATTGGCACAACTGTTTTCCATTTTGGCGCGGAGTTTGAGTTGCATCTGTTATTTATATTAAATACAGTGCTGGTTTTAGTAATATCATATATAGTGTGTATTGCGAATTTCATAATGGACAAAAATATCGAACAAAGAGTTTGTCTTAAATTTTGCATCGCCAATGGAATTTCGTGTTCGGAGTCACTGAAAATGTTACAGAAGGCTTACGGTGAATCGACTTTATCAAAAACTCGTGCTTATGAGTGGTTCAAAGCGTTCAAAAGCGGTCGAGATGTGATGGAAGATTTGCCTCGCTCTGGTAGGCCGTCAACGTCTGCAACTGAAGTTAACATCGCAAAAGTGAAGGAAATAGTGACTGAAAATCCCCATTCAACTCTGAGAGAGATAGCCGCCGAACTTTCTGTATCTCACGAGTCGATCCGTACCATTTTAACTAATCATTTGGGTATGAAACATGTTGCTGCTCGGCTAGTCCCAAAAGATCTGAATTTTCTCCAAAAACTCAATCGCATGAAAGTCGCTGAGGACATGCTAGAACGAGTCAGTTCGGACCCAACATTCATGAAACGCATTGTTACTGGTGACGAGACGTGGGTTTACGAGTTTGACATGCAAACTAGTCAACAAGCTTCGGAGTGGCGCCTTCCAACTGAACCGAAACCGAAAAAACCACGCCAAAGTCGATCAAAAGTCAAAGTCATGTTGACTGTTTTCTTTGACTATCGCGGTGTTGTGCACTCTGAATTCTTACCGGAAGGTCTAACGGTAAATAAAGATTATTATTTGAGCGTTATGCGGCGTTTAAGAGAGCAAATTCGACGAAAAAGGCCAGATTTGTGGAAAGAAAATTCTTGGATTTTGCACCACGACAATGCGCCTTCGCACAAGGCTATCATTGTGAACGAATTTTTAACCAAACACTCAACAAATACCATCCAGCAACCACCATATTCACCAGATATGGCTCCTGCTGACTTATTTCTTTTTCCTAAACTCAAATTACCACTTCGTGGCACCCGTTTTTAATCGATAGAAGACATAAAGGAGAATTCGCGGCGAGAACTGAACTCAATTCCGGAAGCAGCGTTTAAAAAATGTTTTGATGAATGGATTATTCGTTGGCGCAAGTGTATCGTTTCTAAAGGAGCATACTTTGAAGGTGATAAAATAAATTTGGATGAATAACAGACATTTTGTGTATTATTGATCTTTTCCCGGTACTTTCTTGACAGAGCAGTATGCATTTCTTAAAACGTCCATCATGTCCTTTTTTTGTCTGGTGAAAATGTCGTATCTGCAGAATCATATAATAGGTTTCATTCATTGGTCCGCATATGATTTGTACAAACCCTTGCACTGGTAGGGACATATAAGCTGTGCTCGATCAGTGAATGTATTTTTAAGAATAGTGGTATTCTATGCAGATCTTGATTTGCACATCCATGAAACGCACAGTGACGAGACGTATTTGCTAACCTTTTGTAGGTTGGGACTGTAATTAACTGCTCGGCAACTGCTTGTTCATCGGCTTGCTCATCAGGTTATTCCTCGTTTTGTCCACCTTCATTTCTCATTTGGTGTCGATGTGCTGCCACCCAACAGCGGTAACACATGTACTGCAAGTCGTTATGGGCCGCCTCAAAGATAACATTATTACTGCAGTAAAGAAAGAAATATATATCGCAATAGCTTACTAATGAGAGCGCCCCACTCATATTTCTTAATATCGCTGTGATAGCTATCTATCATTTTTAATGGGCCAAGTGATAGCATTTAGAAATAAACTAAAATCGTCGGTACTCGGAGAATCCTAGATGGTTTTCCATGTATTCATGTGTTAGAATGCGTCGATTTCGATCTCGGAATACAGACCGTAAACACGTAACACATTGATGAATTCGTTAATGTTCTATATTGCCAAAACAGTGAAATAAATCCAAACCACAGGCACACAAAATCCGTTATTAAGTCCGTAGTCGCTTAAAACAAACCAATTCTACTTAGTCCAACCGTTGGCACAAAATCAAATCCAGTAAGAAGTCCAAAGTAGAAGGATAAAACTAGCAATCAAAAGTGGGAGACAAATACGCCTACGCTCAAGGAAGTTCCGAAAGGTACGGAACAATTACAATAACCAATAAAACCGGCAGCGGTAGACAGGCAAGCGATAAGGGAACAAAGACATACTTCCCTTCTCCCCGCCCTTCCACCACCCTGCTCTGCGTCGTGTGGCGCTGCGCGTGCGGCTCTTATTATAACCATTCTATACTGCTCTCAAAAACTTACCAAAATGTAATTATATTGTAGTAGGTATGGTTACATCATGTCGAAAAAGTATAATAAACGGCACAATAAATTGTTACTGATTCCGTTTTCTTCATGTCGATATAACTTTTTTCGGATGCACATTTCAGTTTCGCCGTCGTACAATAAAATGATAAGATGGTTATGGCCCTTCGATTAACATAGGTTTTAAAGTGCTACAAGGGTGGGGACGTTTTGAACATTGTTCTTTCGCCGCAGTCCATCACCACCATGAGACTGAGAAACCAGCGCTCTTGTTCCTTTCCGAGACGTAGATCGGATATCCGTCAGACGTGTTATACCTGAGTTACCCAAGGTTTACCCTGGAGCACCATTTTAAAAAAACGCGCGGATGTATGTTTGTAAGTACGCCCGAGATGACATCTGCTATCAGCGTCTCCGCAACTTTGAAGACTCCAGGTTCTCAACGCTTTGGGTTTTAGTGGACGGCTCAGCAACAGTACCCTTCTGCCCAATTGGTGTTACTGGAGGACTTCAACGCCCACTATCAGGAGTGTCTCTTCCTATACCAGCACACAGACGAGATCCTGGACGAGAGGTGCGAAAGCTAGCGCTAGCGTTAAATCTCAACTAACTGGTCCAGGGAGCAACGAAGGTGTCGGATCTAGATTCACACACAGCCAAACGCTTATGGACCTTCTGCTGACAACAGATCCAGACCGCTACTCGGTGTCGATTTCTACTCCTCTAGGTAGTTCCAACCACTGTCTAGTTAAGTCTGTGGCCGTCTGTATACTCCCCACCCGATTCTCGCCCTAGAGGCACCCGGTGGGTATGGCGATACAGGTCAGTAGATTGGGATCGCGCGATCTTTCTTCGAATGTTATGCTTTGCAGCCTCCTAGATTATCTTCAGCTGATGTTTCGTCGTGCGCGCACGCCACTACGAAGTCAAAGTCACAAACGTTTATTTCAATGAGGCCATTAATCGGAACTTTTGAACATCATCATAACATTTAAAATAACATAGTGACTCTACTGTCCATTCGGAAGGGTAGAGGCTTATGGAGAAGAGCGGCAGGAAACTCCATAGTTACTCTTTTCAAATAAATGTGTTTGGATGTGCTGTGGTATACAAAACTTTTGTTAATATATGTCAGGACCATGAACCCAGAGTTTGCTGAGGTAGACATCAATTTTCTTAATAAGTACATGGTACTCACATATTAACAAATATTGGAACCATGAATTAGCAGACTGTGAGTGAACAGAAAAATAAATACACAAAAATGAAACAGTAGGTACAATAAAGTAAATACATAAACTAACCAGTTTGATCTTGTCTCCACCATTGATTGTCCTATGGAGCAGGACCAGCATGTTACCAAGCATTCTTATCCTGAATGTAATCTTCTAATTTGTAATATGCTTCTTTACAAAAGTGTGCTTTTAATGTAGGTTTTAAATTTTCTCTCATTTAGTTTTAATATGTCACAAGGTATTTTATTGTAACATTTAACACAGTACCCCATGAAAGATGTGTGTACTTTAGCTAATCTACAAAATGGTTGATCTAATTTATCTTTATTTCTAATATTAATATTATGTCTATCACTAATTTTACTAAAAAGATGACGATTTTTCCAAAAGTGTTGCGGCCGGGAATGGAATACTACATTCCTTTCTCAGACGTAGCAAATAGCAATGACTGGCAAAGCTCGCCCGTGATTTGGTGCCGAGTGCAATCGCGCTAATGCGCTTAAACATACGTACCTATTATGGGTCGACATCCGTACGCGCAAAGTAAAAGACGTGAGTCAGAAGAAGAGCCTTTAATGGGGCTACCAAGTCCTGCAGAAAGGTGCTGCGGGACACTCGGTTTGACCACATTGGCCGAACAGGGAACAAACTTGCTTCATATCCAACAGGAAGTAAGGCTTTTGGTCCTTGGCTAAGTGTTCGAATCGAACTTCTGCCACCTCTCACTACCACCACTGCCGAGATCCGACGGGTCGCTGGCCCACTCCGCTGAGGAGAAAGCGAACTTTTTTGCTTCTGTGTTTGCCAGCTTGATGTCCTTGAGTCAATTGAGAAACGAGCCGACAGGATCATCGGTAATGATAGGCTCGTAGAGTCGAAGTTTCAAAATTTTAAGCATTGACGCCGAGTCGCAGGCCTGTCGGTTTTCTATCGGTTGCATTTTGGGGAGTGTGCGACGGATTTGCATAATTTAATTCCGCCAAGCCCATTCAATCATCGGACCACAAGACGTACGGCGATGCGCCACCGGTAAATGGTGGACAACCCACCCACACACACAAACCGTTTTGGGAACGTATTTATTGTGCGTACAGCTAAGTAGTGGAATTGCCTGCCAGAGTCGGTGTTGCATGATAGCTACAACCTGGGAGTCTTTAAGTCAAGAGTGAATAGGTTACTTCTAGGCAAGCGTGCTCCATCATCGACTGCACCATCGTTTACCATCAGGTGAGATAGTGATCAATCGTATGCCTACTAATTGTAAAAAAAATCGACTTGGTATAATCACATTATTTTGAATTTAGTTTAAAATTCTGAATATAACAACACGTGCCTGCAATAATTTTAAATTACTTATACACATAGACAGGCTGAGGAGCTCGTGGCTTAAAGAATAACAGCCACATGGATCGATTTTCAAGATTGGGAAACGCTTGCCAAGGTTGGTCTGTGGTTGGGTGACCATCTTGACATATCGAGTTTCCTCTGTGCCTCGTTGGTTCAGGCTGTCATTTATAGATCTTTGGTAGTCGTTACAGATTGTCAGAAGCCAGTGAATCTGACTTCAGTCTTGTCGAGAACTTCCGTGTTACCTAGTTAATCCAGTTTGACTGGAATTAAATTACTAGAACCAATCACATTATTTTAATTTGCTTTACATATTTAGTTTCTTCCAGGTCCTTTATCTTATTTCGCTGTGTCGTTTTTTGTCTCTGAGTTTCAAATTAAGAAAGCTTCTCTCCATGGCTCTTTGGCATTTTTTAATTCATTCTTCCTTTCGTGTGCGCAAGAAACTTAGTTGGCTGGTCACATTGCACTTCAGGATAATGAGAAATGGGCATTAAAAAATACTGGACTTAAACCCGAAAAGGAAAAGGGGTCGCCCCTTAAGACGAACTTACAAAATTCACAAACAACGATTGGATGAGATGAGGAAAAAGTGGAGTGAGATGTAGAAGGCTCGTCGAGAGGTCCTTAGAAATTAAAGAGGTAATTAAAGAGGAAGATTATTGATAAATCTGTTTTAATATAAAATCATATGACTATTAAAGGTATTAAAATGGACGGAGATATTTTTCACATAACGTAATCATGCAAAAATAAAAATAAAAAGGAAAATCTATTGGATTACTTAACAAAGCTATGTATTTAAGGATATAAAAACATTAAAAAAAAAATCAAAATTAGCAGGGCAATTTTTCAGCGGTAGTAATGGTGCAAAATATTAAAAATTAAATTTGAGGTATCTCCGAAATCGAAAAAATGTTGGATACCTTTACATTTATTCTGACTAACAAATTCGTACGTATACAGAAAGTATTTCAGTCTGAGGAATTTTTCCCAGAGAGTTATAAGCAATTTTCGTGTTTGGTTAAAAATACTTAACTTCTCGTAACAGGATTATTGCACAATTAAAATCTGCCTACCTTACTTTATCACAATACCAAGTCTCACTGGCCTCTGTGATTCCTCTGAATTATTCGGGTTACATATGCCCCGTTGATTGGACTACAAGCCTATATAGTAAGAAGTTCCCTAAATCGTTGGCTGCAGTGTTAACTATATTTTCTGAGTCTTTATTTATCCCCGTTAAGTTAATATCCCTAACCCTAATATATCTCGAAGACTAAAAGAAAGAAGAACTGTGCATCAAAAGTACCAGCACCCGTACAGGGACAGGACGTTTGTGCGTCTAGACGCAGTCGGATTGGATACAGTCTATATCAAAGGAATTCAAGAAGCATAGACCTACTCCAAACACACACCATTCCGGTCGATCACGTCTGTCCGGTGCAGATTGGCACACAACTAGTAAAAGGTGGACGTACCATACATGTCGTCTGCCTCATACTTACATCCGGTAAGATAGGCGTAACGATATGCCAAATGAGGAAACGTATTATTTTTGGGTTTTATTAATTGAAATACGACAGAATAAATTGCAAATTATCAGTTTATTGAATTTTCATATTAAGCAGGTACTTTCTCGTACCAGTTTCACAATTACACAGTTATGTACTTGTTTTTTTAGTTACATCCACAACCACGAACTCCATAGCCAAGCCCGAGAGCGACAGGAGCAATGGCAGCAGCGTTAGGTCCATAGCCAACGCCGAGCCCATAGGCACCCGCAGCGCCATAGGCAGCAGCAGAAGGAGCGATGCTCTCAATAGCAGTAACACCGTTACCGCAGCTGTAGCTGACGGCGCCAGCACCAGCACTGGGCAACACGCCCTCCAAAGCCACAGCACTCACGAACGGCAGCTCACCAGCCACGGTTAGAGCACCCTCATACACATTGTCAGACGTTATGGAGAGGCCACTGGGAGTGATAGCAGAGACGCTAGAAACAGGCAGTCCACCGCCGGTGGTCGGGATGATCTCTAGACCAGCCAAGCCGTTGCCGATCAAACCGTTGCCAATAATACCATCTCCAATCACACCGTTGCCAGCCCAGTTACCAATCAGACCGTTGCCGATCAATCCATTTCCGATCAAACCATTGCCAGCCCAGGTGTTACCAGCACATCCTGGTGCAATAAGAGTAGGGGCGGCGATGGCTCGACGACCAAGGCATGAACTGAACACAGTCTGTAAACCAGAAATTATTTTACTTATTAGTATGCAACTCTTGGGAATAACCCAACAAAGAAAAGTTTAAATAACGAAATAAAGCATCGATGGAATAAAACATCGTACAACTGAATTATTGACACACTGCGTTCGATATAATAAAAATCGAATTATCAACTTTCGCAGACCAATAGGGAACCCCATTTTAATATGTGCACATTATGAAGACTCACAATGTATAACAATACTCGTATAATTAAAAAATAATAATAAACCAGGCAACATTTTCTCACCTGGATGAAGAGCGTCTGAGCGCAGAGGACGAGGATCACCCTGGTTGACATTGTAGTTTGTGTTGAAGTGAACTTAAGAATTAGTTTACCAAGAATCGAACGGCTACTTATACTGAAACATTGTTCTTATCTAGTTGTGTTTTAACAAATTGTATATTATGAAATAAAATTTTCGTACCTTTGTCGGTTGTTGCAATATGGGGAAATAGAAATATGCATGCAATTCATAACCTTGAAATACTTTCGAGGCTTTGTTTTAATAGAAAATTGTCAAAACATCACGTTTTGATAAGAAGCATTTGCGCTATATAAACGTGGTCTAGCAGTAGGAACATCATTCAGTCTTCAGCTATCAAATATCAAACATGTCTACCTTCGCTGTTCTGTTGCTCTGCATCCAAGCTTGCTTGGTCCAGGTGAGTGATATTCTAAACCGCTTTTTGTTTTCCCCATCATTGCTTTTATTTTGGTTGGTTATTGTTTCTTTCTGGCATGGTAGGTACTCTTTTTTTTAAAAATAGTTTGCTCCTTCAGAATGTGTTCGGTATCGGGTGCGGCTGCGCAGCGCCAGTGGCCGCCGTAGCTCCTGCTCTGGGTCTCGGCACTGTTCTCTCTCCTGCTGCTGCATGTGGTGGTACCCTTGGTCTTGGTGCTTACGGTGGCTCCATCGGATCTGCTTATGGTGGCGCACTTGCTCCAGCTGCTGCATACGGAGGTGCTATCGCTCCTGGAGCTGCTTACGGCGGCGCCGGTGAAGGTAACGTGGCGGTCATTGGTGAGCTGCCAGTCGCCGGTAACACCGCTGTTGCTGGTCAGGTCCCCATCACAGGTGTCGTCAGCTTCGGTGGCGCTGTGCCGGCTGCTGGTGCCGTGTCTATCTCCGGACAATGCGCGTGTGGCTGTGGCGCTCCTATTTACTGCTGATGCATCACTTTCTGTTGTTTAATAAAAATAAACTATCAAGCATTGCGCTAATGATGCAATCTTTCATTTAGAGCCAAAATTATCCTCAACAACTATTAACAGAATATAAAATCGTGCCTGTATGCTATGGACTGTTCGTGTTTTGATCCCAAAGTTCATAAATGCACCATAATGGAAACGGTCGAGTAGATTTGTAACAAAATTACAGTAACTGATACACAGCTAGGCAGCCAGACAGACAATTACTTATTCACATGAATGTTTCTACAAGAGTTCCGTTTTTCTATACGGCTGTTTGGATCCCTAAAAATTTATTCTAGTGATATCTTTACGATTCGGTTAATAAAATCGTGTCACAGCACACTATTTTGCAGTCATTAATATGAATAAGATCATCTGATTATTAGGTCTTGTGTTCGGTAATTAATTATCATTTACAATTATAATCTGCCTAGCTTTTTCCCAACTTTGTTAGGGTCGGTTTCCAATCGGATAGACATGATTGCTCGCACATTACATGCAGCCACTTTATATATGACCTTCACAACCCTGTTACTGGCATCACGCATATGCCAAGGGGGTATTCCTTGGCAAGACTGGTGTCAGAATTTTGTACTACTTTTACTTGTGACGATCGGCGATTGTCAAAGATCTACCTCTAGAAATGACGACTGTTGGTCTCTTGTTTTCCGAAGTGTAGATATACATATATTGTTATGCAATGGATGACTATCCAAGTACGGATCGGTCTCGGAGTTGCTTAACCCTGTTGTTGTTCTTTATTTATATTTTCACAAACGTAAGTACATTATAAACCCAACCCTATAGTGCTAGAATCCTTACCTGTACATAAATACTACTTGAGTATTTTTTTACGTACGAACATACATCTAGTCATACATACTCACTGTTTATGAGTAGAAACTATTCACCAGGCCTGAACTTATATGGAACATATAATTATTTATTTAAAACTTTGGAAGACTTAGATATAACTAAATACAATGGTGATAAAATAACAGAATGATAATCTGACAGCCAATTACGGGTCTTCACGTCTAGAGCTTGTCTGGTTTAAACGTACTGTGGAACAGATTATACACACTGCCAAATAATGCCAAAAAAAATAAAAAAAAGTCTTAGCAGATCGTCACCTTTATGTAAAAATTAATTTCGGCAAGTTATTTCCCAAACCTAATGAGAACCAAAATGGTTAAATTCTATTTAAAAAATAATTAAAAACAAAGTCTTAAGAATTTAAGTTCTAAAGAAATTCATTGAAAGATTCCTTCTCGCCGAAGACACACTTGTTTTTTTATATATGTTCCATATAAATTCAAGTGTATTGAAAATTAAATAGCAACGTGTTTATTCCGCTGTACGGACATTCCTGACCTAGGACAACCTATATCCGATGACAGGTGATAATGTGGAACTGATCGCGGCTGACGATTCTAAGAAGTCAAGAGCACAAGAAATAGTGACCTTAGCACGGTCGCGTTGCGGTAAGAACTCAAGAGTTGCGGTAAGAGTTGGCGGAATTAGCTGAATTCGAAGGACAACACAATGTGTTGTCCTTCGAATCTATAAAAAACAACAAACAATCTACAGTGTGCATGTCATGCACACTGTAGATTGTTTGTTGTTTTTTGTTGAAGATCGCTTTTTGCGATAAGGCCACCCATTGTGTCACCCTTTGTAATGTTTTCTTCATGTATATTTTCTGTAACTTATATGGTTTACATAATAAAGAGTATTCTATTTTATTCTGTTCTATTCTATTTTTACCCAAGAGCTCGGAACTGAGATAGTCTCTGTTGTAGCCCACCTGAGTGCGGATACTGCTTAAACTCGTGCTCAGACGGTATTTAGACTACGAAAAATTAAGGAAAGGAACAAACAACTACAATAACGTCGTCAGTATTATTTAGCAATAATAACCGTTAGCCATTATAGTTCTATTGCGTTCTTTAATTCTTAGAAAAATGTAGACTTATAGTCACCCTTACTGTGCTTCACCTCAGTTATTATGATAATTATAGCATGTTTTCCACGCATTATTTGGCGTTTTTTAAAGAAAGAGAGATGTGAAAGAGAAGTAAGTTAGTGATAGAGTGACGACTGATAGAACAGCATGGAAGAATAAAACGTGTTGCGCCGACCCCAAGTAACATGGGATAAGGGCAGGAAGATGATGTTTTGATTTTATTTACGTTTTGCCTCTCAAACACAAACTTAAACTGACCACCACAATTGTAATAAATTGTTATGTAGCTACTAAATTGTAATATTTATAATGGTGAGAATTCAATCAATCAATAAATTATTTATTAATTTTCTCCTACAAATTACATACAAATTTTAATGGAAACAGTTTGAAGATGGGAGACAGGAGCCCATGCTAAGTAAAACCTGTGCTATGGCTCACCTGGTCTCCTTATCTCAGATTTATGTTTGGATCAATAATAAAGGTAGTAACTAATGCAGTAGGGAGCGCTCATGGCTGATGCAATCGAATTGAATTAGCTTAAGGTGGATGCTCCAGGGTAGCCCGCGAAATTCAAATATTTTTATGTTTTTTGCAATTTGCCGGTCAGTGTGAAGCTGTATATGGACCAAATGCGTTCCGCGACCGTAACGCGTATTTATCTAAAGAATTATAACCATTTTAATCATCAATATAGCCCTCTAAGTTCATGTAGTCCGAAAGAATGATTATTTCTGAAATATTTATTCATTCGAACTACATGGACTTAGAGGGCTATATTGATGATTAAAATGGTTATAATTCTTTAGATAAATACGCGTTACGGTCGCGGAACGCATTTGGTCCACATACAGCTTCACACTGACCGGCAAATTGCAAAAAACATAAAAATATTTGAATTTCGCGGGCTACCCTGGAGCATTCACCTTAAGGCCTAAAAAAATATTATTTATTATTATTTATTATATACTTTCACCTCATAACAAGCACAGTAAAAACGCTTATAAAAACTAGTGTACAATGGGCGGTCTTATCGCACAGGGAAAAATAAAAAATAATGAAAGGTATATTTAGAAATTTTGTGAATTTGTCGGTGGGTGCTTATTGTATGTGTAGTGGTTTATGTGTATGATAATATATGAGTCGTGCTTGTGTGTATTTTAGTGTTTGTGTGTGTGTGTAGTGCATGAACAAACAACAAACAATTAAACAATTTGATTTGTTTTATTATAAACCAGTGTTTCTTTTATCTTAAAATTTTTGACATATTATAACGCATTTATAAAAACTATTTAAGAAATTATTACACTGTTTTTTAAACTTCTACTAAAAAAAATGCGCACATGGTAAGTAGAAGGTTGGTTTCTGTACTAAAAAAGCGCCTCTTAAAAGCACCTTTAAAAGAAACGCCAATTCATCATCATCTTCCTGCCCTTCATCATCTGCCTAGCCTTTTCCCAACTACATTGGGGTCGGCTTCCAGTCAAACCGGATTCAGCTGAACACCAGTATTTTGCGTGTATCGGCTGCCTACCAGACCTCCGCAACCCATTAACTGGGTAAAACGCTACATCTTGGCAAGACTGGAGTTGGATTTACTGACTTCTGGCAATCCGTAACGACTGCCAAAGATCTACAAATGACAGCCGGGACCAACGGTTTAACGTGCTTTCCGAGGCACAGAGGAAACTCGTTATGTTAAATGGTCACCCATCCACAGACCAATCTTGGCAAGCGTTGGCAACCTTCAAGATTGACCCGTGCGGCTGTTATTATTCAGCCACGAGCTCTTCTTCTATAAAGCCGCCTTTGTCCAGCCAAATACGGCCCGGCCGTATCGTCACCCTATCCCAGGTGATCCGGACAAGCATCACAGAATTCACAGAACCTACAAGTATAGAGAGCGAGCAGTGTATTTGAGATATTTACCCATACGCCTGCTTGGTGCGACGGTGACATGAGTAAAGAAACGGAACAGTGACATGACAAAGCTTATAATAGGTCTTTACCTATGAAATTGCCGTTTGTATGAAAAAATTTAAACGAATTTTCTTCATGTATTTTTTATTTGTATTAATCGAAGTAATCACCCATGCGATCAATGCATCTTTGCCAACGCAGTGGCAGTTTATTGATGCCCTTCTTAAAGAAATCAACTGGACGGGAAACAACAAATTCTTCAAAGGCATTTTGTAGGTACTGCCTCTCGGGTATTGATTTTTTTTCCCGCCAAAAAGTTATCCAAATTCTGGAAAAAGTAGTAGTCTGTAGGCGCAAGGTCTGGTGAGTAGGGCGGATGACGGAGAGCTTCCAACCCCAGTTCTTGCAACTTGGAGACCGTCTGCTGTGCAGTATGAGGTCGCGCGTTGTCGTGCAGGAGCAGCGGAGACGAGCGATTGACCAATGCTGGTTGGAGATGTGCCAGCTTCTCCATCATTGTATTCAGTTCTTCACAGTACACATCAGCAGTAATGCTCACCCCGTTTGGTAAGAAGCTGTGATGAATCACACCGGCGTTAGACCACCAAACAGTGACCATCACTTTTCTAGGGGTAAGTTTTCGTTTAGGGCATTGTTTAGGTGCTAAACCAGGATCCAACCAACTTGCTGAGCGCTTGCGGTTATCAAACAGAATCCATTTTTCATCGCAGGTAACAATGCGGTTCAAATTTCCTTCATTTGTGTGTCTGTTGAGCAGTGCAAGGCACGTCTCGACGCGTACTTCGCGCTGGCGATCATTGAGTTCGTGGGGTATCCATTTGTCAAGCTTTTTTACCTTGCCAATTTGACGCAAATGGACCAATATTGTTTTGACGCTAACGTCGAAAGCTGCTGCTAATTCAGCCGTAGATTGTGTATCATCAGCTTCCACAATCGCCTTTAATTCGTCATTGTCGACCAAAGTCTTCGGACGACCGCGAGGTTCATTTTTCAGGTCGAAATTTCCAGAACGGAAGCGAGCAAACCAATAACAGATGGTGCGTTGGTTTGTAGTGTTAGCTCCGTAAACGTCGTTGATGTTGCGTGCCACTTGTGCCGCGTTGCTGCCACGACGGTATTCATATTCCATAATTACTCGAATTTTTAACGTATCCATGATGACGAAAAAGATTGAAATGCGATGAAAATGTAACACTAATCAATAAACAAATGACTACTTTTGGAAAAAAAAAACATGTTTTTAAAATAAAATTAATTTGAAATTAGAATTCTTAGCCAAACAAAAATTATTTTGATTTGAAATGGCCAGTACTGCAGAACGGCTATTTCATAGGTAAAGACCTAATAATAAGTTGATAATACAACTGCGCTGTGATAGGTACCTACCTACCGATTCATATTAGTGATGGAGCGGTTTTTTTTAGCATTGTCTAAAGTGGGTGATAGACGTACGAGCTTATAGTACGCGGTTTTTAAGATCGCGAGCTTACTCGGCTCGACGTCAGTGACACACGTGAAACCTTGCTCAATACTTTGGTACCAGGGGACCGCGATGTCGCCAATGGAGGAAACTTTTTCTTATTCAGGAATAATATTTTACTAGAGCCAGACAGAACACTTGTATGAGAGAAGCAAAGAAAGGAATTCTGTTAATTATTAGTGTGAATAGCTTCGAAAATCAGTTATATTTGCAACACAATAGCACTCGACGAATTACACACGTGCAAAATTTCAAACCTGTTGGATCGCCAACGAACTTACTCGGCGGTTCTTATGTACGCGTGCTTACAGTGACACAAGAGCGACAAAGCTCGTCGAGTTACAAGTACGCGTACTTGCTCGCACGTCTGTCACCCACTTAACATAGAGGTAAACTGTTTGTTCTTTTTACAAATTTACTGGCACAAGAGATTACTAAACTCGCTATTTGCAAACAAAGATACGATAAAAACTTAAAACGAGAAAAGATCGGATTGAAAAATCAAAGCTTTGTTTGTTCAATTCATGATTGTTTATTCTGACATTATTAAACGACAACTTCAGCAGGAGATTGGAGCACTGCAGCCGCACGCGCATTGTCCGGAGATAGACACGGCACCAGCAGCTGGCACAGCGCTGCCGAAGCTAACGACACCTGTGATGGGGGCCTGACCAGCAACAGCGGTGTTACCGGCGACTGGCAGCTCACCAATGACCGCCACGTTGCCTTCACCGGCGCCGCCGTAAGCAGCTCCAGGAGCGATAGCACCTCCGTATGCAGCAGCAGGAGCAAGTGCGCCACCATAGGCAGATCAGATGGCACCACCGTAAGTACCAAGACCGAGGGCACCACCACATGCAGCAGCAGGAGAGAGAGCAGTGCCGAGACCCACAGCAGGAGCTATGGCGGCCACTGGCGTGCCGCAGCCGCACCCGATATCGAACACATTCTGAGGGAACAAACTAACTTTTTCAAAAATATTCACCATGTCAGAAAGAAACAATAACCAACAAAAGTAAGAGCAATGATGGGGAAAACAAAAAGTGGTTTGGAATATCACTCACCTGGATTTTTGATGTTTGTTTGTGTGAAAACAAACATAAAAAAACTGAAAGATGAAGCCTGAGAAGACTGAGTGATGTTCCTACTGCTAGACCACGTTTATATAATGCGAAAGCTGCTTATTGAAACGTTCTGTTTTTCTAGTTTTGGCTGGTTTCTATTTCCCCATTTTGCAAGTATGTACTGATAAAGGTGCAAAAATTAAATTTCAAAATCCACGAATTGCTTCGCAATTTGATAAGGACTACGTTTCAATGTAAATAGTCGATCGATTCTTAGAAAACTCATTCTCAAGTTCACCTTAACACAAACTACAATGTCAGTCAAGATGATCTAGTCCTCTGCGCTCAGGCGATCTTCATCCAGGTGAGAAACTGTTCACTTATATCTTTTTTCTAAATTATTTTCAACAATTTCTTATGCGGGTGCGCTCATGCCACGCTGGGGGAAAAATGTCTTTCAAAAATTTTAACATTTTGTGAGTTTTTACTGTCATAAGACATGTGAGACGCGCGTTTGACACACATTACATTACGTGATCGATTAGACAATACTCGTACTATAACTTTTGCTGATAAACCCCAGACTAATGTCTGGGAGGAACTTTTATACGAATGGCAGTGTAGATGGGGAAATTCTATCAAAGGCCGTCACCTCCACCAGTGTTTTCCATCTGTTCGTGAGAGGCTGGATAGGACATGGCTGGAGGTGGATCACTGTGTTGCTCAATTTCTCACAGGTCATGGCAACTTTAAGAGTAAATTATTTTCCTTTAAGCTTGTAGCCTCGCCTTTATGTCAATGTTCTACACCATGAATAGGAACAATCCGCACACCATATCTTATGGGAGTGTATTTTTTGGCACACTGAACGCAATATTATGCTAGATAGTATTCAGGTTACATCTGGTGTAGTTTATTATACGGACCTTGTAGAAACCAGAACAAATTTCCGTGCATTCAAGCTATTTTGCCATATCTAATACTGGAATCAAAATAAAGTAGGGTAAAATGATAAAAAAGTCACATATAAATTATTTTTATTTCATCAGACAACGTACAATCTCTCTACATGAATCAAAAGAAGATTCCAGGTGGGTAACAACCATCGATGGGAGCAACAATCTCTGCTACAGGTCCGTTGCAGCCAGTATCAGGCAATAAAGACAAAGGTGCTACACCGCCATAGGCACCTAAACCCGTACCAGAAGCCCCAGTACCAGCTGGAACAACAGCAGCAGCAGCAGCTGAAGGAGCGATGCTCTCAATAGCAGTAACACCGTTACCGCAGCTATAGCTGACGGCGCCAGCACCACCGCTTGGCACTTCTCCTTCCAAAGCGACAGCACTTGCGAACGGCAGCTCACCACCTACATACAAGTTACCTTCAAAGACGTTCTCGGAGACGATGGATAAACCGGTAGGAGTTATGGAAGAGGAAGAAGTGAGAGGCAAAGCACCGCCAGTGGTAGGGATAACTTCAACAGCGAGGTTAGAGCCGTAGCCAAGACCAGTTCCATAGCCGAGTCCAACGTTGCCATAGCCATAACCAATGCCGTTGTAACCTAAACCAGAACAACCGTAGGTTGGTAAAACAGGAGCTGGAATAACAGGACCAGCACAGGAAGACAGGCTTAATACAGGGGCGATTGGGGACACTAATCCAGCTCCCATGTTGGGACGACCGATGCACGAGCTGAGTGCAAGCTGAAAATAAAGTTTTTTTGTTTATATGTTTTTGGTGTATAGTGAAATTCTGTGTGAAAATCATGATCTTCCTGCCCTTTTCCTATGTTACTTGGGGTTGGTCTTACACGTTTTTTTCTTGTATTCTAGGTTTTTTTCTCAACATTCACGCTAACACTAACTCCCTTTTCTTTCATATCGCTTCTCATATAATCTATCCATCTTTTCTTTGACCTTCCTCCCTCTCTCCATCCATCCATATTAAAATACATCGCTCACTCTCAATGCAAACATGCGAATACAAAAAGGTTTGATATATTGATAGTTTTCACAACTGTGCCTTGGGACCAATTAAAATGTATTGTAAGGTTCATTGATGTATTCATTTTTATTTCAACATTTCATTCGGTAGCTATTTAAGAAAATTTTAAAGTTATTATCTCTAAACTGCTAAGCTAAAAAAAAATGAAGAGTTAATGGTTCTTTACTTCTAGATTGCATAAAAATCCATAAGAAGTTTATTTATGGTAACTAAGATTCATTCTGAACACTGCGCTCGAAACGACTCCTACTTTAACGGTTTTATTTCGGTTTTGTCAGCCTCATCATTCATATTATATATCAGGGATGTAGAATTTATTTTTATGGTCTTCCTCAAATAACTGTAGCACAAAAATTCAAGAGATGAAAATAATTCAAAAATCTTACCTGAACAAACAATGCCTGAGCACAGAAGACGAAAACAACCTTAGCAGACATGATAAGTTACTTCAACGAACGCAAATTCTGGAGTGTTGTTTCCAGGAAAACCTTGTATTTTATACTAAATTCGCAGAACTAGAACGTGTGTTTTAAATAATTAGCAATATTGAGGCAATACCTGTTGTCAACTTTGACTTATGTTAAGAAATTTTTTAGATTATCAATTTACTTACAAAACATGGGCTTACAAATATCTTGCCTAACTACACATTGATAGCACAGTTTTCAAAATTCTGTGAAAAAATTGAAATATAGCACGAAGTTATTTTTAGCGATAATTATTTTGCAGTATATAAAGTTGTAGCAAAGTAGGGAATTCAATCAGTCTTCAGCTTTTCGTTGAACATAAACAACTAACATGACTTCCCTCATTGTTCTGTTGCTCTGCATCCAAGCTTGCTTGGTCCAGGTGAGTTAAGGATCTTTTGATTTCGACCTTCTTTTGGCGTATTTAGCCTTCTAACTTATTGGCCTTAAATAATAAACAGCCTTTTTAACCGACTTCAAAAAAAGAGGAGGTTCTTAATTCGGTTCTATTTTTTTATGTTTGTTACCATGAGGTACATGAGGTGCAATGACGGAGTTATGAAACTCCGTCATTTATGATCCGATTTGAAAAAAATAATGTTGTTTTATCTGAAAGGGAGTTTTATACTTCCCAATTGGTCCCATTGTCGCCAAATCAGAATCTGATGATGGAATCTCATAAAAATCGAGGGGAAACCCTCAAACTTTAAAAGCACATACTATGTTTTTCATAAACTTTCTAACGCAATTCAGATACTTGTGCCTGGTAATAATCACCTCATGCTGCTGAGCTGATGATGGACGGTATAAATTAGGATCTGGTGATAAGATCCCATGAAAATTTTTTTTTACAAAAAAATATAGAAAGAAAGAATGAAAAACAGTTTAAGGTGATAAGGTGGTGAGGTATATTCTTTACCAACATTTAGGTTACTTCTACTCAAATTCGAATCCAATTACGAAATTTATTATTATTATTATTTTTAATTAATAATAGGCACGCGCTTGACCACCATCTCACCTAATGGTAAGCGATGATGTGGTCGAAGATGGAGCACGCTTGCCTAGAAGTAACCTATTCACTCTTGACTTAAAGACTCTCCCTCTCTCTCTCTTTCTTCTGATAGATGGCTTCTATCATACATAGTAAGTTTTCATAGCCTTTTTTAAGGTAGAGGAGTTATCTGATGACTCCTTTCGCTCTAGGTGGAAAGGAAAGGAGTGTCAGACTCTTACTGACTAAAATCCATCTGAGTTCCTCCTAATGCCATTTGCGTTTCAGAGCCAAGGTGACGTTTTTGAACGAATACCGCAACCCTGGCAGACTTGTCATAGCCTTGGTACTTATTATTACTTACCACTGTTACTGTGAGATTGGCCTCAGGAGAGAAGCTTCTGGAAAAATTAAGCTCATAATTATCACACCCAATTAAAATAATTCTTCTTTTGTTTCACAGAATGCCTTCAGCTCCTGCATCGGATATGGTGCTGGTCTCAACTCCGGCCTTGAAATTGGTTCCAGTCTTGGACTCAGGCTGGCCCCTACGACCATCACTACTAGTCCCTGCGCTGGTACCCTAAACGCCAACTACGGTCTCCTATCTCCCACTGCTGCCATAGCAACTACAGGTTTTGGTTATGGTGGTGCACTTGCTCCCGCTGCTGCATACGGAGGTGCTATTACTCCTGGAGTTGCTTACGGCGGCGCCGGTGAAGGCAACGTGGCGGTCATTGGTGAGCTGCCAGTCGCCGGTAACACCGCTGTTACTGGTCAGGTCCCTATTACAGGTGTCGTGAGCTTCGGCGGCGCTGTGCCTGCTGCTGGTGCTGTGTCTATCTCTGGGCAATGTGCTTGCGGCTGCGGATATTGATTTAATCAAAAAAGGAAGTCAAAAAAGTACTCCAAACTAAACAATTTTGAAGGTATTTTAAATGGTGTTTTAGTAGAAAGATGATATAATAAAGTATCAGGTCTATGAAATATTTAAAGCTTTATTTTCCCACATTTTCTATGTCATTGCCTTGTCATCATCTTTAAACCAAGAGTGAATAATTTATTTCTAGATAAGCGTGCTCCATTGTTGATCTCATCATCACTTATAGACACACACACACACCTCACACTTACAGGTGATACAGTGGTCCAACGCGAACCTATCAATAATAAAAATCTTCATCTTTTTCTCATGTGGGCAGTAAGGTCTAACGACCCCACACACCCTAGTGTCAGAGTTTCTAAACCACCTCAAGGGCCGCTGACATGGTTTATTTGACGACCGTCATTGGGCAGCCGGGCCGACGGCTTATACGTGCCTTCCAAAGCACGGAATCATCTCTTTTGTCAGACAATCAAGTGATTCAAGCCTTTTTTTTTTCTTCTTTTGCGCTTGGAAAAAATGCTTTACGCATACCCTCCCATCGGAGGAATGGGAGGGGTATACTCCCCGGGCTGACCCGGTATACCCACTAAAATAACCCAGCGGCATTCCCGCATCGTCTGAGTGGAGGGGGACTGGGAGATCGGCGCAGCCTTGGCATCCAGTCCTCCTCCGACCGGCCCCTCGCGGGACGGCGAAGGTGGTTTGGAGTGCAATGCGGGTGGAGGCGCCCCCGCGCCTATCGCCCGCCCGCCCAGCATCATGAGGAGGGAGAAGACGACGTCTTCTCCGACCTCTTTTTCGCGCTCCGCCGCCTCCTTTTGCGAGGTGACGTCCTCGCAAAAGGAGGCGACCGCTGCCCAGGCCCCCTCACTCTCCAGCATGGCGTTGACCACGCTGAGAAGTGAGAGGTCCTGTCCGATCTCCGCAGTCAGACTATGGCACGGCTCAGACCAAGCCGGGCACACCTCGAAGGTGTGCTGAGCCGTGTCCTCCGCCGCGCCAGTGATTCAAGCCTGCAATGTCCTAGCCTAACTGGAAAACCACTTTACGAAGTATGCTTTCCCGTGGGAATCGAATCCACAACCACCGGGTCATGAGGCAAGCGCCTAAACCACTCGATCACGGAAGCAGTTAAAAATCTTTAAATTCGACTCCACCTCGAAGCCTCAGATTGACAATAGTTTGTGAAATATAGACATTAATTAAAGTTTTTAACTGAAATTCGGATGCGAACGTAGCTAGAAAAAACACAACTAGAACCTTATAGCACTTTTTATTGTTTTTCAAAATATTCACCACGTAGCTTAATACACTTTTCCATTCGCTCAAACCAGTTATTATAACATTTATTTCACTCTAAAGTGGGGGTGTTCAAAATGGCTGACTTGAAAGCATCGATTGCTTTTCACCGGACTGGAACCTTTGACTAGGAAGACTTTTCTTAATTTTAGGAAATGTAAAGAAATCGTTAGGGCTTAGGTCAGGACTATGGAGGATGGTCAAGAATTTCTACATTTTCCCCCTTCAAATACTAAATCGTTTGTCAAGGGCTGTGTGAGCTTGTGTTGTCGTGGTGCAGGATGATGCGTCGCTTTGAGTTAGATTTTCGAAGTTCGGCGATGACTTGTGGTAAACAAACTGTGGTATACCACTTTGCGTTAACCGTTCCAATAGTCGCAACACTTTCTTTTAAGTGCTTCGAGAACGAACAACTTTAGTTGGCTTTGGCTCGTCTTTTAAGACCCAGATTGTACATTGTTGTTTGGAATCAGGATCTTAGGCATAGATCCAAGATTCGTCACCACTGATGATGTGGTAGACGTGATTTGACTCTCCTCGGTTGAACCTTTGTAGAGTTTTCTTACACCATCTGACGCGGGCCGCCTTGTGATAGTCGGAAAGCAGATGCGGTATCCAACGGCAAACTATCTTTCACACACCAAGCGCTTCATGCAAGATCTTCTGAATGGTGGTCCCTGAGATGCCTAATGTAATAGAGAATTAGTTGTCTCACAGCAATGATGTTATCTTCAGTGAAGGCGGATTTTGAGCGTCATTCGCGAGATTTGTCACTAACACTAGTATGTCCACGCTGGAATTCTAAATACCAGCGTTCGACTGTCATGGGGCTTCATCACTAAACACGGATGTTAGCTCTTCAAAATACTAAAGCCATGTCAGGCCTCTTCTAAAGTTGTAGAAAATTATTGCACGAACATTTTCCCTAAAAAGATTCATTTTCGTATAACCTGACAGATTCCAATCGACGCTGTGACTAAACAATAGCATTAATCCTAATACTTTCAACTGTTTTGAGATTAAAAATTTAAACACATTCGAATATAGAACAGTTCCAAATTCAAAATTGCCGGGAAATATGGAAACGACAGAACTTAAAAGGCATGCCTAGTACAAAAATTGTGAAATTGGCTTGCTAAAAGTTCAGAGAAAGTTTTTGGATTTTTTGAAAAAAAACTAAAGCGAGAGACACACCGGTCTCACATACGCAATGTATGCAACGCATTACGATATCTGGTCTCTTGATTTTATATGAAAACCTATGCAGTAGAAACACACTTATCGTATGCAACGCAATCACACGCCACCCACGCAACGTCGACCTGCGATGTCCAGGTCGGTCATGGGAAGTTTTAGTTTAGTTTTGTGACGCGAAAATCTTCATTAAAAAACGGGCCAAGTGCGAGTCGGACTCGCGTGCAAAGGGTCCCGAACGAATTTCTTTTTGTACCATGTTATTTTAATACTATAAAATTCTTATAGATTTTCCTATAATATATCTATAGATCTGTTATATCCATTTTTTTCAAAATTTTAGGCTCATTAGTTTCGGAGGTGAGGGGGGAATGGTCATTTTTCGTGTAATTTCTTGGCATTACTTTAAAACCACTTATTTTAAAATTATGAAAAAATATACAAACAATCCTCAAAGTAAGTCCTTTCATTTGATGTGTCACATGATATGGCTTTCAAAATTTTTTTTTTTAATTTTCTTGCTGGATCCCAAAGGTTTACTTTTGGGAGTCAATATACCCCAAAAGCCCCATACTAAAAATATTATAATTTACGTAACGCTTTATACCAAATATCTACAGAATCTAAAGAATAAAGGTTTATTGGATCCGGAGACAACTGGCTGTGACAGACGGACAGACAGACCACCCGAGTGATCTTATAAGGGTTCCGTTTCTTGTTCGAAACCCTATAAAATAGTAAAATCAATATATCTTTCTCAAACTCTCAATCAGAATCAGATAACATGACTTACAAGCGCACTAGTGAGAAAATACAACGTTTGATTCCAATTTACGTCGCATACACGGTACAAATATTCACACCAATTCTCCCATGTTGCATCGCATACGATGCGTTCGTGGGATCAGTGTGTTTCTCGCTTTAAAATTATTGCTTTATTTTTATACTTTCAAAATGACAAGATATGTTTGTTACGATAGTAACAATCATTAAGCTGCCTACCTTTACCAGTGTAACTGGATGCAGTAACCGTAGAAAAAGAAAATATGTGGAAGAATCGTAAAAAACTAGAGTATTTTGAAGAAGAAGAAGGCAGAAAATCTGACTCCAGTCTTGCCATAAAGTACCGTGTTACACAGTTAATGGGCAGTCGCTCCTCCTAAAATACTGGTATTCAGCTAAATCCGGCTTGACTGGAAGCCGACCTCAATATAATTGGGAAAAGGCTAGGCAGATGATGGTATCTGGCAGCACCCGCTTAGTGCCAGTTTACTATGCAGTAGATACTGGATCATATTGGGAAACGCTCTATCACATTTATCTTTAGTAAAAAAAACAACCAAAATTACGACTAAAATTGTGATTTAATAAAAACACTTAAAAAAAAAACAACTCAGTACTGGTATTGGTAGGGACCATTGCATCCGCAAGCGCAGTTCCCAGAAATGGAAACAGCACCACCAGCGGGGATAGCACCATTGAAGCCAACAGCGCCCATGATGGGGACCTGACCACCAACAGCGGTGTTACCAGCAACGGGGAGGTCACCAGCGACGGCTACATTGCCTTCACCGGCGCCGCCGTAGGAGTTAAGACCTGCTTGGTAGCCGTAAGTAGGGCTGGCGTATCCGGAACCATAGCTAGCATAGGTGTTAGAGGCAATGGCAGCGGGTCCTGTCAGTCCAGAGCCATATCCACAGGCACTAGGGGCAGCTAGGGCTGGTCCATAGCCGTAGGCAGCAGGGTTTGCGAGACCAGTGCCGTAGCCAAGGCCGAGGTTAGATAAGTCAGCTCCGTAGGAGCCAATGCAGGTGCTGAAGGCATTCTGGAAGAAAACAAATGTATAATGTTAGTTGCACGTCGTCGTTTTGGCCATTCTCGCAAAAAGCAAAGCTGGGTACAAAATGATAATTTTTTAGGGTTCCCTACCCAAAGGGTAACCAACAGAACCTATAAATAAGCCTCCGCTGTCCGTCCGTCCGTCTGTCTGTCAGCGGGCTGTATCTAAAGAACCGTAATAGGTAGAGTTAAAAAATTTCACAGATTGTGCATTTGTGTTGCCGCTATAACAACCCACAATAAGAATTAAGGTTTACGGAACCTTTTTTTTTAAATATGGGTAATCATCAAATGACTCCTCCTGCTTTGGATAAAGCAGAAGGGAGTCTCAGACTCTTACTGACTAAAACCCATCCGTGTTACTCCTAGTGCCCTTTGCGTTCCAGGGTAAGGTGCCTCTTTCGAACGAAGAACCGCAGCCCCATCAGGCACTGGCCCTTGCGGGCCCCATCTTTTGTGCTGACAGCAAGATTTACGGAACCCTACGTGTGCGAATCCAACTTGCACTTGGCCGGTTTTTGCAACCAAGTAAATTTTCATAGTAAAACTAACTGATCTGATAAAGGTGCCGTATACGTAAAATAAAATAAAATTAAAACGTTTGTCAAAAAAATAAATTGCCTACGACCTATTCTCAGACCTCTTATTCTCCTCTTTATATGTTCTATAACAAACACTGTGTCACGAGATTTTTATGTATTAGATAGAGAAGATGTTGCATAATTATATGACCAATAAAGACAATTATTTTACAAGAGACAGATATAAATAAGAGAGTATTGGAAAAGAGTGAAAAAAATAATAAACAGAGTATTATCCTAATTGCGTGTGATGTCACCGGCCAATCATTTCTTAGTATATTTACAGTACAAACAACGTTTTTTCTCCTACATTTTTTTTTTTTTTTTTTTATTTGCTTTTAATGACATCTTTAAGTGTTTATTAATTTAGATAGGTACCGGCACGAATCGTGAGCTCAGATGGATGAAGCAGGGTCTTCTTCTGGCTAGACCTTATCCCATTTATTGGGGATCAGTCCTCCTTGTCATCGTTTTCCAATGTGAACGGTTTTGTGGCATGTCGGTGTCAAGATGAGCTTCTTTAAGGTCATTTGGTACCATCGTCAGCCAAGTGGAGGGTGGTCTTCCACGCGTGCGCTTTGTCGTTGGCAGTTCATGGGCAAGCTTCACCATATGATCGTCTAAGCGTCTTTGCACGTGAATATACCACCGTAAACGTTTCTCTTTGACGTTTTTGGATATCGGGGCAAGGATTTTATCTAGTAGTGCGACTCCCGCTGACCAGCGAAGCATGCAGAAGGGTGATCTCTCCAATATACGGTGAGCGAACAAAAATTGACTGACGAACCAATAACGTGAAGCGTCAGAGCTGTCGACGTCAAATCAAATGGAGAGTGTGCTCACGACTCGTGACGGACCCTATTTGAAAATCATGCAGGCAGATCAAATTAAAATCTTTAAAGTTTTCTCAAACAAGTTGTTTATCCTGAGACTAAAAGGAACCTGCAAGTAAGACCAGAATAAAATAGAATAGAATACTCTTTATAATGTGCACCATAATATAAGTTACAGAAAAGATAGATAAAGAAAACATTACACAGGGTGACACAATAGGCAGCTTTGTCGCTATAAGCAATATTTTCAAGACGACCTTTGAATGGGTTTTGGAGAAAACTGCAGCTAAATATCATGAAGGTTATGTTAAAGAGTTAGCATTGTGTCTATAAAATGCAACAAAAGCTTAAAATAAACGTCAATGAGAAAAGTACAGAAAAAAATGGCTTGTAAACCCTTACCTGGATCAAGCAAGCTTGGATGCAGAGCAACAGAACAGTGAAGGAAGTCATGTTTAATGATTGATACTGCTACTAATGAAGTGAAGTGACTTGGGTAGCTTGTACCAACATTATATACTAAGTAAGTTACGTTATTTTATTTTACATGTGGCAACGGTACGTGATGATGATTATCAACTAATTGGATTTGTTGGTTCACAGTGATGAGTTGTAAGAGATTATTTCTGTATGGTGACATTTTGTGTTATCAGTTTTTTTGTCGCAATTTTATCCTAGGCATAAAGGTTCAATTTCTTATGTTTTTACAAGATGCTGTAGTATATATTATTTAAAATTGGTCATCTGCTTTCTGATTGCTGGAGTGAATAAGTTACTTCTAGGCCTTCTAGCTCTATCGTCGACCACATCATCGCTTTCCATCATGTGAGGTTTTGGTTACCGAAAACCGTTCCCGACTGGGAATAGGTATCGTTATTTCAAGACTCCCCTCGTCGTTCTTTTGGTGTACAAGTAGGAATATGCTATTCCAATATTGTAGGTGCTAAAAAGCGGGCTCTTGACTAATAATGTTGTTCTATCACGACACAGGAATATTACTTATAAAAAACCAACAACACACTCACACACACATACACGAACACACACACATGATTATAAACAACATTTACTTTGAGACCAACCCTGAAAACTCGAAAAAACACTGCCTAAGAGGTTGTAGGTGTTTTACAAATAACCCTGTAGAAACGTATTTTTTTTTGGGTATGGTACGAAACCCTTCGGGTGAGAGTCCGACTCGCACTTGGCCGGTATTTTCGCTCAATGCGCTATTGTTGTTTGAGCTTATATAATGAATTGCTGATTCTGAAAAATACTCTCTGTCTTGTTGTGAAACCTGAGTCTCCGTCGAAAGCAGATCTCTAATTACGAAATATGCCACCCGTTTATAAATTGGCCTAGTCAATAATATTTTTATTTATTTATTTCCAAAATTTTCATGTTTCATTATTCAATTCAATTGAAGAAACATACGTGATGTACTTTATCAATAAAATTGCGAAGAAGCCATGTAACATGTTATCTACAAACTTTACTTAAGTTATTGCACTATTAATTGATAAATTATTTACAAAGTCTTAGTATAAATATGCCTGTATAATTTTTGAAAATCATTCTCTTCTTCAACTTCCAATCGATACTATAAGCTACTTCTAAATAAAATGGCGGCCAAAGCTATCCTCGTCCTTTGCGCTCAAGCTCTTTTCGTCCAGGTAAATTCACTATTTATTTTCTTGAAAATGCACTTTGTAGTCCTTCAAGTCAGTTTATTACTCGTATTTCTTCTCTCTACTGCAAGATCTCTTAAACGTCGAAATATCTTACATGTCATCGTATTAGCTCCATTTTTTTCTGGTTTTCCTAGCCCAAATTGAAATACTCCTGTATTTTTTTAACAAAAAAAATTTCAGTAACAGCAGTTAATACTTTTTAGTAAAGTCGAAACAATACTAAAATAAAAATTAAACACGAATTCACATATTCGAGTTAGATTAAGAGCCATCAAATTCTGAACGATAATTTTAATCGTAGTAATCCCATGTTCACATCCCTCAACTACCAACATCAAATTCCACAGTCATTTTACTAACAAAACATCTTTCTTTCCTCAGAGCATATACAGTCAAGCCATACCCTGTGCCAACACTATTGGAACAGCCATTGCAGCTGAAGAGTACGCCATCGCTGCTAGCAACGCCTTAGCTTATAACAGTGGCAGAACAGGACTGACTGGCTACCCTGCCATTGCCAATTACGGTCTGGCTGCCAACTCTTTCGTACCTTCAAGCGGAGGTGGTTTTGTCATCCAAAGCGTCTCCCCCATCGCCCCCATCGGCATCACCGTGTTATCTGAGAACGCTATCGAAGGCGCGCTCGCTGTCAACGGAGAGCTACCGTTCTTGAGCGCTGTGGCCGTGGAGGGAACGCTGCCCACTGCTGGTGCTGGTGGCATCAACTACGGCTGCGGGAGCGGCGCTGTCGGCATTGTGAGCGAAGGTAAGCGACATTACTCATCCAGCTGCATAGCCTTTTCCTAACTATGTTGGAGTTGGCTTCCTGTCTAACCGGATACAGCTGAATACCAGTATTTTACGAAGAGCAAATACCTACCTGACCTCTACAATCCCACAACAGGGGCATACGGTATCCCTTGGCAAGACAAATATCTGATTTTCTAGCGTCTAACGATCCGTAATGGCTGTCAAAGGAGCATATATGACAGCTGAGATAGCGTCCGAGGCACGGAGGAGTCGCGATATAATAGGTAGTCACTCATCCACAGACTGACCTCAGCAAGCGTTACTTTACCTTAAAGATTGACCATCGCCGCAAGAAGAGGATGAGCGAGGAACGGAGCGGGGAGGGGCGATTCATAGGAAGCTCTGAATTGCTACTCAAATACTTTGAATGTTACCATCTCTACTTTATTTAAATAACAAACTAAATAATACTAATAGAAAATAAAACTCCTAACTATACTATATAACTAAATGGCGTCAAAAAATTCATCCGTATTGCTGTCGACTGGAAGTCAGCCTAAAAGACTGGCGGCATTGCCGCGTTGTATGGCAATGCTAATCCTCTGTCCGAGGCAAAAACCACTTTTTTTCTATGAGCTAATTGAGTCCAACTGGCGGCAAAGGCCTCCCCCGTATTCTTCCAGGCTTACTTTTCTTGCGCCACCTCGAACCAGCCTTACAGCGTCCGATTCAGCCTTTCTTAAGTTATACCAAATCTATTCTGCAATTGCCTAGTCCACGCGCAACGCAATTGTACACGTAATTGTACACGCCTTACAGCGTCAGACTCAGCTTTTTTTAAGTTATACCAAATCTATTCTGCAATTTGCTAGTCCACGCGCAACGTAATTGTACACGTAATTGTCACGCCTTACAGCGTCAGATCCAGCCTTTTTTAAGTTTTACCAAATCTATTCTGCAATTGCCTAGTCCACGCGCAACCGTAATTATACACGTAATTGTACACGCCTTAGAGCGTCAGATTTAGCCTTTTTTAAGTTATACCAAATCTATTCTGCAATTGCCTAGTCCACGCGCAACGTAATTGTACACGTAAATGTACACGCCTTACAGCGTCAGATTTAGCCTTTTTTAAGTTATACCAAATCTATTCTGCAATTGCCTAGTCCAAGTATTGAGCCTGCTTTTAAAACCAAGCGCGGCATCCATGCCTGCCTTGATATGCCTGTAGTTGCGGCTTTGTTCGAAAGAGTCAACACGGCCTTGGAACGCAAAGGGCACTAGGAGGAACACGGATGGGTTTTAGTTAGTAAGAGTGTGATACTCCCTTCTGCTCCGCCCAAAGTGGGAGGAGTCATTTGATGACTTCCCTTATTTAAAAATATGGTTTACCTGTTATAAAAAATAAATAAACTTCTCTTCTATTCTCAGGTATATCCCCTGCTGTAGCCTCAGCTACTGCTTACCCAGCAGGTCTGGGCTATGGACCTTCTGTAGCCCAAGGGTTCACCTCGGGCGCGGGTCTGGCAGGCCGCGGGTACGGCGGACTGGGCTTCGGCCTGGGAGGCTGTGGCTGTGCCGGAGCATACTAACTTATTATATGAATAAATTCATTGTTATTTAGTAGTGTATATGATGTTGTTTGATTTGAAGAAGATGGTGGATGTTGTCTGTGTTTTCATAAGAGTGTGTTTCCCCAGATATTTTTATTAACCTTACTCTGGTGTAACTTACTGTATGATGCGCGTGAATTTTACTGTATCCAGGGACCCCGACTCATGGTAACGATAGGAAATAAAGGTTTTTAGTCAGTAAGAGTCCGACATACCACTCCATCTTCCCCAGATAGAGTGAATCCATGAGGAAACATTCATAGCTACTCATGGTCAAAACGAATAACATTGAGAAAAAAACCGGCCAAGTGCGAGTCGGATTCGCCCACTGAGGGTTCTGTACAAATTTGTAGCTACAAATTACTTTAAATAAAGACAATATTTCTTATAATTTAATTACAAATGCATAGATTTCAGATTTTTTCATGTACTTGTAGTACAAGCCGGTATTACTTGCTAAATTTCATAGTTCTCAAGAGAGAACCCCCTCTAGAACTGTGAGAGAGAACCCCATCCCTTAAATGTGTCGGAATATACGTTATTTGGACGACTTCAAGGCACTGTAAACCTGTGTATATGGTTTTAACTTCAACTCGATACCTCCACGCGTTCCCGAGATAAAGGGTCTTGATAGACAGACGTACGGACGGACGGACAGTAAAGTGATCCTATAAGGGTACAGTTTTTTCCTTTTGAGGTACGGAACCCTAAAAATGAATCCAAAAAATCAACCATGTGATGATTCTACCAACTTCTTGCAAAGTAGCATTTTACCTACGAGATAGAAAAAAGAAATTTATTTATTTATTTATTTCATACTTCATGCACACAAATGTACAGAGGCGGACTTAATGCCATAGGCATTTTCTACCAGTCAACCCTTGGGTGATGCAGAGACAAGTAGTGGTAGGTGCAGTTTTGAGCAAGAAACGCGATTAAAAGATATTTAATATATATATATATATTTTTTTTATTATATTTATTATTATTATATTTAGTATTAGATTTTCAAACAATATTGGTCACTTATTTTTTGCCATTCCAAATCGATAAAATTGTATAAAGATAAAGCGCATCACAGTGTAACGACATCAATGACGCCACAAGAAAAACCAACGGAGAAAATCTACATCGCATCAAAAAGAACCGCGACGCCATCTACCTAACTAGCAGCGAACTACTTCATTGAAATCCTGCATCGCGCAAGCGGAGTTTACCGTGCGATTTGAACATAATCACATCAGTCCGAATATCAACTATCGGGCCCGTTGCCCGCACCGGATACAACAACCGTCCGGTCGCAGGATCCTCCCTTTTCAAAGGAGCTTTGTGGGACTTTACTATCTGTTCCACATATCCTCCAAACTGGTGTCTCTCGGCAAAGAACGTCAGCGTAATCTTCGTGCAACTACTTCAGCGTGACGTCATCATCACTTCTCCTCATCGTGACCTCAAAGAGGGCGAAGAGTGGGGACTGGGAGTCTACGGGATAGGAAACGCCTTAACTAAGGCCGAAACTACGGAGTTTAGGCTTAGAGAGTAGGCTCTCAATTCATACGACTCGTCACCAGCCCCCCACTCTTGGCGGCTACGGTTCAGCAATAATTAATAAAGTCAAAAAAAAAGTCAAAGTAAAAAACGTTTATTCCAACTAGGCCATTAAACGGCACTTTTGAACGTCATTCACATTTCAAATATATAAAAGTTCTGAAGTGACTCTACTGTCCATTCGGAAAGGTAGATTCTTATGGAGAAGAATGGACAAGAAACTCCATAGTTACTCTTTTCAAATAAATCTTTTACAATATTTGGTAAGTATACAATTTTTGGAACGAAGTTCCTTATCGCGCGTTGTGAAAGGGGGCTAGACGGAAAAAATTCTTACGAAAAGTTGTCACGACACTTTTTGCTATAGTAAGCTATTGTAAGCTGTGCGAATGGAATGGAGTGGAATGAAATGGAGTGGAGTGGAGTGGAGTGGAGTGGAGTGGAGTGGAGTGGAGTGGAGTGGAGTGGAGTGGAGTGGAGTGGAGTGGAGTGGAGTGGAGTGGAGTGGAGTGGAGTGGAGTGGAGTGGAGTGGAGTGGAGTGGAGTGGAGTGGAGTGGAGTGGAGTGGAGTGGAGTGGAGTGGAGTGGAGTGGAGTGGAGTGGAGTGGAGTGGAGTGGAGTGGAGTGGAGTGGAGTGGAGTGGAGTGGAGTGGAGTGGAGTGGAGTGGAGTGGAGTGGAGTGGAGTGGAGTGGAGTGGAGTGGAGTGGAGTGGAGTGGAGTGGAGTGGAGTGGAGTGGAGTGGAGTGGAGTAGAGTGGAGTGGAGTGGAGTGGAGTGAAATTAAGACCAAAAGTTGTAACGACACTTTTTGCTATAGTTGTAAGCCATGCGGCGTAGGAACTTCGTTCCATCCGGGTGTCCCTTGACACCTTGGAATGACTAATAAACAGTGTGTGAGTTACAGAAAAATACAGACACAAAAAGAAACAGAACACCTATAAAGTTAATACATAAAGGAAACAGTTTGATTTTGTCCACAACATTGACCGTCCTATGGAGCAGGACCAGCATGCTTCCAGGCATTCTTATCCTGAATGTAATCTTCTAATTTGTAATAAGCTTGTTTACAAAGTGTGCTTTTGATATACGCTTTAAATTGTCTTTCATTTAGTTCTAATATGTCACAAGGTATTTTATTGTAACATTTAACACAGTACCCCTTGAAAATGGTTGATCGAATAATACTCGTATTATAGGTCGTGTGACGTCAAGTTTTAGTAAGTTTTCAACGCAGTTATCATCTGCCTAGCCTTTTCCCAACTATATTGGGGTCGGCTTCCAGTCAAACCAGATTTAGCTGAATACCAGTACTTAATGGCAAGACTGGAGTCAGATTAACTGGCTTCTGACTGTCCTTAACGACTGCCAAAGGTCTACAAATGACAGCCGGGACCAACGGCTTAACGTGCTTTCCGAGGCACGGAGGAAACTCGGTATGATAAGATGGTCACCCATCCACAGACCAACCTTGGCAAGCGTTGCTTAACCTTGAAGATCGACCCGTGCAGCAGTTATTATCTAGCGACGAGCTCCTCACGAGTTTTCAACGCACTGCTTAGTCTTAATCATTAGGGTTCCGTACCCAAAGGGTAGCTAACTAAACCCTATTATTAAACCTCAGCTATCCGTCCATCCATCTCTTTGTCTGTCTGTCAGCGGACTGTATCTCAAGAACCGTTATAGATAGACAGTTGAAATTTTCACAAAGTATTTCTATTTCCGCTATGACAACAAATAACAAACATTAAGGTTTAATGTACAGAACCCTTTGTGTGTAAGTCCGACTTGCACTTGACAAGTTTTATTTTTTTAAATCTACCTGACAATCTAATTAGATAATTTCTGTAAAATATCCTATTTTTAACTTGCCTCCACCTCAAAGTAGAACCGACTGATTCCACCTGCAAAATAAATCCGGTGGGTTGCAGTAGATGTTCATTGTCAGTGTCTCACAAAAGTATTTATTTATTTATTTATATATGCTTTATTTTACACCAAAAAAGAAAAAACAAAGAATACCTTAAACTAAAACCATATACAATCGGCGGCCTTATCGCGTTCTGCGATCTCTTCCAAGCAACCTGGAATGGAAAGAGACAGCCTGGACATGACATGGGGCTACAATTGGTGTAAACATAATAAACAATTTTAACAGAGAAATATACGTAGGTAATAAATAATTATGAACTGAAACATTATAAAAAACATACAATATACAAAAATATATACACAAATACATACATACTTAATATATAGGAAGAGGATATACTAATAATTCAAATATCATAGTGACAAGTAGTGATCCTTAACTAGTCTTTTAAAAACAGGCAGTGATTGCGCGCGCTTATTTGACACAGGCAGAGCATTCCATAAACGAGCGGCCTGAACTGTAAAAGATTTATCTAAGAAAATTGTGGAATGCATTGGCATTTTAAATTTTAAGTTATCTGATGACCTAAGAAATCTTGTGTGGGAACACACAAAGAAACTCGAAAAGTTTATTTAAGTAAAGAGGGGTTGTTGGGGAAAAAAGCACATTGTACAAGAGGGAAAGAATATGGGCATTCAGGCGAAGGCGAATAGGCAACCACTTGAGTTTAACACGGAATTCTGAAACATGGGTATTTGCGCAAACCCAATATACTTATGCAGAAATTTTGAAGTCACTCAAGTTTATCAAGTTGTACTTCAGTGAGATCAAGATAGCTGACATCAGCATAATCAAGGATGGGTAAAAGAAGAGAATGTGCAAGCGCAATCCTGGTGGGAGTCGGCAGAAAATTAAGCAGTCTTCTTAAGGATGCAGCAGATGCGAATAACTTGCGACTAACTTCCTGTAGCTGTGCAGTCCAAGAAAAGTTCACGTCAATAAAAACCCCCAAATTTTTAACTTTCTCACTAAACGGAATAACTGAGTTATCAAAAGAAACTTTGGGAAGAGTCGTCCAGTCAATCTTTGAGATCGTTCTAGAACTGCCCACCACCACAACCTGTATCTTTATGGGGTTTACCATAAGTCCATAGTTCTTGGTCCAGTCGCTTAGAGGGCAAGATGTTACTTTTCCAGTCAAGTGGGAAACTCGATCAAATGCCATCTCGGAGGAGAGATGGTACAGAGAAGAGCGTCCAAGATATCATCACCTTTCTAAAGGTGACCGACCCAACAACCCGTTGGGGAAAAAAGCACATTGTACAAGAGGGAAAGAATATGGGCATTCAGGCGAAGGCGTATAGGCAACCACTTGAGTTTAACACGGAATTCTGAAACATGGGTATTTGCGCAAACCCAATATAAACCTTATGCAGAAATTTTGAAGTCACTCAAGTTTATCAAGTTGTACTTCAGTGAGATCAAGATAGCTGACATCAGCATAATCAAGGATGGGTAAAAGAAGAGAATGTGCAAGCGCAATCCTGGTGGCAGTCGACAGAAAATTAAGCAGTCTTCTTAAGGATGCAGCAGATGCGAATAACTTGCGACTAACTTCCTGTAGCTGTGCAGTCCAAGAAAAGTTCACGTCAATAAAAACCCCCAAATTTTTAACTTTCTCACTAAACGGAATAACTGAGTTATCAAAAGAAACTTTGGGAAGAGTCGTCCAGTCAATCTTTGAGATCGTCCTAGAACTGCCCACCACCACAACCTGTATCTTTATTACCATAAGTCCATAGTTCTTGGTCCAGTCGCTTAGAGGGCAAGATGTTACTTTTCCAGTCAAGTGGGAAACTCGATCAAATGCCATCTCGGAGGAGAGATGGTACACAGAAGAGCGTCCAAGATATCATCACCTTTCTAAAGGTGACCGACCCTGATAACGTGCCAACATTCGTAGCGAAGGAGCTACATAAGTTACCGCCCGTCACATTCGATCACGTAGATGTCACCAGGTTACTGAAGGATATTACATCTCTGAAGTCAAGCCTGGCCGAGGTGCAGTGCAAGTTGGAGAAGTCAGAAAATACCATCCATGAACTACGTGCCGAGGTAGTGTTGCTACGCAGTGCTGTTTCGGAAAGTAGGACAAATGACGAAGCCAACGTAAACACGCGTCGTGGGGCGCAAAATACATCAGTCAGCAGTTTTGCTTCGGTGAAATTGGATTCGTCGTCGATTGCAAATATTGAGGACGATGCACCGTGCCCCACCGCCCCGTACCCCGCCGCCCCGTGCCCCGCCGCCCCGTGCCCCGCCGCCCCGTGCCCCGCGCCCCGTGCCCCGCCGACCCGTGCCCCGCCGCCCCGCGCCCCGCCGCCCCGTGTCTCTCTGCTCCGGCAGAGAATACGACACGCGTAGCTACGTCGACCCCCAAACTAGCTTACGCCGCAATTGCTACCGCAAACAAAACTGCTGCGCCACAACCTACGCAGCAGAAAGGGGGAAAGCAGAAGCGTCGCTGTGAAACCCTTCCGGGGAATCAGAAGCGAAGGAGCGTGGGAGCGAAGTCAGAGTGTGATGAGGATGGCTTCACCAAAGTGCAGAAGAAGAAGAAGAAGCCTACTTGTCGCAATCAATGCGGTACTGGACTGACAGGACCAAATATGCTGCTACGTCCAACCGTGCCTACGACGTTGCTGTATGTGTCCCGACTACATCACTCCACGAAGGTTTAGGAGATCGTGGAGTACATGAAGGTGTAGACCAACTGGACCTTGAAGGGTCGAGAAGCTGGAGCCGCGTCACAACACCAACTTCAAGTCGTTTGTGGTGCGGGTTCCGACACAACAGCTTGACAGATTCCTGAAGGAAGAGTTTTGGCCGAAGTGTAGTCTACCGACGTTTTCGTGGTAGGCTACGCGACACCGCGCAGCGTAACACGACGCCGTCACTTCGTGTGTCTTAGTTTATATTTAATATGTATTAGTTTATTTTTATTTTAATGTTTTGTTGTGTATTGTATTTGTATGGGCCAGCGTTGCCTGAAATAAAGGAATAATAATAATAATAAATAAAATAATACTTGCATAGGCACAACCTTGTAGCCAGGATTATCCATCAGCAACTTGCTCTGAATTACTCTCTTGTGGAGTCGGAGGTGCCGTACTACAGGTATGCGCCCGACCCAGTTCTCGATAATGGCAATATCACATTGTACTGGGATCGGTCCATCATCACTGACAGGACTATTGTTGCCAATAAGCCTGATATGGTGGTTTTTTAGTGGTACCTGCGTACCACTAAAAAGCAAAATTAAAAAAACGTTTTAACAGAAAATAAAACCGACTTCCAAAAACAAAACACTACAAAGTAAAAATAACTTCAATTTCGGAAGTCGGTATTCAAAAACGATATAAACAAAATATTATTAATAATAATTGAGAGTTTGTGCAGATATTTTCTGTGTGGCATTCCATATGAAACCCATGCAGAAAGCCCAGTATAAATTTATGTAGGTATGTAAAAAAAATTGAAGTAAACTTGTTATAGATACCTACTTTCAGAAGTTCTTTTCTCCTGCTGCATAACGAAGGTACGACTGCCATGTACCTAAATGACAAATCTAATCTCTTCAAAGTCAGAGTAAACAGGCTCCTTCTGGGTAGACTCGCTCCATCGTAGACTATGTCTCTGTCATCTCTGACATAGACTAGAGTCAAGAGCAAACCCAACACAAGTAATAAAAAAAAAACCATGTCAAATATCTATCAAATTTTGTCAGTGCCATTTCGACTTACGTATTAAAATTTATTTAGAATTAAATTTATTTCATGTAGAATTTGGCCTAAGTGACCCAAATAATCTAAATTTTCTGTTATAGTATACAAAACTAAAAGATAGTTGTAGATTTTTAATATAAAAACCATGTCAAATATCTATCAAATTTTGTCAGTGCCATTTCGACTTACGTATTAAAATTTATTTAGAATTAAATTTATTTCATGTAGAATTTGGCCTAAGTGACCCAAATAATCTAAATTTTCTGTTATAGTATACAAAACTAAAAGATAGTTGTAGATGTTTAATATAAAAACCATGTCAAATATCTATCAAATTTTGTCAGTGCCATTTCGACTTACGTATTAAAATTTATTTAGAATTAAATTTATTTCATGTAGAATTTGGCCTAAGTGACCCAAATAATCTAAATTTTCTGTTATAGTATACAAAACTAAAAGATAGTTGTAGATGTTTAATATAAAAACCATGTCAAATATCTATCAAATTTTGTCAGTGCCATTTCGACTTACGTATTAAAATTTATTTAGAATTAAATTTATTTCATGTAGAATTTGGCCTAAGTGACCCAAATAATCTAAATTTTCTGTTATAGTATACAAAACTAAAAGATAGTGTTGTAGATGTTTAATATAAAAACCATGTCAAATATCTATCAAATTTTGTCAGTGCCATTTCGACTTACGTATTAAAATTTATTTAGAATTAAATTTATTCCATGTAGAATTTGGCCTAAGTGACCCAAATAATCTAAATTTTCTGTTATAGTATACAAAACTAAAAGATAGTTGTAGATGTTTAATATAAAAACCATGTCAAATATCTATCAAATTTTGTCAGTGCCATTTCGACTTACGTATTAAAATTTATTTAGAATTAAATTTATTTCATGTAGAATTTGGCCTAAGTGACCCCAATAATCTAAATTTTCTGTTATAGTATACAAAACTAGAAGATAGTTGTAGATGTTTAATATAAAAAAAAACAGTAATTTGCATAGCCGAAATCATAGTCATTAATATTTCGATGCATTCTTGATTCATGATTATTAGTTAGCTGTTAGTCTACCGACCGGGCGTTGTAGTTAAAAAAACACCTCCAAATATACACACAAGTGTCTGTTTGTAATATCAAAATAACAGCTTTTTAGGGTTCTGAACTACTGTAAAAAACGGAACCTTTATTGGATCACTCGGGTGTCTGTCTGTCCGTCTGTAACAGTCAGTTTTCTTCGGATTTCCTGGACCGGTTCTGTTGGAATTTGGTGCCCATATGGACTTCTGTAACCCAAACACGGACGTGTAACGTAAATAAATATGATAAATAAATAATATAATATTTTTAGTATAGGGCTTTTGGGGGTCTAACTATAAAACTAAAGAAAAGGTTTTTTTAAACTGTATCGTGTGACATATCAAATGAAAGGACTTACTACATATTTATTTCCTAATTTTAAAAATAAATAGTTTTGAAATTATTAAAAAGATATACCAAAAATGACCATGCCCGCCCTTATCTCCGAAACTACTGAGCCTAAAATGTTGAAAAAAAATGAAGAAAATAGTTCTATACCCAAAGATTACAAGAAAACTTATAAAAAGTCTGTAGTGTAAATAAAACATGTAAAAAAAAATTAAATTGGCTCGGAACCCTTTGCACGCGAGTCCGGTTCGCACTTGGCCAGTTGCGTATTATATAGCTACGGAAACAAATTTTTCATAGTAAATTCGATTGCCGAAATTTGATGTAAATCCTGAATTTGATGACGTAATTCGCAAAATCTCGTCGACTCAGCTGGTGTGTCAAAATCGTGCAGAGTGGTCCTTTATCTCAGAAGAAAGTTCCCTTTTTTTAGTAGGTTTCCTTTTTTTAAGGATGGGAAATCATCAAATGACTCCTCCCACTTTGGGTGAAGCAGGAGGGAGTGTCAGTCTCTTACTGACTAAAACCCATCCGTGCTCCTCCTAGTGCCCTTTGCGTTCCAGGGCTACGGTACCTCTTTCGATCAGATTTTGCAGCCCCAGCACTATTTGCCCTAGCGGGCCCCATCTTCTGTGCTGACATCTCTTTGAGGCGCGCGAAGATCGCAGCGTGCCGCCGACCCGGGCCTGGTTCCGATAAGATGGCGAGCCACTCAATGCTCGCCGTCCGCAGGCCCGCGCCTACGCCTGGGGCGTCTTCTTCTGTTGCGGCAAAGTTCCCTTAGTACTACATAAAATAGTTTCTTTATATGCTACGTACAATGAGTGCAACATTCAAAAGAATTCGGACAAGTGCGAGTCGGCCTCGCCCCCCGAGAGTTCCGAACGTAGGTACTTCTTACATGAAATAAAGACTATATTGTTTATGATTTAATAAAACAAATTACATTTTTCAGATTTTTCCCTATACTTGTAGTATAAGACGGTATAACTTGCCAAATATCATGGTTCTAGGTCAACGGAAAATACCCATGTTTTGATTCCCTTGAGAGTGTCTAAATTCACGTTTTAGCATAACTTAGAAGTTTGTTTATTTCACAGCTTCAAGGGACTGTAGACCTGAATATATATACGGTTTTAATTTCGACAGACAGGACGTACGGACGAACAACATAGTGATCCTATAAGGGTTCTGATTTTTCCTTTTGAGTTGCTGCAGCTATGAGGTTTTATTTAGAACTGAAATCAATTACTAATATTATTTTTATTAACTTGCTTCGTTCGTATGTATGAAGCCCGTAGTTAAATAAATAATAACAGCCGCACGAGTCAATCTTCTATGTTAAACGACGCTTGCTGAGGTCTATTCATGGATGAGTGATCATTCATTACTCTTCCGTTCCTCAGAAAGTACGTTAAGCCGTTGATCCCAGTTGTCATTTGTAGTTTTGACAGTCGGTAGGAATATTCAGAAGCCAAAACATATGTGCCAGAGGGTACTGGGTTGAGCAAGTCAGATTGGCTATCACTCCATAGTTCTGGTACTCAACTGCATCCAGTTAAACTAGCCACCAACTCTAATATAGTTGGGAATGAAGGTTTGCCAGATCTGTGTCCCGTCTAAGTTTCGAACATCCGTAAAAAACGGTACCCTTATAGGATCTCGGGTGTCTGTCTGCCTATCCGTCTGTCATAGCCAGTTTTTTCCGGATCTTCTGGACCGATTCTATTGCAATTTGGTATACATATGGACTATTGAGACCCAACACGGACGCGTTATGGAAAAAATACATTTTGATAATGGAGTCACTTTTGGGGGCCAAACTAGAAAATTTCATTTCGAGAGGATGACCATTCTCTCCACATGGTGTCTCAGAATAAGAGCGTAATGACTATCAACCGCTGTTTTCAGGATGCTATTGTCACTGACCCGCGTTCTACGCATCAGTGATGGGACTTCTTTGCGAATTAGCTACTACTACATAAATGCTGCCAGTTCGGTTCTGAGCAAACATCTCCAATGCGTCACAGAAACGAGGCAGTTTCAACAGCATCTTAAAGACATTATCAAATTGGACGCGCTAGACAACTAGCTATAGCTATTTAACAAACTTATGGATAGATCATTGAGAACGAGATTAACTTCGTTTAATTGCAAATCTTTGAAACGTTCTAAAGGAGTAAGTTATTTATGCAAAAAGGCAGATCGAATAGCCTTGTAAGAGACATGGCTTCTACCTCTTGAGCTAGGCTTATTAAAAAACGTCAATGTTGAGTTTGGAGGCATCGGCACATCGGCGGTAGACACTGCGGCAGGTCTCCTGAGAGGAAGGCCTTATGGTGGTGTCGCTATACTGCGGAGGAAGAAAGCTTTTGTTTCAGTGACTGTTATAGACTGTGCTGACATGCTGGCAGGTGATGCATCTGTGACAAATATTACTATACATGCCTATTGAATTTACTGATAAGCTGACCGAGTTTTCGCAGTGCCTTGCTATTATGACCTCAATAATTGAGGAGAACGGAGACATTGCTAACGTCTATTTACTAGGCGATTTTAATGCGCCTTCAAGGGAACTTCTCTATAACCACTTACTAGATTTCTGTAGAGACTAACAACAAACATAATGAGTCGGAAACCTGTACTTTTGAGGGTGAGATGCACGGGTGTGTGAGATGGTTTGACCACTACGTAGTTACAAATACAACACTGCCTACAATTAGTAATATTTGGGTGGAGCATACCGTTCAGTGGTCTGATTACTTCTTTGTGTGTACCTTGGGTCAGGTATCACAGAATGAGAGGATTACTCTAATACCTTCCATGAATAAAATTGTATGGGGAGAGCGTACACATGACCAAATACCTGCTATCACTAGGTGTATCATTTTGAACTCTGGGAAATTGACATTCCAGAGGAATTTTCCAAGTCCTATGACGGAATATGTTCGAAGGAGAAACGTGACCATCTTACCAAAAGCTGCATCACATGCCTACACACGAGTGGGAATATGGAGAAGGGCTTGGAACATTGCAGGGTGGAATAAACACGTTTTAAAACATCACAGGAAGGCTAGGTTTAACTTGGTAGTATGGGTCCACCGTATGGTGTCGGCTGGTGCCGTATGTTGCCATAAAAGAATAATACCATCCCATCACTTCCCGTGGGCGTCGTAAGGTGGCGGCTAAGGAACTTGACAGAGAATGAGCAGCAGCGTTCTCTGTAAAACGCAACACCATACACTGCGATCGCAAACCCGCCTGCCAAGCGTGGCGATTATGGCAATCCCCCCCTCAATTTGGGGAGGCCATCGTCCAGCAGTCGACATCTTTCGCCTGATATGATGATGGGTTGAAGCTGGTAAGCCTAGGAGCGAGACTGTTTACGATGACAATTATAAAGAAGAGTAGGAACATCATAAAAGATAAACTCACTCAAAGATAGATCACTCTGCCAAAAACCTTCAATAGTAAGTTTTGGAAGCAAACTGGTAAGATGAACTATGAGCCTGGCCTGCAATCATAATAATTTATATTACTTTTAGTACGACAAAGCTCGATAAATTGCGTTGGCGTCGAGTTAGATGGCGGTATGGTTTCGTTACCGATGAATTTTCTATATAATATAATAACCAGCGAAACCCAGATTAATTCATAACACGGTTTCTAATGTGATATTAAGCCCTTTTTTTTTAAGAATGGGAAATCATCAAATGACTCCTCCCGCTCTGGGTGAAGCAGGAGGAAGTGTCAGACTCTTACTGACTAAAACCCATCCGTGTTCCTCCTAGAGCCCTTTGCGTTCCAGGGCTACGGTACCTCTTTCGAACAAAGTCCGCAGCACTAGCAGGTCAGACGGCGAGCCACCCAATGCTCGCCGTCGCAGACCCGCGCCTACGGAGGGCGAGAATCGCCCTGCGACTCCCGACGCCCGAGACGTCTTCTTCGGTTGCGGCGGCTGGGGCCTGAGGTTTGCCTCTCTCTCACGCGTTCGGCTTTCTCCTTTGTTTGCATTACTGTTTCGCAGAAAGAGGTGACCGCTTCCCATGTCTCCTCGCTCCGGACCATGGCTTGAACCAGGGCCGGACGCGAGAGATCGCCGCCGCCGATCGCCTCGACGATGTAATATTAAACCCTACTTGTGTAAACACAAGGTCAACATTACTACTTCGGTAGTAAACAATGGACCAATCCGAAATACATGAATTGTTATTTTTTAACAGAAATTGCCTCCATTATTGTCAATGGAATACTAGTTTTAAGTGGTATTAGCCAAAACGTATTAGATCAAGTGTTATTTATTAGCTACTAGCGGACGTCAAGCGGTTTCACCCGCGTAGTTCCCGTTCCCGTGAGAGTTGGGGAATAAAATATAGCCTATGTTATTTTCCCAACTGTATTGGTATCAGCTTCCAGTCAAGCTGGATTTAGCTGAATACCAGTATTTTACGAGGAGCGGCTGCCTACCAGATCTCCACAACCCATTAACTGGGTAACACGGTACTTCATGGCAAGACTGGAGTCAGATTTACGGGCTTCTGACTATCCGTAACGACTGTCAAAGATCTACAAAAGACAGCCGGGACCAACGGCTTAACGTGCTTTCCGAGGCACGGAGGAAACTCGGTATGTTAAGATGGTCACCCATCCACAGACCAACCTTGGCAAGCGTTGCTTAACCTTTAATTTCGACCCGTGCGGCTGTTATTATCTAGCCACGAAACGAGCAAATACCAATCACTGTTAGAAATTACGATATATTGTTAACAAACTACCAAAAATACAATGCTTACAAACTACCAAAAATACAATGCTTACAAACTACCAAACTTATTATGTTTACAAAACACTAAAAAATACCTATCAGTGATAAAAAAATTGTAATGGTTGCAAACTACAAAAAAATGTAGAAATATAAAATTTCGTAAATAATACCGTAACAGCTTTAATGCGCCAATGCTATGTTACTACTACAGCGGTACCTATAGGTACATTCATCGTACTTACATCTATTAATAGCCAAAATTAACAATCTACACATCAAGAACTTGCGGCCGGGTATCAGCAGAGTCTCGAATATCACTTCTCTGCATATTGATACCATGATCCTCACGCCTTTGTCTTAATTTATTCACATAAAAATTATTCCAAAGCTCTCGATTACTTTTTACTACGACTACATAAATTGACAATAGAATGGGATGTAAGTACAACATAAAAATAAAATATATGTACGACGCCAAGTTTATAAAAAAAAACCATGTAAGAAAAGCAGAAAACAATGAGAAGTCACTTAAAATAAATATTAAAATGGCGATGTACATGCGACGACACTTGTTACTATCGATAGGTGCACTAGAGTCGGAACTGCGACATGGACAGAATAAACATACAATAATTATAACAAAAAGCAAATTGTTAAGTATTAATGGTAACAACAGAACAAGGGTTATAATTTTTTCTGAAAAGAATACAAAGACAATGGCAACTGTCACTAAAGACGATACCCAACCAAACACACCACTTATTAAATATCTTCTCTGGATGTGCCCATTTAATACTTTAACAAAGTCTACGTAAAACATATGACTTATAACTACTAACCAATGGCATCTCACTGTCATTAAATAATACGATGTAACACGCATACTGTGTTTAAAGATCGGATATTTTGGTAAGACATTATTGCCATAGAGAAAATTTTGTATTTCAGAAAGCAAACTGACTAAAAACTGTGCCAACATCAAGTTGAGGCACACGTAATTCCTGTAATTGCGAAACTTCTTCATAATGCACCATGATGTCACTCCGTATATCAATGCAGGTAGTGACACCGCAAAGTGAACGCAATTTAAAATTAATGCAAATGTTTCTGTTAACATTTTTAATGTCACTGACGATGGTCTTGATTGATGCACTTTTGTTAATATGAAAATTTGTGAACTGCTTGACACTTAGCACATCACTGACGTTAATGCAGATGTTGCCTCCAGAACAGCTGTCGACGGAATTATAGTTTTAAGTTTGAGCCAAAACGTCAATCAATTATCGTAATTATCTCATTGGTCCCGCGGTATTGAGAGACTGCTCAGCGTAAAGTTCCAGGTTTGATTATCAGGACGGGCAGAGTGTTAATGAGTTTTCTTCTTCCTTGGTCCTGTGCGTGATCACTTTCAGTTCACGATAAAATATTAAGTGGACTTCTTGACACTGCACTACCGCGACCATAAGCCACGACTGGTTATTCCATGGATTAGTTTTCGAACTGTACTTTCCTGTTTGTCGTGTTATCATTAACTAAAATAGACACCTATTCAAAAGCACGTGAGGTCAAACACAAATAGCGAATTTTATTCGGGCGATTTAATTTGAATTATTTATTCGCTTCGGATAACAATATAATTCATTTTATATTTCAAAATTTCTAATAATAAAAATAGTAACTTTGCCCTCACTAATTTGCAACTGATGGAGCTACTGAAGGTAACTGAAACATTCAGTAACGCCATCAGGATGGAGTTTGGTGTGGACAAATGCGCGGTCATGCATGTAAAGCGTGGAGAGATTATGGAATCCGTGGGAACTCAACTCTCGGATTCCATAAACCTGAGATCCCTCTCTCCAACTGAAACTTACAAGTATTTGGGTATGTCGGAAGCGTTAGGTATCAATGTTACTGATATGAAGCGATCGTTAAAGAAGCGCTTCTTTGGCCGCCTGAAGAAGGTATTTAATAGACTTCTATCGGGCGGAAATAAGGTGCGCGCCTTCAACGGTTGGGTCATGCCGGTATTGATGTACTCTTTCGGCGTACTCAAATGAACTCAAGCGGAACTTGAGGCCCTAGATAGGCGGGTCCGTACACTGCTCACTGCATATCGAATGCATCACCCACGATCGTCGGTAATGAGACTGTATATCCCGCGAAAGTGTGGAGGTCGAGGCTTTTTGAATGCTAAGACTCTCCACGATCGCGAGATATGCAGTCTTAGGGAATATTTCCTAGCTGTCGACGTGGGTATGCATCGAGATGTAGTGGCGGTGGACAAGGGACTCACCCCGCTCTCCTTGGCAAATGAGAACTGGCGCAAACCTGCGGTGCTTGACACCAACGATCGCAGGGCGGTATGGCAGAGTAAGGAGCTTCACGGACGCTTTTTCCGGACCCTACATGGGCCCGACGTAGACAAACTAGCGTCCGTAGCCTGGCTGCGTTTCGGTGATCTCTTTGGAGAAACCGAAGGTTTTGTTTGTGCAATTATGGACGAAGTTATCATGACGAATAACTATCGGAGATTTATTGTGAAAGACGGCACGGTCGACATATGTCGGGCATGTCCCCGTCCGGAAGAATCAATTCGCCACATTATCTCTGGTTGTTCTCGTCTAGCTAACGGAGAATACTTGCATAGGCACAACCTTGTAGCCAGGATTATACATCAGCAACTTGCTCTGAAATACTCTCTTGTGGAGTCGGAGGTGCCATACTATAGGTATGCGCCCGACCCAGTTCTCAATAATGGCAATATCACATTGTACTGGGATCGGTCCATCATCACTGACAGGACTATTGTTGCCAATAAGCCTGATATAGTGGTGGTGGACCGAATTGTGAGGCGTGCAATGATTGTAGACATAACCGTCCCGCATGACGAGAACCTCGTGAAAGCCGAGAAAGACAAACAAATTAAGAATATTGACTTGGCTCGCCAGGTTGTCGACATGTGGGAAGTGGACTCCGCAATCATTGTACCGATAGTCGTGTCAGCCAATGGCTTAATAGCCACGAGCCTCGACCAACACCTTAGGAGGATCTCGTTGGGCAGCTGGATCAAGGGCTTGATTCAGAAAGCGGTACTTCTGGACACGGCTCGCATTGTCAGGAGGTTCCTTTCTCTGGAGCCCTGACCACCGGTAGCTTGGACCCTGTTCCCGATATCGGTGGGCTACTATTTTTAAATGTATTTTTATATATATATTGTATAAAAATATTTAAAAATTTAGAAATAAGCGAAAATGATGAATAAAGGAAAATAGTAAAATTTATTTATTTGCAAACAAGACGTGTCACTGCAACATAAAAGCTTGAACTAAGTATTTAACCGTATAGTTCGGTACTAGTACCTGAAGGCACTAGACAGGCAAGCCTCTGCCGGTTCGGTAGTAGTACCTTTAGGTACTAAGAGTTACATCCTTTTTATTAATGTTGTTATTTATAAATTGTCTTAAAAAATCGTATGTTTGAGCGTTAATTAAAACAACTGGATAAAAAGGTCATATAATAACGCTAATAATTCTTTCGTATTTAACCCGCAAGTTTACTGTTTTTCATGAATAATATCAAAGTGTAAAATGTGAAAATTGCCATCTATTATCAACCACATTGTTTTTAGCAAATTTATTGTGATTATCGATATTTTTTTTTCAAATTTGATCTTCCCGATTAATTTAAATGAGCGGTTATCGTAGTTCGATTCTAAAAAAATTAATTAAAATACGTTGAAGGCATGAAATACAATAAAGGTAATTATTATTTATGTTTTATGATATTTTATTAGATTGGAAATATTGAGAGTTTGTGCAGATATTTTCGGCATAAATGTAAACCAGGCAATCTATATGAAACCCATACAGAATGCCCAGTATACATTTATGTAGGTATGTCAAGTGGGTGTAGGACTTTGGCATTAAGAAAAAAAACCGGCCAAGACTGAATTGGACTCGTCCACCGAGAGTTACGTACAAATTTGTAGGTAAATTTATTACTTTAAATGAAGACTATATTTTTATGATTTAATTACAAATGCGTAGTTTTCAGATTTTTTCCTATACTTGTAGTTTATGACGGTATTAATTGCCAAATTTAATAGTTCTAGGTCAAAAATATATTTTGATTTCCTTGAGAATGTCGAAATATACGATTTTTGCGGCATAAACGCGTATCTTTTTTTACGTTAACTTAGAACTTTGATTTTTTCAATGGTTCAAGGGACTGCAGACTTGAGTATTATGGTTTTAATTTCAAATCGATACCTCCACGCGTTCCTGAGATAAAGGGTCTTGACAGACAGACAGACAGACAGACGGACAACAAAGTGATCTTATAAGGGTTCCGTTTTTTCCATTTGAGGTGCGGAACTCTAAAAACAACTTTAAATTGAGTAAATTTAGTTGAGTACGCTATGGTTAAGTATTGCATCAGTTTGTATTTTTTTATAATGCATAGAAATTGGATTGTGTAGACATAGTATAAAGAGAAATACTATGGTGTAGATATGTGTAAACTTGTTATAGATACCGTTTTTTTTTTTAAGGATGGGAAATCATCAAATGGCTCCTCCTGCTTTGGGTGAAGCAGAAGGGAGTGTCAGACTCTTACTGACTAAAACCCATCCGTGTTCCTCCTAGTGCCCTTTGCGTTCCAGGGTACGGTGCCTCATTCGAACGAAGTCCGCAACCCCAGCAGGCACTGGCCCTAGCGGGTCCCGTCTTTTGTGCTGACAGTTCTTTGAGGCGCGCGTGGAACACAACGCGCCGTCGATCCGGGCCTGGTTCTGATCAGACGGCAAGCCACCCAAAGCTTGCCGTCCGCAGGCCCGCGCCTACGGTCGCCGAGAATCGCCCTGCGACTCGCGACGCCCGGGCGTCTTCTTCTGTTGCGGCGGCTGGGGCGTGAGGTTTCCCTCTCTCTCACACGTTCGGCTTCCTCCTTTGATAGCATTACTGCTTCGCAGAAGGAGGTGACCGCTTCCCATGTCTCCTCGCTCCGGACCATGGCCTGAATCAGGGCTGGACGTGAGAGATCGCCGCCGCCGATCACCTCGACGAGGACACGGCGGTGCTCCGCCCATGCAGGGCAGACCTCCACCGTATGCTCCACCGTGTCCTCTGGGCGATCCTTGCAGTGTTGACACCCGGGCGTATCCTCCCGCCGAATCCTCTAAAGTACCTCCCAAAACAACCGTGTCCGGTGAGTACCTGGGTCAAGCAGAAGGTAAGAACGCCGTGACGCCGCTCTAGCCGCTCCTCAAAGAAGGGACTTATCGCCGCAATTATGGCATGTCCAGCACTGGGTTGCGACAGTCGTTGTCTCCATAACATAACTCCCGGCTTATTAAGGTGTATTCACACTCGCGATAAGATGCATATGAGACTTAAAAATGACCCAGAAAATGTCACGCTAAAGCTTACCTACTCACGTTATAGGAATTTCTGTAATAAATTATTGAGAAAGTTAAAAATTAACCATGACCAACTTACACTACAGAAATCAAAAAATAGTATGAAAGATACATGGAAAGCTATTAAAAAAATAACTGATATCTCTCATACCCGGAGCCATTTAATTAACCTCCTACATGTTTTCCCAGATAAAAAACAATCCGTGAACGCAGTTAATCACTTTTTTTCTAACGTCGGTAAAAATTTAGCCAATTTCTTTTTAAATAATCCCAACAACAATACTCGTTTCTCAAATACTGCGGTCACCAACAGCAATTCCATGGTTCTGACTAATATTGACGAACATGAAGTAAACTCGGTCATCAATGGTTTGAAAGAAGATAGTGCTACCGGTTGGGATAATATCCCCTCTAAAATTGTTAAGGCCTGTCGAACTAAACTTGTTCCGCTGATTACATATCTCTGTAATCTATCTCTGACTCAGGGTACATTTCCGAGAGTTTTTAAGAAGGCCATTGTCCATCCTATTTATAACAGTGGTGACAGAGACAGTGTCAATAACTACCGCCCTATTTCTGTTCTTCCCTCCCTATCTAAAATCCTGGAAAAAAATTTAAATGACCGTCTGATTTCCTTCCTGGTCAAATACCATATCTTGGCGGACAATCAATATGGATTTAGAAAGGGAGTATCTACTGAGGACGCCGTTCTGAATCTGACAAATGAAATTGTAACTCACCTAGATAACAAGCGTAAATGCCTTGGTATTTTTTGGATCTCTCTAAGGCGTTTGACACTGTCTCTGTTCCCATCCTTATCAATAAACTAGAACGAATTGGTATCCGTGGAGATCCATTGAAAATCTTTAAGGATTATCTTACTGACCGCACCCAGTGTGTCAAGATTGGTTCTGTAGTGAGTGATGAAGAAAATCTCTCCTTCGGAATACCCCAAGGCTCTATTTTAGGACCCACTATGTTCCTTATCTACATTAATGAGCTGTGTAGACTATCACTATTCAAATGTAACATTTTCACGTACGCAGATGACACAGCTCTAGTAGTTAATGGAGAGGACTGGGTTGAGGTACAGAAAAATGCACATAATGCTTTGAAATCTGTCATGTCGTGGTTATCGGAAAATCAACTCACATCAAATGTTTCTAAGTCTGTGTATCTTCCATTTGCCCTTAGAATTAACCAACTCCCACTATCCCAATCTATAATATTGAAAGCTCATAACTGCAATGATCAAAATCCTAACTGCCCATGTCTGCTGCTAGGTAGAACTGGCTGTGTTAAGTATCTCGGAATTTTTATAGACGACACCCTTTCCTGGACTCCTCATGTTACCTCCCTCACAGCACGAGTCAGAAAACTTATTTACATTTTCAAAAAACTTAGGAAATCTGCCGATTTAAAAACACTTAAACTTGTATACTTTGCACTGTGCCAGTCCTTAATAACTTACTGCATATGTGTGTGGGGTGGCTGTTGTAAAACTCTTATGATTGGGCTGGAGAGAGCGCAAAGAGCCGTATTAAAGGTTATGACAGCAAAGCCTATCCGATACCCTACTGATAAGTTATACACCGACTGTGAGCTACTGACAGTTAGAAAACTCTATGTCCTGCATGTGGTATTGCGCAAACACTCAACCAAACACGTTGAACTCATCTCCAACAGACGTCATGTAACAGACATTCTTTGTTCTCACAGGCACAACACCGCATTAGCGAGGAGACACTATAATGTCACATCCATCAATTTGTACAATGTAACTCATAAAATACTTCAAGTCTTCCAACTCACTAAATCTAAAGTCAAGTCCTGTATGAGAGAATGGTTGATGAGCATAAATTATGAAGAAATTGAGAAACTTCTTAAGCCACCTTAAGCGTTCAATATCCACATACACACTCCAAATCTCAGACTCTCACGCATATATTTTTTTTTTTTTCGAATAAACGCCTAACATCCATCACACACCCCTCGGTACTTACCGCATACAGATCATAAAACTTATTAACTTCATAACACACTGACACACAACACACATTACACACCACTCATAACAGCAATCTCACTCAACATTCACCACATTTATTCACACCAGGTCAATACTCACCTCACTGGTAGTCGTAGATAATATACCTACTTTTTTCTGTTTTTTATTTTTTGTTTAACTGTTATTTTTGTTAATATTTTTCTTTATTTGCCTGCTGCATGCATTCTTTCATTTAATTTGTACTCAATATATTTACATAACGAGAGAGCGCCTTGACTTACATAATACAAGTCTTACTTAGTTTGGAAGTCAAGAGTTCCCTTCTTTGTACATTTTTTATTGCAATAAACCTTTTTATTTATTTATTTTATTTTTTATAATGCCATGAGATCCTGCCCTAGCTCCATTTGCCGTGCTGCGATTTGCCGCGGCAGAGGAGTCTCGCCCCGGCGCAGCGCCTCCACGTGCCATTCGTAAATGAGCGCGAGAGCTCTCGCCTCCAGATCCCATGGCGGCAGTCCGGCAAGGAGGCTCGCCGCCTCGCCAGAGACCGTGCGGTATCCCCGGGCCAGCCGGATGGCCATGACCCACTGGGACGCGTTGAGGTAACGGGCAGGTCGCTTCCTCAAACTAGGCACCCACACCGGCGCCCCAAACGCCGGAAATGCTCGACGAAGTTCCACTGGCTGTCAAGGACGAGACCCAGGTAAGTCATCGTCGATCCGACGTCGATGTGAACCCCTCCTATCGTTATTTGGGATCCCGACGGTGGCCTGTTCCGAGATCCATGAAAGCACATGGCTTCGGACTTGTGAAGGGCCACCTCGAGACCCAACTGCCGGATCCTCTCAACGACTATCGCAACCCCGTGTTATAGATACCTACTTTCAGAAGTTTTTTTCTCTTGCTGCATAACGAAGGTGCAACTGCCATGTAAATGATAACCATGTCAAAAATCTATCAAATTTTGTCAGTGCTATTTCGACTTACGTATTAAAATTTATTTAGAATGAAATTTATTTCATGTAGAATTTGGCCTAAGTGACCCAAATAATCAAAATTTTCTGTTATTGTATACAAAACTAGAAGACAGTTGTAGATGTTTAAGGTGGATGCTCCAGGGTAGCCCGCGAAATTCAAATATTTTTATGTTTTTTGCAATTTGCCGGTCAGTGTGAAGCTGTATGTGGACCAAACGCGTTCCGCGACCGTAACGCGTATTTATCTAAAGAATTATAACCATTTTAATCATCAATATAGCCCTCTAAGTTCATGTAGTCCGAAAGAATAAATATTTCTGAAATAATCATTCTTTCGGACTACATGAACTTAGAGGGCTATATTGATGATTAAAATGGTTATAATTCTTTAGATAAATACGCGTTACGGTCGCGGAACGCATTTGGTCCACATACAGCTTCACACTGACCGGCAAATTGCAAAAAACATAAAAATATTTGAATTTCGCGGGCTACCCTGGAGCATTCACCTTAACATAGAAAAACAGAAATTTGCATCGCCAAAATCATAGTTATTAATATTTCGATGTATTGTTGATTCATGATTATTAGTTAGCCGTTAGTCAACCGGGCGTTGTAAACAAAAAAGACATACCTCCAAATATACATACAAGTGTCTGTTTGTATTATCAAAATAACAGCTTTTAAGGGTTCTGAACATCCGTAAAATGTATACCGTCTTCCGCTTTGCAAGCTTCGTCATAGTTCTAGGTCAATTGCAAATTCCCATATTGAACTGTAGACCTGAATAAATATATGGTTTTAATTACAACAGACAGAACGGACGGACGGACAACATAGTGATCCTATAAGGGTTCCGATTTTTCCTTTTGAGTTGCTGCAACTATGAGGTTCTATTTAAAACTGAAATCAATTACTAATATTATTTTTATTAACTTGCTTCGTTCGTATGTATGAAGCACGTAGTAAAATAAATACGAGTAATAACAGCTGCACGAGTCAATTTTCCATGTTAAGCGACGCTTGCTGAGGTCGGTTCTTGGATGGGTGACCGTTCATTACTCTTCCGTTCCTCGGAAAGTACGTTCGTTGGTCCCAGTTGTCATTTGTAGTTTTGACAGTCGCTAGTCGGTACGAATATTCCGAAGCCAAAACATATGTGCCAGAGGCTACTGGGTTGAGCAAGTCAGATTGGCTATCGCTCCATAGTTCTGGTACTCAACTGCATCCAGTTAAACCAGCAACCAACTCTAATATAGTTAGGAATGAAGGTTAGCTAGATCCGTGTCCCGTCTAAGTTTCGAACATCCGTAAAAACGGTACCCTTATAGGATCTCGGGTACTGTGTGTCTATCCGTCTGTCATAGCCAGTTTTTTCCGGATCTTTTGGACCGATTCTATTGCAATTTGGTATACATATGGACTATTGAGACCCAACACGGACGCGTTATGGAAAAAATACATTTTGATAATGGAGTCACTTTTGGGGGCCAAACTAAAAAAATTCTTTTCGAGAGGATGACCATTCTCTCCACATGGTGTCTCAGAATAAGAGCGTAATGACTATCAACCGCTGTTTTCAGGATGCTATTGTCACTGACCCGTATTCTACGCATCAGTGATGGGACTTCTTTGCGAATTAGCTACTACTACATATATGCTGCCAGTTCGGTTCTGAGCAAACATCTCCTATGCGTCACAGAAACGAGGCAGTTTCAACAGCATCTTAAAGACATTATCAAATTGGACGCGCTAGACAACTAGCTATAGCTATTTAACAAACTTATGGATAGATCATTGAGAACGAGATTAACTTCGTTTAATTGCAAATCTTTGAAACGTTCTAAAGGAGTAAGTTATTTATGCAAAAAGGCAGATTGAATAGCCTTGTAAGAGACATGGCTTCTACCTCTTGAGCTAGGCTTATTAAAAAACGTCAATGTTGAGTTTGGAGGCATCGGCACATCGGCGGTGGACACTGCGGCAGGTCTCCTGAGAGGAAGGCCTTATGGTGGTGTCGCTATACTGCGGAGGAAGAAAGCTTTTGTTTCAGTGACTGTTATAGACTGTGCTGACATGCTGGCAGGTGATGCATCTGTGACAAATATTACTATACATGCCTATTGAATTTACTGATAAGCTGACCGAGTTTTCGCAGTGCCTTGCTATTATGACCGCTATAATTGAGGAGAACGGAGACATTGCTAACGTCCATTTACTAGGCGATTTTAATGCGCCTTCAAGGGAACTTCTCTATAACCACTTACTAGATTTCTGTAGAGACTAACAATAGACATAATGAGTCGGAAACCTGTACTTTTGAGGGTGAGATGCACGGGTGTGTGAGATGGTTTGACCACTACGTAGTTACAAATACAACACTGCCTACAATTAGTAATATTTGGGTGGAGCATACCGTTCAGTGGTTTGATTACTTCTTTGTGTGTAACTTGGGTCAGGTATCACAGAATGAGAGGATTACTCTAATACCTTCCATGAATAAAATTGTATGGGGAGAGCGTACACATGACCAAATACCTGCTATCACTAGGTTTATCATGCTGAGCTCTGGGAAATTGACATTCCAGAGGAATTTTCCAAGTCCTATGACGGAATATGTTCGAAGGAGAAACGTGACCATCTTACCAAAAGCTGCATCACATGCCTACACACGAGTGGGAATATGGAGGAGGGCTTGGAACATTGCGGGGTGGAATAAACACGTTTTAAAACATCACAGGAAGGCTAGGTTTAACTTGGTAGTATGGGTCCACCGTATGGTGTCGGCTGGTACCGTATGTTGCCATAAAAGAATAATACCATCCCATCACTTCCCGTGGGCGTCGTAAGGTGGCGGCTAAGGAACTTGACAGAGAATGAGCAACAGCGTTCTCTGTAAAACGCAACACCATACACTGCGATCGCAAACCTGCCTGCCAAGCGTGGCGATTATGGCAATCCCCCCCTCAATTTGGGGAGGTCTTTGTCCAGCAGTCGACATCTTTCGCCTGATATGATGATGGGTTGAAGCTGGTAAGCCTAGGAGCGAGACTGTTTACGATGACAATTATAAAGAAGAGTAGGAACATCATAAAAGATAAACTCACTCAAAGATAGATCACTCTGCCAAAAACCTTCAATAGTAAGTTTTGGAAGCAAACTGGTAAGATGAACTATGAGCCTGGCCTGCAATCATAATAATTTATATTACTTTTAGTACGACAAAGCTCGATAAATTGCGTTGGCGTCGAGTTAGATGGCGGTATGGTTTCGTTACCGATGAATTTTCTATAATATAATAACCAGCGAAAACCCGATTAATTCATAACACGGTTTCTAATGTGATATTAAGCCCTTTTTTTAAAAAATGGGAAATCATCAAATGACTCCTCTCGCTCTGGGTGAAGCAGGAGGAAGTGTCAGACTCTTACTGACTAAAACCCATCCGTGTTCCTCCTAGAGCCCTTTGCGTTCCAGGGCTACGGTACCTCTTTCGAACAAAGTCCGCAGCACTAGCAGGTCAGACGGCGAGCCACCCAATGCTCGCCGTCCGCAGACCCGCGCCTATGGAGGGCGAGAATCGCCCTGCGACTCCCGACGCCCGAGGCGTCTTCTTCGGTTGCGGCGGCTGGGGCCTGAGGTTTGCCTCTCTCTCACGCGTTCGGCTTTCTCCTTTGTTTGCATTACTGTTTCGCAGAAAGAGGTGACCGCTTCCCATGTCTCCTCGCTCCGGACCATGGCTTGAACCAGGGCCGGAGGCGAGAGATCGCCGCCGCCGATCGCCTCGACGATGTAATATTAAACCCTACTTGTGTAAACACAAGGTCAACATTACTACTTCGGTAGTAAACAATGGACCAATCCGAAATACATGAATTGTTATTTTTTAACAGAAATTGCCTCCATTATTGTCAATGGAATACTAGTTTTAAGTTGTATTAGCCAAAACGTATTAGATCAAGTGTTATTTATTAGCTACTAGCGGACGTCAAGCGGTTTCACCCGCGTAGTTCCCGTTCCCGTGAGAGTTGGGGAATAAAATATAGCCTATGTTATTTTCCCAACTGTATTGGTATCAGCTTCCAGTCAAGCTGGATTTAGCTGAATACCAGTATTTTACGAGGAGCGGCTGCCTACCAGATCTCCACAACCCATTAACTGGGTAACACGGTACTTCATGGCAAGACTGGAGTCAGATTTACGGGCTTCTGACTATCCGTAACGACTGTCAAAGATCTACAAAAGACAGCCGGGACTAACGGCTTAACGTGCTTTCCGAGGCACGGAGGAAACTCGGTATGTTAAGATGGTCACCCATCCACAGACCAACCTTGGCAAGCGTTGCTTAACCTTTAAGTTCGACCCGTGCGGCTGTTATTATCTAGCCACGAAACGAGCAAATACCAATCACTGTTAGAAATTACGATATATTGTTAACAAACTACCAAAAATACAATGCTTACAAACTACCAAAAATACAATGCTTACAAACTACCAAACTTATTATGTTTACAAAACACTAAAAAATACCTATCAGTGATAAAAAAATTATAATGGTTGCAAACTACTAAAAAATGTAGAAATATAAAATTTCGTAAATAATACCGTAACAGCTTTAATGCGCCAATGGTATGTTACTACTACAGCGGTACCTATAGGTACATTTATCGTACTTACATCTATTAATAGCCAAAATTAACAATCTACACATCAAGAACTTGCGGCCGGGTATCAGCAGAGTCTCGAATATCACTTCTCTGCATATTGATACCATGATCCTCACGCCTTTGTCTTAATTTATTCACATAAAAATTATTCCAAAGCTCTCGATTACTTTTTACTACGACTACATAAATTGACAATAGAATGGGATGTAAGTACAACATAAAAATAAAATATATGTACGACGCCAAGTTTATAAAAAAAAACCATGTAAGAAAAGCAGAAAACAATGAGAAGTCACTTAAAATAAATATTAAAATGGCGATGTACATGCGACGACACTTGTTACTATCGATAAGTGCACTAGAGTCGGAACTGCGACATGGACAGAGTAAACATACAATAATTATAACAAAAAGCAAATTGTTAAGTATTAATGGTAACAACAGAACAAGGGTTATAATTTTTTCTGAAAAGAATACAAAGACAATGGCAACTGTCACTAAAGGCGATACCCAACCAAACACACCACTTATTAAATATCTTCTCTGGATGTGCCCATTTAATACTTTAACAAAGTCTACGTAAAACATATGACTTATAACTACTAACCAATGGCATCTCACTGTCATTAAATAATACGATGTAAAACGCATACTGTGTTTAAAGATCGGATATTTTGGTAAGACATTATTGCCATAGAGAAAATTTTGTATTTCAAAAATCAAACTGACTAAAAACTGTGCCAACATCAAGTTGAGGCACACGTAATTCCTGTAATTGCGAAACTTCTTAATAATGCACCATGATGTCACTCCGTATATCAATGCAGGTAGTGAAACCGCAAAGTGAACGCAATTTAAAATTAATGCAAATGTTTCTGTTAACATTTTTATTGTCACTGACGATGGTCTTGATTGATGCACTTTTGTTAATATGAAAATTTGTGAACTGCTTGACACTTAGCACAGCACTGACGTTAATGCAGATGTTGCCTCCAGAACAGCTGTCGACGGAATTATAGTTTTAAGTTTGAGCCAAAACGTCAATCAATTATCGTAATTATCTCATTGGTCCCGCGGTATTGAGAGACTGCTCAGCGTAAAGTTCCAGGTTTGATTATCAGGACGGGCAGAGTGTTAATGAGTTTTCTTCTTCCTTGGTCCTGTGCGTGATCACTTTCAGTTCACGATAAAATATTAAGTGGACTTCTTGACACTGCACTACCGCGACCATAAGCCACGACTGGTTATTCCATGGATTAGTTTTCGAACTGGACTTTCCTGTTTGTCGTGTTATCATTAACTAAAATAGACAGCTATTCGAAAACACGTGAGGTCAAACACACATAGCGAATTATATTCGGGTGATTTAATTTGAATTATTTATTCACTTCGGATAACAATATAATTCGTCTTATATTTTTCAAAATTTCTAATAATAAAAATATTAAAATTTATTTATTTGCAAACAAGTGTTACTGCAACATAAAAGCTCTGCCTCCTGAACTAGGTATTTAACCGTATAGTTCGGTACTAGTACCTGAAAATACTAGACAAGCAAGCCTCTGCCGGTTCGGTAGTAGTACCTTTAGGTACTAAGAGTTACGTCATACGATATCCTTTTTATTAATGTTGTTATTTATAAAGTAACTTACAAAAATCTTATATTTGAGCGTTAATTAAAACCATTGGATAAAAAGGACATATAATAGTGCTAATAATTTTTTCGTATTTAACCCGCAAGTTTTCTATTTTTCATAATTAATATCAAAGTGTCATCATCATCTGCCTAGCCTTTTCCCAACTATATTGGGGTCGGCTTCCAGTCCGACCCCAATACAAATTAATAACAAATTTTGTGCTAGCAGTTGCGGTTATACAAAATTTAAATTAAATTTTAGTAGTTATTAATAAATAATTTTATATTGAAAAAAAATTAAATTAATGATTGAAATTTTAAGTTATATAAATTTTAAATTTAAATTATGATGTAATAAATTTTATAATAAACAAGCATTAGATACCCTATTATTAAAATTTAAAATACTAAAATAGTAAATAATTATTTATTGAAACTTAAATAATTTGCCGGTATTTTAGTTCATTTAGAGAAAATAATATCAAAGTGTAAAATGTGTAAATTGCCATCCACCATCAACCACATTGTTTTTTTTTTAAATTTTTGGTGTGTAGCAAAACGTTATGATAATCGATATTTTTTTCAAATTTGATCTTCCCGATTAATTTAAATAAGCGATTATCGTAGTTCGATTCTAAAAAAAAAATGAATATACGATAAAGGCATGAAATACAATAATGGTAATTATTGTTTTTTCATGTAATTTAAACAGGTTTTTGTACATTAAGATTAAAACTAACTCAACAAATTCATCAGACCCACGGCAAATTTCGCTAATTGCTTAATTACCAACTCAAAATTTAAATTCAGAATACGCGCGTGATTCAAAAATATTTAATTTGATTGAAAATATTGAGAGTTTGTGCAGATATTTTCGGTATAAATGTATACCGGGCATTCTATATGAAACCTATACAGAATGCCCAGTATACATTTATGTAGGTATGTCAAGTTGGTCTTGGCTCGTCTTTTTTCTTAATTGATGCCAAAGTCCTCCACTTTGGCATCAATTAAGAAAAAAGACCAGCCAAGACCGAGTCGGACTCGCCCCCCGAGAGTTCCATACAAATTTGTAGGTACATTTATTACTTTAAATGAAGACTATATTTTTTATGATTTAATTACAAATGCGTAGGTATTTCCCGTTGACCTATAACTATTAAATTTGGCAATTAATACCGATCATAAAAAATTCTTCATTTAAAGTAATAAATGTACCTACAAATTTGTATGGAACTCTCGGGGGGCGAGTCGGACTCGGTCTTGGCCGGTTTTTTTTTTCTTAATTGATGCCAAAGTCCTACGCCCACTTGACATACCTACATAAATCTATACTGGGCATTCTGTATGGGTTTCATATAGAATGCCCGGTATACATTTATGGCCGAAAATATTTGCACAAACTCTCAATATTTTCTCTGCTGTCTTGACTCTGGGGTGTACCCAAGTTTCATCCATTGTTACAAATCTGGCCAAAAAATCTTGTGGATCAGCCTCAAACATTTCCAAACAGTCGCGAGAAATCGTGAGGCGTATTCGTTTTTGTTCGACTGAAAGCAATCTGGGTACCCACCGTGCAGAAACCTTAGAAAATCCAAGTTCATTGACTATGATGTTTTGTGTTCGTTCATACGAGATGCCAATAGTGTCTGCAATCTCCTTGATGGTCAATCTCCGATCTGTCAATATCAGATCACAGATTTTCCCGATGTTTTCTTCAGTCGTAGACGTCATAGGCCGGCCAGAGCGAGGGTCATCTTCAATACTCTCTCGTCCGCGTTTTAATTCAGCAACCCACTTTTCACAGTCGTATACGACGGAGAAGATTCCCCCAATGTTGTTGACATATCTTCGTGAATCTCTTTTGGAGTTCGTTTTTTTTTAAACAGGTATTTGATGACCGCACGTTGCTCAATTTTCTCCATTCTTTAAAAACGCTGCACAAAGGCTCACAAAATTCAGTCCAATTTAAATACAGTTAATGCTATTGCTATAGAATTTTACAATTATTTGACAACCAGAGAGTAAATTAATCGAATGAGGTCAGTCACATTAAAATAGTTTAAGTATTTATGTGTTAGGCCGTGAACTTTTCAATCCACCCTCGTATTTATTTAACTACGGGCTTCATACATACGGACGAAGCAGGTTAATAAAAATAATATTAGTAATTGATTTCAGTTTTAAATAGAACCTCATAGCTGCAGCAACTCAAAAGGAAAAATCGGAACCCTTATAGGATCACTATGTTGTCCGTCCGTCCGTTCTGCCTGTTGTAATTTAAACCATATATATATTATATATTACTAATATAGTAATTTATTTCAGTTCTAAATAGAACCTCATAGCTGCAGCAACTCAAAAGGAAAAATCAAAACCCTTAAAGGATCACTATCTTGTCCGTCCGTCCGTTCTGTCTGTTGTAATTTAAACCATAATATATATATTCAGTTCTACAGTCCAATATAGATATTTGCCGTTGACCTAGAACTATGACGAAGATTGCAAAGCGGAAGACGGTATAACTTTTACGGATGTTCAGAACCCTTAAAAGCTGTTATTTTGATATTACAAATAGACACTTGTCAGTGCTATTTCGACTTACGTATTTAAATTTATTTAGAATGAAATTTATTTTATATAGAATTTTGCCTAAATGACCCAAATAATCTACATTTTCTGTTATAGCATACAAAACTTGAATACAGTTGTAGATGTTTAATATAAAAAACTAATTTGCGTCGCCGAAAACATAGTCATAAATATTTCTATGTATTGTTGATTCATGATTATTAGTTAGTCGTTAGTCAACCTGGCGTTGTAAATAAAAAAGACATACCTCCAAATATACACACAAGTTTCTATTTGTAATATCAAAATAACAGCTTTTAAGGGTTCTTCAAATCCGTAAAATTTATACCGTCTTCCGCTTTGCAAGCTTCGTCATAGTTCTAGGTCAATGGCAAATTCCCATATTGAACTGTAGACCTGAATAAATATATGGTTTAAATTACAACAGACAGAACGGACGGACGGACAACGTAGTGATCCTTTAAGGGTTTCGATTTTTCCTTTTGAGTTGCTGCAGCTATGAGGTTCTATTTAGAACTGAAATCAATTACTAATATTATTTTTACTAACTTGCTTCGTTCGTATGTATGAAGCCCGTAGTAAAATAAATACGAGTAATAACAGCTGCACGAGTCAATTTTCCATGTTAAGCGACGCTTGCTGAGGTCGGTTCTTGGATGGGTGACCTTTCATTACTCTTCCGTTCCTCGGAAAGTACGTTCGTTGGTCCCAGTTGTCATTTGTAGTTTTGACAGTCACTAGTCGGTAGGAATATTCCGAAGCCAAAACATATGTGCCAGAGGCTACTGGGTTGAGCAAGTCAGATTGGTTATCGCTCCATAGTTCTGGTACTCAACTGCATCCAGTTAAACCAGCAACCAACTCTAATATAGTTAGGAATGAAGGTTAGCTAGATCCGTGTCCCGTCTAAGTTCCGAACATCCGTAAAAACGGTACCCTTATAGGATCTCGGGTACTGTGTGTCTATCCGTCTGTCATAGCCAGTTTTTTCCGAATCTTTTGGACCGATTCTATTGCAATTTGGTATACATATGGACTATTGAGACCCAACACGGACGCGTTATGGAAAAAATACATTTTGATAATGGAGTCACTTTTGGGGGCCAAACTAGAAAATTTCATTTCGAGAGGATGACCATTCTCTCCACATGGTGTCTCAGAATAAGAGCGTAATGACTATCAACCGCTGTTTTCAGGATGCTATTGTCACTGACCCGTGTTCTACGCATCAGTGATGGGACTTCTTTGCGAATTAGCTACTACTACATAAATGCTGCCAGTTCGGTTCTGAGCAAACATCTCCTATGCGTCACAGAAACGAGGCAGTTTCAACAGCATCTTAAAGACATTATCAAATTGGACGCGCTAGACAACTAGCTATAGCTATTTAACAAACTTATGGATAGATCATTGAGAACGAGATTAACTTCGTTTAATTGCAAATCTTTGAAACGTTCTAAAGGAGTAAGTTATTTATGCAAAAAGGCAGATTGAATAGCCTTGTAAGAGACATGGCTTCTACCTCTTGAGCTAGGCTTATTAAAAAACGTCAATGTTGAGTTTGGAGGCATCGGCACATCGGCGGTGGACACTGCGGCAGGTCTCCTGAGAGGAAGGCCTTATGGTGGTGTCGCTATACTGCGGAGGAAGAAAGCTTTTGTTTCAGTGACTGTTATAGACTGTGCTGACATGCTGGCAGGTGATGCATCTGTGACAAATATTACTATACATGCCTATTGAATTTACTGATAAGCTGACCGAGTTTTCGCAGTGCCTTGCTATAATAGCAAGGCACTGCGAAAACTCAGCATACCGTTCAGTGGTCTGATTACTTCTTTGTGTGTACCTTGGGTCAGGTATCACAGAATGAGAGGATTACTCTAATACCTTCCATGAATAAAATTGTATGGGGAGAGCGTACACATGACCAAATACCTGCTATCACTAGGTTTATCATGCTGAGCTCTGGGAAATTGACATTCCAGAGGAATTTTCCAAGTCCTATGACGGAATATGTTCGAAGGAGTAACGTGACCATTTTACCAAAAGCTGCATCACATGCCTACACACGAGTGGGAATATGGAGGAGGGCTTCGAACATTGCAGGGTGGAATAAACACGTTTTAAAACATCACAGGAAGGCCAGGTTTAAGTTGGTAGTATGGGTCCACCGTATGGTGTCGGCTGGTGCCGTATGTTGCCGTAAAAGAATAATACCATCCCATCACTTCCCGTGGGCGTCGTAAGGTGGCGGCTAAGGAACTTGACAGAGAATGAGCAGCAGCGTTCTCTGTAAAACGCAACACCATACACTGCGATCGCAAACCCGCCTGCCAAGCGTGGCGATTATGGCAATCCCCCCCTCAATTTGGGGAGGCCATCGTCAAGCAGTCGACATCTTTCGCCTGATATGATGATGGGTTGAAGCTGGTAAGCCTAGGAGCGAGACAGTTTACGATGACAATTATAAAGAAGAGTAGGAACATCATAAAAGACAAACTCACTCAAAGATAGATCACTCTGCCAAAAACCTTCAATAGTAAGTTTTGGAAGCAAACTGGTAAGATGAACTATGAGCCTGGCCTGCAATCATTATAATTTATATTACTTTTAGTACGACAAAGCTCGATAAATTTCGTTGGCGTCGAGTTAGATGGCGGTATGGTTTCGTTACCGATGAATTTTCTATAATATAATAACCAGCGAAACCCAGATTAATTCATAACACGGTTTCTAATGTGATATTAAGCCCTTTTTTTTTAAGAATGGGAAATCATCAAATGACTCCTCCCGCTCTGGGTGAAGCAGGAGGAAGTGTCAAACTCTTACTGACTAAAACCCATCCGTGTTCCTCCTAGAGCCCTTTGCGTTCCAGGGCTACGGTACCTCTTTCGAACAAAGTCCGCAGCACTAGCAGGTCAGACGGCGAGCCACCCAATGCTCGCCGTCCGCAGACCCGCGCCTACGGAGGGCGAGAATCGCCCTGCGACTCCCGACGCCCGAGGCGTCTTCTTCGGTTGCGGAGGCTGGGGCCTGAGGTTTGCCTCTCTCTCACGCGTTCGGCTTTCTCCTTTGTTTGCATTACTGTTTCGCAGAAGGAGGTGACTGCTTCCCATGTCTCCTCGCTCCGGACCATGGCTTGAACCAGGGCCGGACGCGAGAGATCGCCGCCGCCGATCGCCTCGACGATGAAATATTAAACCCTACTTGTGTAAACACAAGGTCAACATTACTACTTCGGTAGTAAACAATGGACCAATCCGAAATACATGAATTGTTATTTTTTAACAGAAATTGCCTCCATTATTGTCAATGGAATACTAGTTTTAAGTTGTATTAGCCAAAACGTGTTAGATCAAGTGTTATTTATTAGCTACTAGCGGACGTCAAGCAGTTTCACCCGCGTAGTTCCCGTTCCCGTGAGAGTTGGGGAATAAAATATAGCCTATGTTATTTTCCCAACTGTATTGGGATCAGCTTCCAGTCAAGCTGGATTAAGCTGAATACCAGTATTTTACGAGGAGCGGCTGCCTACCAGATCTCCACAACCCATTAACTGGGTAACACGGTACTTCATGGCAAGACTGGAGTCAGATTTACGGGCTTCTGACTATCCGTAACGACTGTCAAAGATCTACAAAAGACAGCCGGGACTAACGGCTTAACGTGCTTTCCGAGGCACGGAGGAAACTCGGTATGTTAAGATGGTCACCCATCCACAGACCAACCTTGGCAAGCGTTGCTTAACCTTTAAGTTCGACCCGTGCGGCTGTTATTATCTAGCCACGAAACGAGCAAATACCAATCACTGTTAGAAATTACGATATATTGTTAACAAACTACCAAAAATACAATGCTTACAAACTACCAAAAATACAATGCTTACAAACTACCAAACTTATTATGTTTACAAAACACTAAAAAATACCTATCAGTGATAAAAAAATTATAATGGTTGCAAACTACAAAAAAATGTAGAAATATAAATTTTCGTAAATAATACCGTAACAGCTTTAATGCGCCAATGCTATGTTACTACTACAGCGGTACCTATAGGTACATTCATCGTACTTACATCTATTAATAGCCAAAATTAACAATCTACACATCAAGAACTTGCGGCCGGGTATCAGCAGAGTCTCGAATATCACTTCTCTGCATATTGATACCATGATCCTCACGCCTTTGTCTTAATTTATTCACATAAAAATTATTCCAAAGCTCTCGATTACTTTTTACTACGACTACATAAATTGACAATAGAATGGGATGTAAGTACAACATAAAAATAAAATATATGTACGACGCCAAGTTTATAAAAAAAAACCATGTAAGAAAAGCAGAAAACAATGAGAAGTCACTTAAAATAAATATTAAAATGGCGATGTACATGCGACGACACTTGTTACTATCGATAGGTGCACTAGAGTCGGAACTGCGACATGGACAGAATAAACATACAATAATTATAACAAAAAGCAAATTGTTAAGTATTAATGGTAACAACAGAACAAGGGTTATAATTTTTTCTGAAAAGAATACAAAGACAATGGCAACTGTCACTAAAGGCGATACCCAACCAAACACACCACTTATTAAATATCTTCTCTGGATGTGCCCATTTAATACTTTAACAAAGTCTACGTAAAACATATGACTTATAACTACTAACCAATGGCATCTCACTGTCATTAAATAATACGATGTAACACGCATACTGTGTTTAAAGATCGGATATTTTGGTAAGACATTATTGCCATAGAGAAAATTTTGTATTTCAGAAAGCAAACTGACTACAAACTGTGCCAACATCAAGTTGAGGCACACGTAATTCCTGTAATTGCGAAACTTCTTAATAATGCACCATGATGTCACTCCGTATATCAATGCAGGTAGTGACACCGCAAAGTGAACGCAATTTAAAATTAATGCAAATGTTTCTGTTAACATTTTTAATGTCACTGACGATGGTCTTGATTGATGCACTTTTGTTAATATGAAAATTTGTGAACTGCTTGACACTTAGCACATCACTGACGTTAATGCAGATGTTGCCTCCAGAACAGCTGTCGACGGAATTATAGTTTTAAGTTTGAGCCAAAACGTCAATCAATTATCGTAATTATCTCATTGGTCCCGCGGTATTGAGAGACTGCTCAGCGTAAAGTTCCAGGTTTGATTATCAGGACGGGCAGAGTGTTAATGAGTTGTCTTCTTCCTTGGTCCTGTGCGTGATCACTTTCAGTTCACGATAAAATATTAAGTGGACTTCTTGACACTGCACTACCGCGACCATAAGCCACGACTGGTTATTCTATGGATTAGTTTTCGAACTGTACTTTCCTGTTTGTCGTGTTATCATTAACTAAAATAGACACCTATTCAAAACCACGTGAGGTCAAACACAAATAGCGAATTTTATTCGGGCGATTTAATTTGAATTATTTATTCGCTTCGGATAACAATATAATTCATTTTATATTTCAAAATTTCTAATAATAAAAATAGTAACTTTGCCCCCACTAATCTGCAACTGATAAGCTACTGAAGGTAACTGAAACATTCAGTAACGCCATCAGGATGGAGTTTGGTGTGGACAAATGCGCGGTCATGCATGTAAAGCGTGGAGAGATTATGGAATCCGTGTGAACTCAACTCTCGGATTCCATAAACCTGAGATCCCTCTCTCCAACTGAAACTTACAAGTATTTGGGTATGTCGGAAGCGTTAGGTATCAATGTTACTGATATGAAGCAATCGTTAAAGAAGCGCTTCTTTGGCCGCCTGAAGAAGGTATTTAATAGCCTTCTATCGGGCGGAAATAAGGTGCGCGCCTTCAACGGTTGGGTCATGCCGGTATTGATGTACTCTTTCGGCGTACTCAAATGAACTCAAGCGGAACTTGAGGCCCTAGATAGGCGGGTCCGTACACTGCTCACTGCATATCGAATGCATCACCCACGATTGTCGGTAATGAGACTGTATATCCCGCGAAAGTGTGGAGGTCGAGGCTTTTTGAATGCTAAGACTCTCCACGATCGCGAGATATGCAGTCTTAGGGAATATTTCCTAGCTGTCGACGTGGGTATGCATCGAGATGTAGTGGCGGTGGACAAGGGACTCACCCCGCTCTCCTTGGCAAATGAGAACTGGCGCAAACCTGCGGTGCTTGACACCAACGATCGCAGGGCGGTATGGCAGAGTAAGGAGCTTCACGGACGCTTTTTCCGGACCCTACATGGGCCCGACGTAGACCAACTAGCGTCCTTAGCCTGGCTGCGTTTCGGTGATCTCTTTGGAGAAACCGAAGGTTTTGTTTGTAGTGCAATTATGGACGAAGTTATCATGACGAATAACTATCGGAGATTTATTGTGAAAGACGGCACGGTCGACATATGTCGGGCATGTCACCGTCCGGAAGAATCAATTCGCCACATTATCTCTGGTTGTTCTCGTCTAGCTAACGGAGAATACTTGCATAGGCACAACCTTGTAGCCAGGATTATACATCAGCAACTTGCTCTGAAATACTCTCTTGTGGAGTCGGAGGTGCCATACTATAGGTATGCGCCCGACCCAGTTCTCAATAATGGCAATATCACATTGTACTGGGATCGGTCCATCATCACTGACAGGACTATTGTTGCCAATAAGCCTGATATAGTGGTGGTGGACCGAATTGTGAGGCGTGCAATGATTGTAGACATAACCGTCCTGCATGACGAGAACCTCGTGAAAGCCGAGAAAGACAAACAAATTAAGAATATTGACTTGGCTCGCCAGGTTGTCGACATGTGGGAAGTGGACTCCGCAATCATTGTACCGATAGTCGTGTCAGCCAATGGCTTAATAGCCACGAGCCTCGACCAACACCTTAGGAGGCTCTCGTTGGGCAGCTGGATCAAGGGCTTGATTCAGAAAGCGGTACTTCTGGACACGGCTCGCATTGTCAGGAGGTTCCTTTCTCTGGAGCCCTGACCACCGGTAGCTTGGACCCTGTTCCCGATATCGGTGGGCTACTATTTTTATATTTTTAAATGTATTTTTATATATATATTGTATAAAAATATTTAAAAATTTAGAAATAAGCGAAAATGATGAATAAAGGAAAATAGTAAAATTTATTTATTTGCAAACAAGACGTGTCACTGCAACATAAAAGCTTGAACTAAGTATTTAACCGTATAGTTCGGTACTAGTACCTGAAGGCACTAGACAGGCAAGCCTCTGCCGGTTCGGTAGTAGTACCTTTAGGTACTAAGAGTTACGTCATACGACATCCTTTTTATTAATGTTGTTATTTATAAATTGTCTTAAAAAATCGTATGTTTGAGCGTTAATTAAAACAACTGGATAAAAAGGTCATATAATAACGCTAATAATTCTTTCGTATTTAACCCGCAAGTTTACTTTTTTTCATGAATAATATCAAAGTGTAAAATGTGTAAATTGCCATCTATTATCAACCACATTGTTTTTAGCAAATTTATTGTGATTATCGATATTTTTTTTTCAAATTTGATCTTCCCGATTAATTTAAATGAGCGGTTATCGTAGTTCGATTCTAAAAAAAATAATTAAAATACGTTGAAGGCATGAAATACAATAAAGGTAATTATTATTTATGTTTTATGATATTTTATTAGATTGAAAATATTGAGAGTTTGTGCAGATATTTTCGGCATAAATGTAAACCGGGCAATCTATATGAAACCCATACAGAATGCCCAATATACATTTATGTAGGTATGTCAAGTGGGTGTAGGACTTTGGCATTAAGAAAAAAAACCGGCCAAGACTGAATTGGACTCGTCCACCGAGAGTTACGTACAAATTTGTAGGTAAATTTATTACTTTAAATGAAGACTATATTTTTTATGATTTAATTACAAATGCGTAGTTTTCAGATTTTTTCCTATACTTGTAGTTTATGACGGTATTAATTGCCAAATTTAATAGTTCTAGGTCAAAAATATATTTTGATTTCCTTGAGAATGTCGAAATATACGTTTTTGCGGCATAAACGCGTATCTTTTTTTACGTTAACTTAGAACTTTGATTTTTTCAATGGTTCAAGGGACTGCAGACTTGAGTATTATGGTTTTAATTTCAAATCAATACCTCCACGCGTTCCCGAGATAAAGGGTCTTGACAGACAGACAGACAGACAGACGGACAACAAAGTGATCTTATAAGGGTTCCGTTTTTTCCATTTGAGGTGCGGAACTCTAAAAACAACTTTAAATTGAGTAAATTTAGTTGAGTACGCTATAATTATTACATCAGTATAAGTATTGCATCAGTTTGTATTTTTTTATAATGCATAGAAATTGGACTGTGTAGATATGTGTAAACTTGTTATAGATACCGTTTTTTTTTTTAAGGATGGGAAATCATCAAATGGCTCCTCCTGCTTTGGGTGAAGCAGAAGGGAGTGTCAGACTCTTACTGACTAAAACCCATCCGTGTTCCTCCTAGTGCCCTTTGCGTTCCGGGGTACGGTGCCTCATTCGAACGAAGTCCGCAACCCCAGCAGGCACTGGCCCTAGCGGGTCCCGTCTTTTGTGCTGACAGTTCTTTGAGGCGCGCGTGGAACACAACGCGCCGTCGATCCGGGCCTGGTTCTGATCAGACGGTAAGCAACCCAAAGCTCGCTTATGGCGTGTCCAGCACTGGGTTGCGACAGTCGTTGTCTCCATAACATAACTCCCGGCTTATTAAGGTGTATTCACACTCGCGATAAGATGCATATGAGACTTAAAAATGACCCAGAAAATGTCACGCTAAAGCTTACCTACTCACGTTATAGGAATTTCTGTAATAAATTATTGAGAAAGTTAAAAATTAACCATGACCAACTTACACTACAGAAATCAAAAAATAGTATGAAAGATACATGGAAAGCTATTAAAAAAATAACTGATATCTCTCATACCCGGAGCCATTTAATTAACCTCCTACATGTTTTCCCAGATAAAAAGCAATCCGTGAACGCAGTTAATCACTTTTTTTCTAACGTCGGTAAAAATTTAGCCAATTTCTTTTTAAATAATCCCAACAACAATACTCGTTTCTCAAATACTGCGGTCACCAACAGCAATTCCATGGTTCTGACTAATATTGACGAACATGAAGTAAACTCGGTCATCAATGGTTTGAAAGAAGATAGTGCTACCGGTTGGGATAATATCCCCTCTAAAATTGTTAAGGCCTGTCGAACTAAACTTGTTCCGCTGATTACATATCTCTGTAATCTATCTCTGACTCAGGGTACATTTCCGAGAGTTTTTAAGAAGGCCATTGTCCATCCTATTTATAACAGTGGTGACAGAGACAGTGTCAATAACTACCGCCCTATTTCTGTTCTTCCCTCCCTATCTAAAATCCTGGAAAAAAATTTAAATGACCGTCTGATTTCCTTCCTGGTCAAATACCATATCTTGGCGGACAATCAATATGGATTTAGAAAGGGAGTATCTACTGAGGACGCCGTTCTGAATCTGACAAATGAAATTGTAACTCACCTAGATAACAAGCGTAAATGCCTTGGTATTTTTTTGGATCTCTCTAAGGCGTTTGACACTGTCTCTGTTCCCATCCTTATCAATAAACTAGAACGAATTGGTATCCGTGGAGAACCATTGAAAATCTTTAAGGATTATCTTACTGACCGCACCCAGTGTGTCAAGATTGGTTCTGTAGTGAGTGATGAAGAAAATCTCTCCTTCGGAATACCCCAAGGCTCTATTTTAGGACCCACTATGTTCCTTATCTACATTAATGAGCTGTGTAGACTATCACTATTCAAATGTAACATTTTCACGTACGCAGATGACACAGCTCTAGTAGTTAATGGAGAGGACTGGGTTGAGGTACAGAAAAATGCACATAATGCTTTGAAATCTGTCATGTCGTGGTTATCGGAAAATCAACTCACATCAAATGTTTCTAAGTCTGTGTATCTTCCATTTGCCCTTAGAATTAACCAACTCCCACTATCCCAATCTATAATATTGAAAGCTCATAACTGCAATGATCAAAATCCTAACTGCCCATGTCTGCTGCTAGGTAGAACTGGCTGTGTTAAGTATCTCGGAATTTTTATAGACGACACCCTTTCCTGGACTCCTCATGTTACCTCCCTCACAGCACGAGTCAGAAAACTTATTTACATTTTCAAAAAACTTAGGAAATCTGCCGATTTAAAAACACTTAAACTTGTATACTTTGCACTGTGCCAGTCCTTAATAACTTACTGCATATGTGTGTGGGGTGGCTGTTGTAAAACTCTTATGATTGGGCTGGAGAGAGCGCAAAGAGCCGTATTAAAGGTTATGACAGCAAAGCCTATCCGATACCCTACTGATAAGTTATACACCGACTGTGAGCTACTGACAGTTAGAAAACTCTATGCCCTGCATGTGGTATTGCGCAAACACTCAACCAAACACGTTGAACTCATCTCCAACAGACGTCATGTAACAGACATTCTTTGTTCTCACAGGCACAACACCGCATTAGCGAGGAGACACTATAATGTCACATCCATCAATTTGTACAATGTAACTCATAAAATACTTCAAGTCTTCTAACTCACTAAATCTAAAGTCAAGTCCTGTATGAGAGAATGGTTGATGAGCATAAATTATGAAGAAATTGAGAAACTTCTTAAGCCACCTTAAGCGTTCAATATCCACATACACACTCCAAATCTCAGACTCTCACGCATATTTTTTTTTTTTTTTTCGAATAAACGCCTAACATCCATCACACACCCCTCGGTACTTACCGCATACAGATCATAAAACTAATTAACTTCATAACACACTGACACACAACACACATTACACACCACTCATAACAGCAATCTCACTCAACATTCACCACATTTATTCACACCAGGTCAATACTCACCTCACTGGTAGTCGTAGATAATATACCTACTTTTTTCTGTTTTTTATTTTTTGTTTAACTGTTATTTTTGTTAATATTTTTCTTTATTTGCCTGCTGCATGCATTCTTTCATTTAATTTGTACTCAATATATTTACATAACGAGAGAGCGCCTTGACTTACATAATACAAGTCTTACTTAGTTTGGAAGTCAAGAGTTCCCTTCTTTGTACATTTTTTATTGCAATAAACCTTTTTATTTATTTATTTTATTTTTTTATAATGCCATGAGATCCTGCCCTAGCTCCATTTGCCGTGCTGCGATTTGCCGCGGCAGAGGAGTCTCGCCCCGGCGCAGCGCCTCCACGCGCCATTCGTAAATGAGCGCGAGAGCTCTCGCCTCCAGATCCCATGGTGGCAGTCCGGCAAGGAGGCTCGCCGCCTCGCCAGAGACCGTGCGGTATCCCCGGGCCAGCCAGATGGCCATGACCCTCTGGGACGCGTTGAGGTAACGGGCAGGTCGCTTCCTCAAACTAGGCGCCCACACCGGCGCCCCATAAAGGGCCAGGGACCGCACGACCCCCGCGTAAAGCCTCCGGCAGGAGGCATTTGGACCCCCTAGGTTGGGCAGAAGCCGCTTGAAGGCAGCCCCGGCTTGTCCCAGTCTAGGAGCCAAACGCCGGAAATGCTCGACGAAGTTCCACTGGCTGTCAAGGACGAGACCCAGGTAAGTCATCTTCGATCCGACGTCGATGTGAACCACTCCTATCGTTATTTGGGATCCCGACGGTGGCCTGTTTCGAGATCCATGAAAGCACATGGCTTCGGACTTGTGAAGGGCCACCTCGAGACCCAACTGCCGGATCCTTTCAACGACTATCGCAACCCCGTGTTATAGCTACTTTCAGAAGTTTTTTTCTCTTGCTGCATAACGAAGGTGCAACTGCCATGTAAATGATAACCATGTCAAAAATCTATAAAATTTTGTCAGTGCTATTTCGACTTACGTATTAAAATTTATTTAGAATGAAATTTATTTCATGTAGAATTTGGCCTAAGTGACCCAAATAATCAAAATTTTCTGTTGTTGTATACAAAACTAGAAGACAGTTGTAGATGTTTAACATAGAAAAACAGAAATTTGCATCGCCGAAATCATAGTTATTAATATTTCGATGTATTGTTGATTCATGATTATTAGTTAGCCGTTAGTCAACCGGGCGTTGTAAATAAAAAAGACATACCTCCAAATATACACACAAGTGTCTTTTTGTAATATCAAAATAACAGCTTTTAAGGGTTCTGAACATCCGTAAAATTTATACCGTCTTCCGCTTTGCAAGCTTCGTCATAGTTCTAGGTCAATGGCAAATTCCCATATTGAACTGTAGACCTGAATAAATATATGGTTTAAATTACAACAGACAGAACGGACGGACGGACAACATAGTGATCCTATAAGGGTTCCGATTTTTCCTTTTGAGTTGCTGCAGCTATGAGGTTCTATTTAAAACTGAAATCAATTACTAATATTATTTTTATTAACTTGCTTCGTTCGTATGTATGAAGACCGTAGTTAAATAAACAATAACAGCCGCACGAGTCCATTTTCCATGTTAAGCGACGCTTGCTGAGGTCGGTTCTTGGATGGGTGACCATTCATTACTCTTCCGTTCCTCAGAAAGTACGTTAAGCCGTTGGTCCCAGTTGTCATTTGTTGTTTTGACAGTCGGTAGGAATATTCAAAAGCCAAAACATATGTGCCAGAGGCTACTGGGTTGAGCAAGTCAGATTGCCTATCACTCCATAGTTCTGGTACTCAACTACATCCAGTTAAACCAGCAACCAACTCTAATATAGTTGGGAATGAAGGTTTGCCAGATCTGTGTCCCGTCTAAGTTTCGAACATCCGTAAAAACGGTACCCTTATAGAATCTCGGGTGCCTGTGTGTCTATCCGTCTGTCATAGCCAGTTTTTTCCGGATCTTCAATTGACTATGGAGTTACTTTTGGGGGCCAAACTAGAAAATTTCATTTCGAGAGGATGACCATTCTCTCCACATGGTGCCTCAGGATAAGAGCGTAAAGACTATCAACCGCTGTTTTCAGGATGCTATTGTCACTGACCCGTGTTCTACGCATCAGCGATGGGACTTCTTAGCGAATAAACTACTAAATAGATGCTGCCAGTTCGGTTCTGAGCAAACATCTCCCATGCGTCACAGAAACGAAGCAGTTTCAACAGTATCCTAAAGACATTATCAAATTGGACGCGCTAGACAACTAGCTAAAGCGCTTTAAAAAACTTATGGATAGATCATTAGGAACGAGATTAACTTCGTTTAATTGCAAATCTTTGAAACGTTCTATAGGAGTAAGTTATTTTTTAGCAAAAAGGCAGATTGAATAGCTCTATAAGAGACATGACTTTTACCTCTTGAGCCAGGCTTATTAAAAAAAGTCAATGTTGAGTTTGGAGGCATCGGCACATCGGCGGTGGACACTGCGGCAGGTCTCCTGAGAGGAAGGCCTGATGGTGGTGTCGCTATACTGCGGAGGAAGAAAGCTTTTGTTTCAGTGACTGTTATAGACTGAGCCGACGTGCGTTTAGCAGCTGCGAAATTAAAGACAGGTGATGCATCTGTGACAAATATTACTAAACATGCCTGTTGAATTAAATGATGATAAGCTGACCGAGTTTTCGCAGTGCCTTGCTATTATGACCTCAAAAACTGAGGAGAACAGAGACATTGCTAACGTCTATTTACTAGGCGATTAAAATACGCCTTCAAAGGAACTTTTTTATAACCAATTACTAGATTTCTGTAGAGACTAACAATGGACATAATGAGTCGGAAGCCTGTACTTTTGAGAGTGAGATGCACGGGTGTGTGAGATGCTTTGACCACTACGTAGTTACAAATACAGCGCTGCCTACAATTAGTAATACTTGGATGGAGCATGCCGTTCAGTGGTCTGATTACTTCCCCCTTGCTATCGCGTGTAACTTAGGTCCCGTATCACAGAAGGAGAGGATTACTCTAATACCTTTCATGAATAAAATTGTATGGGGAGAGCGTACACATGACCGAATACCTGCTATCCTAGTGTTTATCATGCTGAGCTCAGGGAAATTGACATTCCAGAGGAATTTCCCAAATGCTGTGATGGAATATGTTCGAAGGAGAAACGTGACCATCTTTTCAAAAGCTGCATTACATGCCTACACACGAGGGGAACATGGAGGAGGGCTGGGAACATTGCAGGGTGGAATAAACACGTTTTATAACATCACAGGAAGGCCAAGTTTAAGTTGGTAGTATATGGTGGAGCCTGGCCTACCAGTGAGTGTAAATGGCATTGGTTATCGTGAAATGATTGCTGGTCGGCTAACGGATAATTTAACAATTAAACCAAAGGAAAACTATAACAACGGAGATATTATTGACATTGGGACTGTTACTAAGGAAAGGGTAACATGCGCGGAGGTAAGTCTCCTGCCAGTCGATTCTCTAAACTTCTACTAAGTAACTACTTCACCCAAGTCTTCACTTCAATATGTTTACAGAATCAACTGGCAGGTCATGACAGGTTCAGTATTGAGCATTTAAACAACGTAGATTATTTTGTTTTGGCAGTGATTTTTTTTTAATCAACCGTAGATCTTTCAATTATAGCATGTTATTTTATTTTATTGTATTTTTATTATGATTGAATTGTGTTTAGGGGTCAATCCGAAATACATGAATCATTATTTGTGTAAAGATGTTACCTCCGTTACTGTCGATGGAATACTATGTAGTTTTAAGTAGTATTAGCCAAAACGTATTAAATCAAGTGTCTCTTCTCCTGTTGTGTGTTTTCTTCTTCTGTTAGTGTTCTTCTTGTGTGTGTGTGTGTGTGTGTGTCTGCGAGACCAATAGATATACCTATTGATCCCTGCGCGCGTTTCTACGCGTAAGGTTCCAGGTTTGATTCTCAGGACAGGCATAGAGTTATAATAGGGTTTACTTTATGCAATTTCTCAGTGGCAGCCCAGAGTATGGAAGTGATGGAGTGACACCCCGTTTCTAAGACAGCTCGGTGGTTCGGCGCCTGACCACTTTTACATGACGTAGCTACGTGGAGGAAACACACATTCCGGCAGGGAATTCCACTCCTCAGATGCACGTACAATGAGAGTATGGGAAAGATGTCGACCATGTACCGATGCGGTTGCGCATCACTGGCTGGTCTGCTGCCTATCAGTCTGCAACGAAGCAACATAGGTTACTTTTAAATAAATCGCTCACTGAATACAAAAGGGCCACAAATCAAAATGCATCTATTTTATACGACGGCAAAAACAAAATTTTGACCGCGATGTTTTTAAATATTTCATCATTTATTTATGATAATATAACATGTTAATATATCATTAGATGCGTTTTTACGTGCTCTATCGATTAAAAATATGAACATATTAATATTTGCTACTCATGAAGTTAAAAACGCACAAAAGTCCCTTTTGTATTCAAAATTTCGATCAAAAGTCATTAAAATTATATGTAGACATTGACATTATATATATTATGTTTAAATTTATTATAATATATTCATTGACATTAATATATTCATTGACATTATATATATGAAGACATTGGTATAAGAGGAGTTCCACTTAAACTTTTCACGGAATACCTGTGTGAGCGCAGGTACGTAGTTAAAATAGGATCAGTCACTAGTTCCGAAGAAATAGTGACTTACGGAGTAGGACAAGGTAGTGTGCTCGGGCCGCCACTGTTTCTCATTTATATAAATAGCCTATGTAACATGAGTATCGAAGGTGCTCACATATTTTCCTATGCTGACGATACAGCAATTGTTTTCTCGGGAGAAACATGGGACAGTGTTGGTCGCATCGCCGAACGTGGTCTATCTAAAATAGCTACCTGGCTCGATCGGAACCTTTTAACTTTGAATATTTCAAAGACAAATTACATCTGCTTTTCCATATTTGACCGTACCCAGCCATTGCAAGATCTTCAGATTAAAATTCATACCTGCTCCAGCTCCAATAACACCACCTGCTCTTGTTTAAAAATCAATAAAGTATCCAGTACTAAATACCTTGGTATTATACTTGATCAAAGGCTATCGTGCACCAAGAGCTATTAATGAACAGAGTTAGGAAATTAATTTGGACGTTCAAATCTCTTCGCCACGTGACCACTAAGGATCTTATCCAGCAAATTTATGTCTCCCTGGGTCAGTCAATACTGACGTACTGTTTGCCAATTTGGGGCGGAGCATCTAAAACAAAATTTTTGAAGCTGGAAAGGGCACAGAGAGCATTACTGAAACTCATGTTCTTTAAACCGATAAGATTCCCCACGGAAAGTTTATACTGTACCTCAAACCTTTTGTCAGTTAGAAAACTCTATGTCCTGCAGATTGCATTAAAAAAACACAAATCTCTTCCCTTCATTACTTCCAAGACCCAGTCTAGGAGGAAAAATAAAGTAGCTGAAGATTGTCCAGTGAAAACTACATTTGCTACAAGGCAATTTATTAAACAATCTTCCCGTATATATAACGCTCTCAATGAACAGTGTGCCATCTACTCTATGACATACCACGACTGCAAAAAAACACTAACTGAATGGCTCAAGAGTAAAAGTTACGAAGAAACCGAAGATATCTTACACAAGTTCACATAACTAAGAAACACATATAATTTGTACACATACACACCACACCCACACACCCTCGCGCTACACATACCACATATTCCACACACATCCCGACACCTACACAAACACACACTTACACACAAACAAACCCACACACATACACACTCACAAACATATTCTACACCCAGTGCGCTCTGTGTGCTGTATGTATGTTAATTAGTCTTAAATTAATCTTTTTGCTTATTTCTCACGCATCTGTAGATTAAGTAAACTGGAGGAGCGGAACCACCTAATACAAGCATGTCTTTGCTTAAAAGGTGACTCCAAACCTAACATAGTTATATCCTAAAGTGAAGAAATAAACATTTTTATTTTTATTTTTTTATTATTTTATTATTTAGTAAGTGAAATATTAAGGTTCCATAAAAAAATCGTTTTTCTTGTTAATTCATAAATATGTGGGTAAACATGAAATGAGCGAATACCAAAAACTGTTAAATATTATATTGTTAACAAAATATTAAAAAATACCTGTAGAACTGATTGAAGGCTGGCAGCGAAGGGGTGAACTCGTTGGGCTCTTTAATGAGACAAGAGCATACAATACAAATGAATTTAATGAACTTTGTACGATACAGTGCGCTAATGGATTGCGCTCACAATAAAAACGACATGTAAAGATGACGGTGTGGTCGGCAGACTCGCCGGCGGCGTGGGAGCGTCGCGCACCGCACCGCGTTGCTTCCCCGCGCCGCTCTGCTACCCCGCACACGCCATTGTCTTCCTTCTCTTGCTGCCGTGCTGCGCGTCGCCTCCGCGCCGTGCCGTATGTGTGTGTGTGTGCATAATGTTGCTCGCACACATGCAAGGCGTCAACAAGTTGCCCCCCTCGGCAAGGGACTGTGGCTTGCCGACACATCAGGTTGATCTTCAACTGGTAGCGGGCACAGCCGATTGAAGGCGCGCCGAAGAGTGCCCGATGTAGTCTTCACGTCTGCTACCCTGGTCACACCGTCGGAGCCTGGATACACGCTGGTTACTCGCCCGAGCAGCCATCTGTTTGGTGGAAGTCGATCATCCTTGACTAGCACCATCTCTCCAAGTCGGAGGTCTCGTCCTCCTCTGCACCATTTCTGTCTTTTTTGCAGCTCTGTAATGTATTCCTTGTAAAATCTATTTCAAAAATGGGTCTTCAATTGTTGAGTTCTCATATAACGTGAGAAAGTGCTCAACCTTGTAGTGTCTTGTGCCTGAGGAGAGGGTAATACAGTTAATGTTCGTCCAAGAAGAAAATGTGACGGTGTGAGGGCTACTAGGTCTGAAGGATCATGAGATAAAGGAGTTAGAGGCCTTGAGTTCAGGATAGCCTCTATCTGCGTAAGTACTGTGTTCATTTCCTCATAAGTGAGGTTTGCAAGAGCTAGTATACGCTTCAAATGATGCTTTACTGATTTCACAGCACCCTCAGCTAAACCATTAAAGTGCGGGCTGTAGGCTGGAGAGAATTTAAAGTTTATTGATAAACTTGCAGCATGTGAACTTAAATAGTTTGAATTTAATTTTAAAAACCTAGCCAGGTTATTACATGCTCCTACGAAACATGTACCATTGTCCGAGAAGATGTTGACAGGTTTTCCTCTGCGGGCAATAAATCTGTTTAAAGCAGAAATAAAGGTTTCGGAGCTGAGATCTGTCACAAGCTCTATGTGTACTGCTCTAATAGCCAAGCACACAAAAATGCAAATATATGCTTTAATTAAATTACTACCTCTACCCTTTCGGTTCAAAATCATCACTGGTCCTGCATAATCTACTGCTGTGTTTACAAATGGATAGTCAACATGTAGGCGATGCTCAGGAAGGTTGCCCATTATTGGCTGTATGATTCTGCCTGAAAAACGACAACATGTGACACAGTTATGTACTGTTTTTCTAGAAAGGTTTCTACCATTTAATGCCCAAAATTTATGGCGAATGATTGACAGCAGTAACTGTGGACCAGCATGCATTAGTAATTTGTGATAATGTCTAAAAATAAGTACTGTAATGTGATTAGATGCGTGTAACAATATGGGGTGTTTGGTATCATACCTATAATGTGAGTTAGAGAGCCTACCACCAACTCTAATGAGACCATCAGAATGTAAAAATGGATTCAAATTAGTTAATTTATTTTTTAATGGCAATTGTTTTTTATTTTTCAATAATGTACATTCCTGATGAAATGATTCTTGTTGTGATATTCTACATAATGTAATCAAAGACTTATTAAGTTCTTGTAAAGTTAAAAATCCTATACATTTGTTTTGTGAATAACGACAATTATGTATAAATCTCAATATATAAGCTGTAATGCGCTGTAGCTTACTAAAATCTGAATATTTGCTCACGAATGCGAATGATGGTTGATTTGAGACATTTAAATGACTTTGTACCTTAAATTCCGGCAAGTCATCTTCCTTAATGTTTGTAAGTAGGGCCGGCCAGTTAGACTCTGATTCTGTTAGAAATGCTGGTCCCAACCACCACAAGCTATTAGATTCTAGATAGCGTGCATCTGCGCCGCGCGACCCTATATCAGCAGGGTTCGACTTTGTGGGTACATAACGCCAAATGCCTGGTTCTGTAATTCTGTTATAAACAAATGGTTTTAATAAATTGGTCTTGGGAGTATTAATCCAAGCTAGCACAATGGTCGAATCACACCAGTAAGTGCAACTGTGAACTCCTATTAACAAAGATTTTACCTTATCAGCTAAACGAGCTGCCACTAGAGCTCCACTTAATTCTAACCGTGGCACTGTCATTGGCTTTATTGGAGCTACACGACTCTTTGCAGCCACCAACTTCACTGTTACTTCATTATTTTTAGACACAGACCGCAGATAAATACAAGCACTATAAGCTTGTGTGGATGCATCACTAAAGGCATGCAGTTCACAAATGACAGGATAGTCACAGGTGACATGCCTTGGTATTCTTAATTTCCTAATGTCATCAAATGATTTGATAAAGTTACACCATGCAGCTTGAATCTCACTTGGCACCCTTTCATCCCATTTTATTTTCAATGACCATAATTTTTGTAGAATAATTTTAGCTTGTAATATGCAAGGGTTAATGAGTCCAAGTGGATCAAATATTTGAGCCATGGTAGATAAGATTGTGCGTTTTGTGATGTGTTCATGTGGCTTAATGTTTGCTGAAAATAACAACACATCTTCTTTACACCCCCAAAGTAACCCTAATGTTTTTGAATACTCATGGTTACTTAAATTAAGTAATTCATCTTTGCTATTTTCACCTACAAGTTGTTGTATAATGTGTGAGTTATTTGAATTCCATTTTCTTAAAGAAAACTGACCACTTTCAAGTTGGTTAATGACGCCTCTGCAGATGTCTACCAGCTTTGTCATATCATTGTGCCCATAAATAAAGTCATCAACATAAAATCCGTTAATGATAGCATCGGAAACAGACTTATTAGTGCACTCCTTTCCTAACTGAACGAGACATCTTGTTGCAAGATATGGTGCAGATGCAGTACCATAAGTGACAGTGTTGAGTTTGAACTGTTTAAGTAGTTCATTAGGTTCAAAACGCCACAGTATCTGTTGTAACTCACGTTGGCTTTCGATTATCTTTATCATTCTATACATTTTTTCAACATCTGCAGTGACTACATATTTAAACTGTCGGAATTTAATTAATATACTAATAAGGTCACTTTGTATTGTAGGACCGACCATTTGAATATTGTTAAATGATAACCCAGACGACGTTGCTGCAGATGCATCAAAAACAACTCTTAATTTAGTTGATAAACTTGTTTCCCGCAATACTCCATGATGTGGCATAATGTATGTGTATTTATCCTTAACTGGAGTTGTGTTTTCTGTCATGTGACCTAATGATATATTATATTCCCTAATGAATTCAGCATATTGCTTTTTGAATAAAGGGTCACGCTTGAATCTACGTTCTAACGATATGAACCTAGATAGGGCTTGTTCATATGAAATACCCAAATGTTGAGGTAATTCTTTTAAAGGAATTGTTACAACGAATCGACCATCATGTTCCCGAGTAGTAGTTTGTATGAAGTTACTTTCACATTCCTGTTCTTCTTTGGACACAGGTTTGTGCACTGTGACCGTTTCAAGTTCAAAGAATTTAGTTAATTGATCCTGAAGTTGATCATCATAATGTGTACTTAAATGATTGCAGTGGACTGTATCTGTGCTATGTTGTAATGAGCGTGTGGGCCCAGATATCAACCATCCAAACTTAGTTTCACTTAATGTGGGCTTATTTTTACCTAAAGAAATGTTGTTGTTCAACAATACACTCCAAAATAAGTCCGCTCCAAGTAGCATATCTACTTGAGACGGTGTGTGGAATAAAGGATCCGCTAATGTAATATTTGGGGGTATATCTAGCCCTTTATGGTTGACTTGTCTGCTAGGTAACGCTTGTGTAATGTGTGGGACCACCAAACAATGTATACTCTCAGAATAAGAATTGATAGGTGATGATATAATGACATCACAAATTCACAACTTTTAAGTATGTAACTAGATTGACAATTTAACCCTTCAACTAATGTCGAGGTTGAATGAGTTGGTAATTTCAGTTTGTCACATAGGCTCTTTGTAATGAAGCTTGATGTGCTACCATTGTCTAATAATGCACGTACTCTATGTTTGTGACCACTGTGATCAATAACATTAATGGTAGCCGTTGACAGCAATATGACACACTGAGTATTATGAGTGGCTGACAAAACTACATTACCTTGTGATGTTGACAGCTGTGTGTTTAACTGTGCTGTGCAGAGTGCTACACTACTAGTATTGGGAATAGGTTGTGTAGAAGTAGGTTGAGTATCAGTACTACCACTGTTTGTATCCTGTGTACTGGATGGCCCATTCAAATGTAACATGGTGTTGTGTCGTTTGTGACAGTGGCTGCAGCCACCCATCCTACACTTAAATGATTTATGACCACTACGTAAGCAGTTAAGGCACAGGTTAAGAGATCTTGCCTTCTGAATGCGGTCTTCGATGGAAAACGACTTAAAACTAGAGCACTGATATATGGCATGGTTACCCTTACATAATGAACAACTATGTGGTCTGTTATTTGTTGAAGACTCTGAGTTGACAGTAAAGGTCTTTTGCTTATGTGTACTTTCACCTTGTTTTTGTGTACTACCACTATGTTTTCCCTTTGCACTATTGGTGTGAACCTCCGCAATAGTTTCTAATAAATCTGCTCTATTCTTAAGAAATTTGTTAAAATCATCAAGTGTGGCCAAGTCATCTAATGCATTACGGTAAGTTTCCCATTCCCTACTTGTCATTGAATCCAATTTACTTGAGACTATGTGTATAATGAGCACATCCCAACCATCTGTGGGCAGCTTAAGTGTTTTCAAAGCTCTAATGTTACGATTGACTGTATCAATGATGTTACGCAGAACTTTAAATGATTCTTGTGATCCATGTTCAATATTAAGGATAGCTTGAACATGATTGTAAACTAGAAGCCGTCTATTATTGTAGCGGTCACATAGTAACTGCCATGCAACATCATAATTCTCATCGGAGAAGTCAAGAGAACTTATTATTAAGGCAGCGCTATCTTTTAAAGCAGCTCGCAAATAATGAAATTTACTAATTCTTGGAATAGTGTCATTTAAATGTATTAATGAGATATATGTGTCATGGAACTCAAGCCAGTTGTGATATTGACCCGAAAAGGTAGGTAAGTGAATTGTAGGAAGTTTAAGTTTTATCCCACCTTTATTTCCAGATACAGTACTAGCACCTGTCACTGATCCAGTGCCCGCAGAGGCCTCCTGCTTACTCAACAGCTCCTGGGCAACAGCGATCGCAGCATAGTACTGGGTCTCGTAGGTTTCACGTTCCTTGTACTGGTCCTCTGGAATTTCAGATACATTTTCTATGTCACTTTGTATACTATCATAATCAGGATATAACTCCTCTATTTTTGTTAACCTTATTTTTAATTCAGTAATCTGTAAGGTACTTAAGGTGAATGCTCCAGGGTAGCCCGCGAAATTCAAATATTTTTATGTTTTTTGCAATTTGCCGGTCAGTGTGAAGCTGTATGTGGACCAAATGCGATCTGCAACCGTAACGCGTATTTATCTAAAGAATTATAACCATTTTAATCATCAATATAGCCCTCTAAGTTCATGTAGTTCGAAAGAATGATTATTTCTGAATGAATATATGAATATTCGTTCTTTCGAACTACATGAACTTAGAGGGCTATATTGATGATTAAAATGGTTGTAATTCTTTAGATAAATACGCGTTACGGTCGCAGATCGCATTTGGTCCACGTACAGCTTCACACTGACCGGCAAATTGCAAAAAACATAAAAATATTTGAATTTCGCGGGCTACCCTGGAGCATCCACCTTAAAGCATCACAACTTGTTATTACTTCTAAATATGATTTAAATTGAGTTAATTTAGCTTTATATGTTGCACGTTTTTTTAGTAATGACTTGTAATCCATGATAACGATCACTCAATGAAATTAAAGTTTAAAATTAGCTTCGGAAATCTTTAAGGTGATAGAATTATAACCATTTTAATCGTCTATATTGCCCTCTTTGTTCATGTAGTTCGAAAGAATGATTATTTCTGAAATATTCATTCTTTCGAACTACATGAACTTAGAGGGCTATATTGATGATTAAAATGGTTATAATTCTTTAGATAAATACGCGTTACGGTCGCGGATCGCATTTGGTCCACATACAGCTTCACACTGACCGGCAAATTGCAAAAAACATAAAAATATTTGAATTTCGCGGGCTACCCTGGAGCATTCACCTTAAGGTAGTTAGTGCAAGGTTATACTTAAATTTTATTTGCAAGGAAGCAGGCAAGCAGTGCAATTCGTTAGCAAGGGACCACCCGCGGCTCGCAAACATGCCACGTGGCCAGCCCAACTGCCCAAGTTGCCTAGCGGCAGAAAGCAACAGCGACCACGACCTCACAATTAAGTAGCTGTGAACACGAATAAAACAAATATGAGTTAATGAACACAATAAATATCAGGGGCGTTCCACGTTACTAAAGGCCTGACAATGGGATTTTTAAAGAAACGAGTCGAGTACTCATACTAGAAATTTAAAATAAAAAGACGAGCACGTGGCGTAGGCCCACGTTAGGTAGGAAATTTATATGAAATGAGGATGGATTGCACTCATTGCACTAAAGGTTGGCACTATAATCTTCGAGTTCCATCTATGATCTATTTTTCTTCCGATTTAATGATATTTTGCACGACTACACGTGTCATGCTTGCGTAGTCCACTAATGGCCGCCTCGTGCGCAGTTTCTTTGTTCTTGTCGCGTCGCCCGTATCCGGCTCGTCTGGACCAAAATGTAGAACTGACTGATTGAAGGCTGGCAGCGAAGGGGTGAACTCGTTGGGCTCTTTAATGAGACAAGAGCATACAATACAAATGAATTTAATGAACTTTGTACGATACAGTGCGCTAATGGATTGCGCTCACAATAAAAACGACATGTAAAGATGACCGGTGTGGTCGGCAGACTCGCCGGCGGCGTGGGAGGCTGGGAGCGTCGCGCACCGCACCGCGTTGCTTCCCCGCGCCGCTCTGCTACCCCGCACACGCCATTGTCTTCCTTCTCTTGCTGCCGTGCTGCGCGTCGCCTCCGCGCCGTGCCGTATGTGTGTGTGTGTGCATAATGTTGCTCGCACACATGCAAGGCGTCAACATACCTATCAGTTATAAAAAAAATATATTGTTTGCAAAATACTTAAAAATGTAGCAAAATTATAAATGTCGTAGATAACACCATAACAGCTATAATACGCCAATGCTATGATTCACATACATTAATCTTACTTAAGTGCATCTATTAATTGCCAAAATTAGCAAACTATACATCAAGAACTTGCGGCTGGGTATCAGCAGAGTCTCGAATATCACTTCTCTGCATATTGATACCATGATCCTCACGCCTTTGTCTTAATTTATTCACATAAAAATTATTCCAAAGCTCTCGGTTACTTTTTACTACGACTATAAAAATTGACAATAGAATGGGATGTAAGTGCAACAATAACATATAATACATGTATGTCGCCACGTTTGTAAAAAAATACAATGTAAGAACAGCAGAAAACAATGAGAAGTCACTTAAAATAAATATTAAAATGGCGATGTACATGCGACGACATTTGTTACTATCGATAGGTGAGCTTGAGTCGGAACCGCGACATGGACATAGTAAACATACAATAATTATAATAAAAAGCAAATTGTTTATAATAAATGGTAACAACAGAAAGCCTTTTATAATAAATTGTGGAATCTCGTTGATTAAACTCAATTCACTGAGCGTTATTAAAATGGCAATTATCACTAAAGGCAGTACCCAACTAAACATACCACTTATTAAATATCTTCTCTGGATGTGCCCATTTAATACTTTGACAAAGTCTACATAAAACATATGACTCATAACTACTAACCAATTGCCTCTCGCAAATAATAAATAATAATTCACAGCAAACATATTGTTTGCCGCATTTACCGCATCAATTGGTATAACATTAGTTATTCTGAGAATTACGTGAATGTAATTAGTCAAACTGTCAAAAAACTGTACCAACAGCAGGTTGAGGCACACGTAATTCTTGTAATTGCGAAACTTCTTAATGATGCACCATGATGTCACTCCGTATATCAATGCAGGTAATGTCACCGCCAAGTGAACGACGCATAAAACAAATATAAAATTTACCATTTTCACTGGTGCAGTCTTGATTGACAATGCACTTTTATTTAAGGTAGCAGATTTGTGAACAGCTGGACACTTAGCACAGAACTGACGTTTATACAGATGTTGCCTCCAGAACAGCTGTCGACGATATTATAGTTTTAAGTTTGAGCGTATTAAATCAATTATTGTAACTATCTCATTGGTCCCGCGGCATTGAGAAACTGGTTCCAGGTATAATTCTCAGGACGGGCAGAGTGTTATTGAGTTTTTCTTCTTCTTTGGTTCTGCGCCTGACCACTTTCAGTTTACGACAAAGTATTAAATGGACTTCTTGACACGTTGCACTATCGCGACCAACAAATTGAATTATATTAAGATTACATGCCGTGATTCTATGGATTAGTTTTCGAGCCGGACTTTCCTGTTTGTCATATTATCATAAACTAAAATAGATACCTATTCAAAAGGACGTGAGGTCAAGCACACATAGCGAATTTTATTCGGGCTATTTAATTTGAATTATTTATTCGCTTCAGAGAACAACATAGTTCAAAAATTAAAGCTCTGCCTCCTGAACTAGGTAGTTAACTTTGATCTCAGGAGAAATTTCCTTTAGTACTGCATAATAAAGTTTAATAACATGCAAGGTACACGGTGAATAACATTAAAAAAAATCCGTATGAAAGTATATCTATCTTATCTTATCTATAAATAAATGAATCCCTATTTCCCTTGGTCATCGCATCACGCGTGAACGGCTAGACCGATTTCGATAGTTCTTTTTTTTTATTTTGTTTTTATGGTCAGGAGAAGGTTTTAGGCCATATATAATCACGTTATTTGCTTTTGAGGATGAGCAATATTCAAACATGTCTGTTTTGCATGCACACGGTTCGATCCCCACCGACAATAATTCTTTTTGTATTTATCTTTCTACATTTTTCCAAACAGTTTAGTGAGAAATTGTTATAAGAAGCCGCAACATACTACAATATTGGAGATACTTATGTGTCTGACCTTAGCAATGCTTATTATCACGCTATACTTTCAAGGAGCTGAGCAGCGAAAAATCATGACATAAATAAGATCGGCTATTTCGATAGTTTGTCATCTAGACCATCGGTTTAAAGACTGCCTTATAAAAAAACATGATGTGGGTTCGAATCCAAATAACCATGATTATTTTTTGATTCCATTTTTTTTAATTAGATATTAACTTCCTTTCTTTTTTATTCTTACTAATATTTTCAAACATTAATAATGTTAGTGGTGTATTTTGTTTATTTGTAGCATTAATCTATGCCAAAATCAGGTCAGGATGTTAGAGAATAATTATTACCAGAACCTATTTTCTTCTACATTTTTTTTTCTTATCACGTTACTAATACCTACAAAAGTAGATAACTTACACAAAGGTTAACCTGATAGGAATTGTGGCAATGTAGATGAAATCAGTTTACTACGTAATGCTATGATACCCGTAGTGCCATCTATTGACCCAAATAGTACTAACGACAGCACAAGAATTACAATATCAAAAACATAATATTTTAAATCTTAAAATATTTTGACAGTTCAACTTCAGATTCCATAGATGGCGTTATGCATTTGACCTTATTTTTTGTATCGCGGTGTTAATATTAGAGTATTCGTCAACAGGCGTGCGCTTACATTTATTAAGCTTAACTTGAGTTGCTTAATATTGAATCTTTACGGGCATAGGGCCTTTAAGGCCAGGGGTCACGTTATAACACCCGCGAGCAGCTGGCGAAGTCCCATGAGAGAGTAGTCGCGAAAAGAGTTGAATTAGATTGGTTAATCGGATGTCTAACTGTGTTCTAAAAACTCAAAATCGTTTTGATTTGCGTTCATGATTCGAAATAAATTGAGAATCAACTTGATTCATCAATCAGTTTCTTAACTTTGTAGTTTGAAGAATAGCACCATTTATATAGCGCAATATAATATCAACACATAAAAGTTCAAATATGCAAACACATGGTCTTCTTTATGGCCCGACGCCATATAGAAGGCTGTTAGTGGCAGCATGCACAGAGTGGTCCACGCAACAGAAGACTGCATGGATACGCGTCGTGTGCGGTCGCGATCTTCAGCAGTGAAAGAACGAAGAAGAAGAAGAAAAATACGAACCTAACAATTATAAGAAGGTCACTAAAATGCGCATAATTTTATGAACTCTTTTAATAATTGCTGACGGCATACACCACAAGCAAGAAGATGGTCAGGTTATTTTAGAAGATAGCCTGTGTTATCCTGTTGCTTCAGTATCAATTCATAGCTGGTGATGGGTTCCACGTACACAAACATTTGTCAATATTATTCGTGTTGATGGTCTCAATACGGATAATATTGACAAATGTTTTTGGGAAAAATGAGGAAAATATTTTCTTGAAAACATCCATAGAAATAAATTATCGTACAATTAATTTTTATAATTTCTGTTTACATATTTAATTAAAATTTTGCAAAGGCACTCGGCTGAAAGTCGCACATATTCAACAAAATGTCATAGTAGCTAAAGTAAGATTTTGGAAATTGATTGCTCCGATGTTGCTCCGGTTTCATTCTCAGGATCCCTCTTATTTCCAACTATTTTCTGTTTAGTTTCGAAACTGTTCAATTCCCACTGAGCCTGTGATACGTCACGGCCAGAAATTATTCGTTGCGGGCTTCGTCCTCCAGTGGATCATGGAGAAATGTAGATCCTCAGGCAATGACGCCATAGACGAACTTGGGAAGAGAGTTCCCGAGATGGTCGTGCTGGACTTATACCCACTTGTCCTCCTACCTCTCTCAATGTTTCGTACATGAATTTGCCAAAGATCAACTGAACTTTATGACAGCAAATGGTCACGGGCTACAAATTGCAGGTAGTAGAAATGGCAATGTCGAGCCTATACACGCGACTAACTAAACGACTTCTTGGTGTGGCTGAGAAGTCATTTAGTACAGTAAAAACCTCTTTTCAACATAGGTGCCTTTTTTCGATTCCTTGTCACTCCTGCAGTGACTTTACCGGGTGTCTACGCCCAGTGGGAGGAGTTAGAGCGAGATATCAAATTTCTGTCGGTTCCTGGACAAAGTAGTGTTTTAAAAAAAACTCTTTTTGAAAACGCTTAAAAAGTAGTTGCTTTGGCCGGATTTGAACCAGCGCCAGCGAGATCTCGGTGTCGTGCGTTTGCGCACTCGGCCAAGCGGACATCTGAGCCACGGGTTGAAATTGGTATTTGCTATCAGCTAACTGCCGTAGAACTTCAGTGCTTTTACTATCGTTTTTAATCAGCTTCGGGGAGTGTATATCTGTCATATTTTGTCAGCTATGCCACGTTTAGCACACTCACCTACGAGCAGGTCTTCGACGTCCCAGCCTATACTTGAAACCCAATCAGAACCTGATCTTTCTGCTTCCACAACAATGGCCGATACTAATTTTGTTAACATTTCATCACGGCCGGGTAAGCGGTTTCGGGGTCACTCAAAAACCTGTTGCTCTCTTGGAAAGCCGACCAAGACATTGTCCTTAATAAATTAGTGACCGAGATGGCTGAATTGAAACAGCAGAACAGTTCTATCCAGAAATCTAACTTAGAGATTGAGAGGTCAATTATGTTAATCAATGCAAGTTATGAGGATATGAAATCCCGAGTCGAAAAGTTCGAACGAGAGTGCGTGGAGTATGACAGGCGTCTGTCTACTCTGGAAAGCAGAAATGGTGAGCAGACAGTTGCTATGCTAGAAGCAAAAATTGATGCAATGGAGCAGCAAGCACGCCAGTGTAACTTAGAAATTTGCAATTTGCCGGATAAGCGCAATGAAAATCTGCTAACCATTTTACAAACCATTGGAACGGCTGTCAGTTTTCCTGTATCTCAGAATGACATTATATCTATAAATAGGGTCCCCCATGCGCTGCAAGGAGATTATAAACCCAAAAATATAATAGTGAAATTGAAATCACGGATTCTTCGTGACAACATACTAAGCGCCTATCGGAAAAAGAAGAGTGTTGAGGCACTAACCTCAACATCGCCGCGCGCCATGGCGACAGCGGCAGTGAACGAGGGGCGCGGGGAAGCGGCGCGTCACACCGCGCCACAACCAAAGAAGAGACACCGCAGTGCGGTGTCTCCGCACCACGACAGTCAGCTGTTGCACGCCTCAAAGGACGGCTGCGCTCGCGCATATTAAATTAGCTTCTTGTTTATATCTTCGTAATACATATTTTATACAGTACACTATCGCTTTTATTGTAATCTCCAAGAGCCATCGTCGCGATCATTGGCCCTTCAACCGTTAAAGATTGAACCAAAACAAAGGGAAGTTTCAAAATTCAAAAAATCAACGGTTCGTCGGTTGGAGAACAAAGGTCTTCATTTTCGAGTTCAAGTCTCTCGAGAGGTCTTCATTTTCGCGTGTCTTTGTCTGCATTTGGTCATCGTGAACGTCGATACGGCGGCAGCCGTCTTCATCGTGTTCAAACCAACGGGCGGCGCAAGAAAATATCGTCGAGACTTCGGAACAGAAAGGCTTTCTTCATACGTTCGTCGGCTAGCATCGGGAAGAATCTACGGTCTACTCATCAGGGCTACAGTCATCATTCCATCATCAGAGGTTGACAGCATAAAACCGTGAGAACGTTCCAATTCCTTTGTTCCGGCATTTTGCTTAGTCATTGTGTCTTATATCAACTTAGTTAAAAGTTACATTCAGTTATTCTTTCAAATAATCCATAATATTCAGCTTTTCAACTAGTTTAAACAGTGTCCTTTCTTACAAACAACACAAAAGTTAAAATAAGTAATTTATAACCTTCAATTTAATATTTTATTAGCTATAGGTATCAATTGTTGGCTTTATTTTTGCGAACCATACTCATTAGTAGTTCTTATCTATGGGTTTTACATTATTGCAGTGAACAGAATTGAATTAATATTGTTTTGTAAAAAACATTGCATCATTATTTTAACCGGTGCTCAGCAGATTCGATCATATAAACGCCTAACGCTTTTGTTACAGCAATCCCATTTCTTGCTTAAAGCTCACGACGTGCCCGCTTACAACTTGTTGCTAATCGTTTAATATCAGTAATTTAAAATTCGACTGTATTTTCCTTTCTTTACTGCAACTGCTACATTTCATTGCCATGGCAGACATGAAGAGCTTTATTAAAAAGCGAGCTTCAATTAAAGCCAAGCTTACTCAATTCACTTCATATATAAATGTTACCAAAACTTGCGAAAAGTTAAGCGAAGTGGAAGTCATCGAAATTGAATATCGACTTAGTATTTTTGAAAGCTTATATGAGAAATATGACACATTACAGGATGAGTTGGAAGCATTGGTGGATGACCCTAGCGAGCAATATGCGGAAAGCGAAGAATTTGAAAAGCAGTACTACGCATTGGTGGCTTCTGCACGCCAGCTGATCAGCGGTGCAAGAGAGCTTCTTGGGGGGAACTCCGCAGCCGAGGTGGAATCTGGTAGTACTAGTACACACAAACACAATACAATTCGACTACCAAAATAGATTTACCCAAGTTTTCAGGAAGCTATCATGATTGGCTAGAATTTAGGGACACTTTTCTTTCAATAGTACATAGCAATAACTCTTTAGACAACATAAATAATAATAATAATGTCATAGTTGCAAATAGGTATGTATTATTATTTATCTTTTATATCATATAGTATGTATTAGTATGTTAATTATGTATTGTATGTTATATTTAATATGTATAGTTTTTATTTTAGCTACTGTTACACACTATGTCTACATCTCTTTTTACTCTACTCTCCTTTCGCAGGTATGCTGGAAGAGATTTCTTTTGAAATAAGCATCACCTTTGTACTTATTTTTCTGTTTCTTTCTTCTTATCCTATTAAATGTGTGTACATAAATTGTTAAATAAATAAAATAAATAAATTACACTATTTGCGTGCTTCTTTAAGGGGAAGTGCTACTCTTGTTATTGATAATCTTGAATTCAAATCAGAAAACTACGACGCTGCCTGGAAGTTACTCTGTGAGAGGTATGACAACAAAAGATTGCTTGTCAACAATCATGTACAAGCACTTTTTAACGTTCAGCCAATAGATAAAGAGTCAAGTAAGTCACTTAGGTACATCATTGACACTACAAATAAAAATCTTAGAGCGTTGGCTACTCTGGGTCAGCCAGTCCAAAACGCATTCGTTGATGTACTTATTATTTACATTATGACCACTAAGCTCGACCCTGTTACCAACCGGCAATGGGAAGAGCACAGAAACACTTTTTCAGAACCTCCTGCGTTATTAGCGTTCATTAATTTTCTCAGTAGTAGAGCTGACTTGCTAGAGACAATTGAGGAGTCTAAGCCTATAGCATTATCTGGAGGCGAACTCACCACACCTGCAAACTAGTTTAAGAGCAGTGCTGTGACTGAGAAACAATCAAAACCTCTGTCATGTCTCATGTGCCGTCGAGATCATTATATATTTGCATGCGAGCAGTTTAAAAATCTCTTAGTACAGGCACGCATTAAAAAGGCTCAGGTTTCAAATGTGTGCATGAATTTTTTTTTTTTTTTTACTAAACATAGGCACGCGTTTGACCACTATCTCACCTGATGGTAAGTGATGATGTGGTCGAAGATGGAGCACGCTTGCCCAGAAATAACCTATTCACTCTTGATTTAAAGACTCCCAGGTTGTAGCTATCAGGAAACACAGACTCCGGCAGGGAATTCCACTCCTTAGCTGTACGCATTATGAATGTGTTACCAAAACGTTTTGTGCGTATGGGTGGGATATCCACCGTGTACCGGTGGCGCATCGCCGTTCGTCTTGTGGTCCGATGATGGAACGGGCTTGGCGGAATTAAATTATGCAATTCCGTCGCACATTCCCCAAAATGCAACCGGTAGAAAACCGACCGGCTAGCAACTCGTCGTCGATGTTCCAGACTTTGGAGCTTCGTCGCGACAAGCCTCTCATTACCGATGATCCTCTTGGCTCGTTTCTCAATTGACTCAAGGGCATCAAGTTGGTATCTGGCAGATCCATCCCAAAGATGAGAGCAGTACTCCATACACGATCGAACTTGCGCTTGATAGAGTTTAAGCAGCTGTTCCGGCGTGAAGTATCGTCTCACCTTTGCCAGAATCCCCAACTTCTTTGCAGCCACTTGAGCTTTTTCCTCTATGTAAGGGCCAAAATTGAGAGTAGATGTTAATGTAACCCCAAGAAGCTCAAGTTGGTCGGTTATCGGCACGGTTAAACCTCGGAAAGATGGAGCTGGGTGGAATTGGCTCCTTTTGGCGGAAAATAGACACGCTTGGGTCTTAGCAGCATTGAACTTGACCAGATTGGCATCGCCCCATTCAGAGACTGCCTGTAAGGACACGTTCAAGCGGTCAACCATTGCCTCCCGGAGAGACCGGATCTGCGACCCACCAGCTCGTGCGTCGGACACGTATCTCTCAGCAACAGTGCTGTCGTCTGCATACCCAAAGGTTTAAGCAGATCATTAATATGCAGCAAGAACAGTGTTGCCGAAAGCACCGTACCCTGAGGAACCCCGGCATTAATATCCAGCAGTCCAGACGAGCAGCCATCAATGACCACTCGGATAGACCGATCCCTCAGGAAATCTGCGATCCAATCACACAAACCGGCGGGCAGACCGAAGGAATGAAGCTTACTAATAAGGCTATCGTGCCAGACCCTGTCGAAGGCCTTCGAGATGTCAAGGGAGACCGCTAGTGCCTCCCCGTGCTTCTCTATGGCCTCACTCCAGATGTGAATGGCATACGCTAGAAGATCCCCAGTTGACCGATTTCGGCGGAACCCGTATTGACGGTCACTAAGAATATCATTCGCTTCTAGGTACGCCAGGAGCTTATGATTCAGCACGCGTTCCATAGTCTTACAGAGTATGGACGTTACCGAGATGGGTTTATAATTCGACGGGTCAGCTCGACTACCCTTCTTGGGCACTGGCTGCACGTTAGCTTGCTTCCAAGCCTTCGGCACTTTTCCAGTCTCAAACGAAAGGCGAAATAGGCGTGTCAATATTGGAGACAACTCAGGCGCACAAGTCTTCAGAACAATTGCCGGTATCCCGTCGGGACCACTAGCCTTGTTCACGTCTAGGTTACGCAGTACCCTACGGACGTCCTTCTGATGAATGCGAATGTTTGTCTTACTCGACTCGCATTCACCAGGAGAAGCAGGGGGCGTCGCGCCACCAGGATCCAGACGTGAAGATTCCGCAAACAAAGAAGCAAACAAGTTCGCTTTCTCCTCAGCGGAGTGGGCCAGCGTCCCGTCAGGTCTCAGCAGTGGTGGTAGTGGAATTGTCTTCGTCCAGGTCATGATACATCAAAATGCAAATTAGGCCATTGCAAATACTGTCGTCAAAAACACAATACGCGTTGATGGCGACAATGTTCTTCCTACTGCACATAACACTGCATTATCAGCTAGTCAATCATTTACATCTCGAGTAATTTTACTCTCCACAGCGCTCGTGAGGGTGACCGATGCTGACGGTAACCATCATACAGCACGGGTCTTGCTGGACAGTGGAAGTACAACCAACTTCGTTTCGGAAGACTTTATTCGTAAGCTACATATTCCTACCTACATTACCCAGTCCAAGGTAACAGGTATTAACTTACAAACTTCTAGTTGTAGTCAGGGGTGCTCAGTTTCATTAAAATCAATTGATGACAGCGAGTACGAACTGAACATTGATTGCCTTATACTGCCGAAAGTGTCAGCATCAGTTCCTCATACTTATGTTGATATTAGTAATCTACAAATACCTACGAACGTCCGTCTTGCTGACCCCACTTATTATGTTCCATCTGCCATTGACGTTCTCGTTGGTGCGGAAGTCTTTTGGAATATTATTGGCACTGGACGTATCGCCTTAGGTACTCACAAGCCCACTTTACTTGAGTCAAAACTAGGTTGGCTCATATTGGGTTCATATTATCAGTAAGATTCTTCTTCACATGTTTGTATGTTACTAATAACCTCCAAGTAGACTTAGATCGGTTTTGGGAGTTAGATTCTGTGTCGTCAATACATAAACATTCTGATGAAGAGAGATCCTGCGAGAAACATTACAAGGATACCACATACCGTGATTCAGATGGGCGATTTGTGGTAAGCATTCCTTTCAAAGAGTCACTAGACGCATTGAGTGATTCGTACATGATGGCTAAGCAGCGATTTCTATCTCTTGAACGACGTTTGGGTAGATATTCTCATCTGAAACAGCTATACGTTGACTTCATGAATGAGTACATAGAGCTGGGACACATGTCTGAATCTTCCAGGCGCCCACTCGACTCAACACAGTCAAATTACTTACCACATCACGGTGTCTTGAGAGAGTCAAGGACTACCACAAAACTAAGGGTTGTTTTTGACGCTTCTGCCAGAACTGCATCAGGTAAGTCCTTTAATGACATACAGATGGTTGGTCCCCCTATTCAAGATGATTTATTATCAATATTGCTTCGATTCCGTCAGCATAAAATTGTCATAAGTGCGGACATTGAAAAAATGTATCGTCAAACTCTTGTTCATGACAGTAATCGTCCTTTGCAAAAAATCTTTGGAGGGCAGAACCAACTCATCCATTAAAGGAGTACACGCTTAACACCGTAACATATGGCACAGCATCGGCACCATTTTTGGCAACTAGGTGTTTATTTCAATTAGCTGAAGAATGCTCTGACTCGGCAACTAAGCTTTCTATAGCGCGCGACTTTTATGTGGACGACTACTTGTCCGGAGGATCATCTGTTTCAAATACCATAGAAAAAGTTCGCTGAAAGTTGTAAAAATAAAGAACGTGCTTGGATTAAGTGGAAAAAGTACCAAAACTTGTATGATTATAATCACTTCTCGGGTTACCGTAAATTATTTCAACAAGAATCTGTTATTTGTTTTAAAAATTATATTAACTCAGTCGAAGACAGTACTACTCTGTCAAGAAAGTACCGGGAAAAGATCAATAATACACAAAATGTCTGTTATTCATCCAAATTTATTTTATCACCTTCAAAGTATGCTCCTTTAGAAACGATACACTTGTGCCGACGAATGATCCATTCATCAAAACATTTTTTAAACGCTGCTTCCGGAATTGAGTTCAGTTCTCGCCGCGAATTCTCCTTTATGTCTTCTATCGATTGAAAACGGGTGCCACGAAGTGGTAATTTGAGTTTAGGAAAAAGAAAAAAGTCAGCAGGAGCCATATCTGGTGAATATGGTGGTTGCTGGATGGTATTTGTTGAGTGTTTGGTTAAAAATTCGTTCACAATGATAGCCTTGTGCGAAGGCGCATTGTCGTGGTGCAAAATCCAAGAATTTTCTTTCCACAAATCTGGCCTTTTTCGTCGAATTTGCTCTCTTAAACGCCGCATAACGCTCAAATAATATTCTTTATTTACCGTTAGACCTTCCGGTAAGAATTCAGAGTGCACAACACCGGGATAGTCAAAGAAAACAGTCAACATGACTTTGACTTATGATCGAGCGTGGTTTTTTCGGTTTCGGTTCAGTCGGAAGGCGCCACTCCGAAGCTTGTTGACTAGTTTGCATGTCAAACTCGTAAACCCACGTCTCGTCACCAGTAACAATGCGTTTCATGAATGTTGGGTCCGAACTGACTCGTTCTAGCATGTCCTCAGCGACTTTCATGCGATTGAGTTTTTGGAGAAAATTCAGATCTTTTGGGACTAGCCGAGCAGCAACATGTTTCATACCCAAATGATTAGTTAAAATGGTACGGATTGACTCGTGAGATACAGAAAGTTCGGCGGCTATCTCTCTCAGAGTTGAATGGGGATTTTCAGTCACTATTTCCTTCACTTTTGCGATGTTAACTTCAGTTGCAGACGTTGACGGCCTACCAGAGCGAGGCAAATCTTCCATCACATCTCGACCGCTTTTGAACGCTTTGAACCACTCATAAGCACGAGTTTTTGATAAAGTCGATTCACCGTAAGCCTTCTGTAACATTTTCAGTGACTCCGAACACGAAATTCCATTGGCGATGCAAAATTTAAGACAAACTCTTTGTTCGATATTTTTGTCCATTATGAAATTCGCAATACACACTATATATGAAATTACTAAAACCAGCACTGTATTTAATATAAATAACAGATGCAACTCAAACTCCGCGCCAAAATGGAAAACAGTTGTGCCAATCTAACAACTACAAAAAAACAAAAATTTGAATTTGGAACCATAAACAAATCATCCATTCCCGATACTTTTTTGACTGAATGTATACCTAAAAATATAAAGTACTTTTGGACATGCGTATCTAATAGAAAGGGCAAGGCTACCTATCCAGATAAAATGTATCTTAAAAATGCCTCGTCTGATAATATTTGTTATTTGTTCTCTACTTTCTTTGCTTCTTCCATTTTCGATCCTGAGAGTTGGGAACCTTCAAACAAATACCAGGATGGCTCTGCGTGTATACCCGATTTTTACCTCACAAATGACGCTGTACAAAGTGCCGTTAAATTATTGGACCCGTCTACGGGCGCTGGCCCCGACGGTATTCCACCTACCTTCTTCATAAAAACGGCCGATAATATCAGTTCTGCATTGCACTTAATTTTCAATAAATGCTTACATGAAGGAATATTTCCTACAGTATGGAAGCGAGCATTTATTACGCCTGTTTATAAAAGTGGGCATAAAAATAACGTAGAAAAGTACCGCCCCATATCGATTCTTTCCACCTTGTCGAAGCTTTTCGAGAGACTTGTGCATGGCGCTCTATATCCCCAAATTCATTGGCTTATTATACCTGAACAACATGGATTCGTTAAACGGCGATCTACTACGACCAATCTTATGATTTTAACCAACTTTCTTTTTAAAAATATGGACAAGAGAGTCCAAGTGGATGCTGTATACACTGATTTTCGGAAGGCTTTTGACAGGGTGGATCACAAAATTCTTTTGGATAAGCTCGCTTTCAACGGAATCCGAGGCAACTTGCTTCGATGGTTTGCGTCATACATTTATAACAGAACACAAAAGGTCGTGGTTAATGGGTTTGAATCTGAGATTGTGGTTGTTAAGTCCGGTGTTCCCCAAGGGTCTATTTCGGGGCCCTTGCTTTTCATTTTGTTTATAAATAATATAAAACATTGTTTTGTTAATACGAATTTCCTACTGTATACGGATGACATGAATATCTATAAAGATTGCCATAAAATTGACGACTGCGTACTGCTTCAAGAAGATCTTTATAGACTTAATACCTACTGTATAGACAACAAACTTTTTCTTAATCTTCCAAAATGTCACAGTATATCGTTTACTAAAAACAAATATAAAATAATTTTAAGTACATTTTGAATGGCCATCAATTGAATAAAGTAGAATCCGTTCGCGACCTTGGTGTAACCATTGATTTATGTCTGCACTTTGACTTGCATATTGGAAACATAATAAACAAAACCTTTCAAATGTATGGTTTTGTAATGAGATCCTCTAAAGACTTTGTGCGACCCTCTACTTTTTTGGTATTATATAAAACTTTAATAAGGTCTCAATTAGATTACGCTATTCCTATCTGGAAACCGTTCTACCTCAAATATAACACCAAGATAGAATTGGTGTAAAAAAGTTTCTACGTACAATCAACCACTTATAAATGTTGTCGTTCAAAGATTCCTTACAAACAATTATTACAGCAATATAAAGTTTTAAGTTTAGAGTCTCGACGCTTACTTCTGGTAGCCGTGATGCTGCATGGGCTATGTAGCAATAGATTTGATTGTATTGAAATCACAAACAAGTTACGCTACACAGTACCCCGAAATGTTATAAGACGGGTGAGATCTACAAATGACAAGCTAATTATTATTTTGATACTAACTGACCCGTGCAACTTCGTCTGCGTCACATTTTTCGCTAATGTTCTGCTTCTATTGGTCGTAGTGTGATGATAAATACAATCGTCGATAAATGGACTATCCAACACTAAGAGAATTTTTCAATTCAAACTATGAAATAGTTCCTGATATAAGCGCGTTCGACCAAGAAAATTGTGAATGTGAGTTTATGTTTTCGAGTGTATAGCACTCGTGGGCTGCAGCTGGAAATCAGCGTCATGTGGAATATCTTGTATTGCCAGCTGGCGTTATGCTGAGCTGAGGCCCTTTTGGAACTAATAGTTTTAATTATTAATAATATTTAAATTTATGGTGTTTTTATTTTTACAATGCCAATAAACACAAATTTCTTTCTTTCAAAACAAATTCTTCAATTTTATAATATTCAGTACCTACCAGCTGTTGTCCGTGACTTCGTTCGCGTGTATGTCGGACGTAAGATCGCTAAAATAAGATATACGAATAGTAATAGAAATATTTGGAAGACTGTTATGCAAGGTATTGGTTGTATCACCTCTTCTATTCATAATGCCGACCGCCCTAGTGATTTTTCGTAATGAGAAATGTTTTAACGATAACGATTTTCTAAGAAGAAAGTTGCTAGGGTTGTAAACACGCAAGAGAGAGAGCTACATAAAATTGGCCATGGGAAACCAACCCGAAAAGAAGTCCACCCCCGCAATGGATAGAGTAGAGTAGAGACTCTGTTACCCAGCCTAGTTCTGCCCAAATGCACATAATCCTTCTATTTTGAGGGCTTTTTTACGTCGGGAGGCCTCATTTCCAGGATGAAGTCGGCGACAGATTCCTTGGCATTGAAGCAACCTCTGCGCATAGGGCTGTGTGTGTTGAAAAGAGGTATTTACTGTACTATGTGACTGTAAATAAATGACTTGTCAGCCACGCCAAGAAGTTAGTCGCGTGTATAGGCTTGACATTGCCATTTTACTGCCTGCAATTTGTAGCCCGTGACCATTTGCTGTCAAGAAGTTCAGATGATCTCTGGCAAATTCATGTACGAAACTTTAAGAGAGGTAGGAGGAGAAGTGGGTACGGGTCCAGCACTACCATCTCGGCAACTCTCTTCGCGAGTTCGTCTATTTATTTATTTATTTATTCAAAAAGGTTTACCAACAGCTTCTGTATAAAAAGTTTCTTAGGATAACTATTACAAGCCTCATTCTTACACAGTCGCCAATTACAGGTCAACCAACATTTACGAAATATACAATAACACATAATATTATTATTAGAATAAAATTACAGTATGCATGAAAATCACAAAAAAATCAATAATCATATCTATGGCGTCATTGCCCATGATACACTGGAGAAAAGAAATTATATAATTTCTGGCCGTGACGTATCACGGGCTCAGTGGGAATTGAACAGTTTCGAAACTAAACAGAAAATAGTTGGAAATAAGAGGGATCCTGAGAATGAAACCGGAGCAACATCGAAGCAATCAGCCGAAATCTCACTTCAGCTACAATGACAGTTTGTTGAATATGTGTGACTATCAGCCGCCTTTGCAAAATTTTAATTAAATATGTAAACAGAAATCATAAAAAAAATACACGATGTTTATCATCCTTTTCCATGGTTACCATGGAGACCATCAACACGAATAATATTGACAAATGTATGTGATACATAACAAATGCATTGATACTGAAGCAACGGCACAACACAGGCTATCTTCTAAAATAACCTAACCATCTTCTTGCTTGTGGTGTATGCCATCAGCAATTTTTAAAAGGGTTCATAAAATTATGCGCATTTTAGTGACCTTCTTATAATTGTTAGGTTCGTATTTTTGTTCTTCTCCTTCGTTCTTTTACTGCTGAAGATTGCGACCGCACACGACACGTATCCATGCAGTCTTCTGTTGCGTGGACCACTCTGTGCATGCTGCCTCTAACAGCCTTCTATATAGCGTCGGGCCATAAAGAAGACCATATTATGTTTGCATATTTGAACTTTTATGTGTTGATATCAATATTGCGCTATATGAATGGTGCTATTCTTCAAACTACAATGTTAAGAAACTGATTGATGAATCAAGTTGATTCTCATTTTATTTTGAATCATGAACGCAAATCAAAACGATTTTGAGTTTTTAGAACACAGTTAGACATCCGATTAACCAATCTAATTCAACTCTTTTCGCGACTACTCTCTCATGGGACTTCGCCAGCTGCTCGCGGGTGGTATAACGTGACCCCTGGCCTTAAAGGCCCTAGGCCCGTAAAGATTCAATATTAAGCAACTCAAGTTAAGCTTAGCAAATGTAAGCGCACGTCTGTTGACGAATATTCTAATATTAACACCGCGATACAAAAAAATAAGGTCAAATGCATAACGCCATCTATGGAATCTGTCAAAATATTTTAAGATTTAAAATATTATGTTTTTGATATTGTAGTTCTTGTGCTGTCGTTAGTACTATTTGGGTCAATAGATAGCATTACGGGTATCATAGCATTACGTACTAAATTGATTTCATCTACATTGCCACAATTCCTATCAGGTTAACCTATGTGTAAGTTATCTACTTTTGTATTTGTAACGTGATAAGAAAAAAAAAATGCAGAAGAAATTAGGTTCTGATAGTTATTCTCTAACATCCTGACCTGATTTTGGCATAGATTAATGCTACAAATAAACAAAATATACCACTAACAATTAATGTTAAATTATTAATGTTTGAAAATATTAGTAAGAATAAAAAAGAAAGGAAATTAATAATTTAAAAAAATAGAATCAGAAAATAATTATGACTATTTGGATTCGAACCCACATCAAATTTTTTCTAAGGCAGTCTTTAAACCGATGGTCTATGACTACTGTTGACAAACGATTGAAATTGCCGATCTTATTTAGGTCATAATTTTTCGCTGCTCAGCTCCTTGAAAGTATAGCGTGATGATAAGCATTGCTAAGGTCAGACACATAAGTATCTAGAATATTGTAGTATGTTGCGGCTTCTTATAACAATTTCCCACTAAACTGTTTGGAAAAATGTAGAAAGATAAATACAGAAACAATTATTGTCGGTGGGGATCGAACCGTGTGCATGCAAAACAGACATGTTTGAATATTGCTCATCCTCTAAAACACAAAACCTGGTAATACATTCAGTCAAAAAAGTATCGGGAATAAAATGATTTGTTTATGGTTCCAAATTCAAATTTTTGTTTTTTTGTAGTTGTTAGATTGGCACAACTGTTTTCCATTTTGGCGCGGAGTTTGAGTTGCATCTGTTATTTATATTAAATACAGTGCTGGTTTTAGTAATATCATATATAGTGTGTATTGCGAATTTCATAATGGACAAAAATATCGAACATGGAGTTTGTCTTAAATTTTGCATCGCCAATGGAATTTCGTGTTCGGAGTCACTGAAAATGTTACAGAAGGCTTACGGTGAATCGACTTTATCAAAAACTCGTGCTTATGAGTGGTTCAAAGCGTTCAAAAGCGGTCGAGATGTGATGGAAGATTTGCCTCGCTCTGGTAGGCCGTCAACGTCTGCAACTGAAGTTAACATCGCAAAAGTGAAGGAAATAGTGACTGAAAATCCCCATTCAACTCTGAGAGAGATAGCCGCCGAACTTTCTGTATCTCACGAGTCAATCCGTACCATTTTAACTAATCATTTGGGTATGAAACATGTTGCTGCTCGGCTAGTCCCAAAAGATCTGAATTTTCTCCAAAAACTCAATCGCATGAAAGTCGCTGAGGACATGCTAGAACGAGTCAGTTCGGACCCAACATTCATGAAACGCATTGTTACTGGTGACGAGACGTGGGTTTACGAGTTTGACATGCAAACTAGTCAACAAGCTTCGGAGTGGCGCCTTCCAACTGAACCGAAACCGAAAAAACCACGCCAAAGTCGATCATAAGTCAAAGTCATGTTGACTGTTTTCTTTGACTATCGCGGTGTTGTGCACTCTGAATTCTTACCGGAAGGTCTAACGGTAAATAAAGAATATTATTTGAGCGTTATGCGGCGTTTAAGAGAGCAAATTCGACGAAAAAGGCCAGATTTGTGGAAAGAAAATTCTTGGATTTTGCACCACGACAATGCGCCTTCGCACAAGGCTATCATTGTGAACGAATTTTTAACCGAACACTCAACAAATACCATCCAGCAACCACCATATTCACCAGATATGGCTCCTGCTGACTTTTTTCTTTTTCCTAAACTCAAATTACCACTTCGTGGCACCCGTTTTCAATCGATAGAAGACATAAAGGAGAATTCGCGGCGAGAACTGAACTCAATTCCGGAAGCAGCGTTTAAAAAATGTTTTGATGAATGGATTATTCGTTGGCGCAAGTGTATCGTTTCTAAAGGAGCATACTTTGAAGGTGATAAAATAAATTTGGATGAATAACAGACATTTTGTGTATTATTGATCTTTTCCCGGTACTTTCTTGACAGAGTAGTATATAGCCTAAAACCTTCTCCTGACCATAACAAACAAAATAAAAAAAGAACTCTCGAAATCGGTCTAGCCGTTCACGCGTGCTGCGATGACCAAGGGAAATAGGGATTCATTTTCATATACTAGCTGACCCGACAGACGTTGTCCTGTCTTAACTGTTTTATGAATATTGAAATCTAATTGATATATTTATTAAAAAAAGAATTATTTCAAATCATATTGTTCATTATTCTAATGCCTTATGATACACAATATTCTTACTTTTGTTTTCTGGCGCGTGTATGAATAGATTCGCGGGTATTCCGACACGGGAACAGGCGACATATAGCTGGCCATGTGAAAAACATGGATTTTCAAGATTGATGCCACAAACACTAAGCGACTGCCCTTGTGATTTATTTATCAACATTGCAAATGCTAGCCGCACTGGAAATTGTAACCGTTTAAAGTCGAATGGCATGTCGTTTGGAATCAAAGGAATCCGTGGAATCAAAACGTCTTCGCCTTTGTACTTTCCTTTTAATATTGTGGCTTCGATGACATTGTTCATTAATTTCTTAACCGCAAGTCGGGTACCATTACAAAGACGTGGCTGATTTATATTCCGCAACATAATTATTACCGATCCGATTTTTAATTGTATATTATGAGGTGGTAATCCGAGCAGCTCCAGCGAATTTAAGAATTCCGTTGGATAGTTAACAACATCATCTTGGTTAGTGACGGAATCAATCGATTTGTATGTTATCAATTCGCTAGCTATCTTATTTTGGATTTGAAAATTCATTTCGTTGACATCAAGGTTTTTTGCAGCTAACATAACTCGTTCGCTCAACCAAACATGATCTTTGTAATTAAGAGCAATGTTTGGGAAAACCTTTTCGATGAGATCGGTCTTTGATTCTATAAAATGACAAAAATTGGTAGGTAATATAATGTATCCAGACGATTGGTCAACAGGTATTTTGCCATTGCCAATATCGAGCAATTGTTTGGAAAAAACTTCTCCAGATTGGTCGTTCTGCAATTCGACTCTCATGTTCTTATTTAATTTTAGTGTCTTAACGTATTTCCATAAAAAGGATGACTTTAAACATGCGTTAATTTCGTCGGCTGGCGTTGATCTGGGTATTACTGGCAATGTTTGGCGAAAATCACCTGCCAATAAAATCATTGCACCACCAAACCGGTTTTGGTTCTTTCGTAAATCTTGCAACGTGCGGTCTAATGCTTCCAAAGATTTTTTGTGTGCCATCGTGCATTCATCCCAAATTATTAATCTGGCTTGCTGCAACACTTTGGCCATTGCAGAATTTCTGAAAAGGTTGCAAGTTGGAGTTTCACATATTTGCATGTTCAAAGGCAATTTGAGTGTGGAATGAGCTGTTCGACCACCTTCCAACAACGTAGCTGCAATACCTGACGAAGCAAGTGCAAGTGCGATACCATTTTGCGATCTAATCGTTGCCAAAGTCAATGATATCAAAAACGTTTTCCCATTTCCACCGGGAGCATCTAAGAAAAAAAAAACCGCCATTTCCATCGTTTGCTTGTTTCATAAGCGTATTGTAGGCATATTTTTGTTGCTCATTTAAAAGGGGAACGTTTCTTCTCTCGTTATCATTCCTAATTGAACCAAACCTTTATTGGCGAGCATCAAGCACATGTTTTCAATTAAAATTAATGCTTCATTGAGTATTTCGTCGTTAATTTGCAAATCTGTATTCGATGTTCTAAGTCGTTTCTGATGTAATATATCTTCGGCCATGTGATCTTTATATTTGTTCCATAAATCTAACGGTGTTGATGGGAAGCATATAGACAAAATTATGGAAAACAATGTACGTATTTGTTTAGGATTTGACGAAATCACAGCATCTTCAAGAGTGTGGTCCCAATGACTGTCATTCTCCAGTAATCCCAAACTTTGACAGGCCTCTCTGTACGTGCCGCACAATACATCATTAACAGTTCGCAGATATTGGAATGATGTTGGGCCACGAACATTGACTAATAGTAAACGCAAATAAAAACACTCGTCCTGGTTGGGATGGACTGTGTAAAGACGTCCTAGTGCGTCGGTGGAAAATACTTGTGGGTAACCTGCAACTGGCTGTCCTTGCTTCCGTCGTTGAAATTTCTTTGACGATTGATTCCAGGTATAATATCTTGGCATTTCGGAATAAAGCAGTGTTCTGGCAAAGTCATCATTCTGGCACATTTCAAAGAAGCTGGTCAATGTTGTCGATGGTGGCCGGTCAACTCGTTGTTGTACGTTTTCTGTTGTAAAGTACACTCTTTGACCATTTTCTAGATGTACGGCCAAGTGAACAACAGTAGGGTGTATTTCATGTATATGAAATGAAAAAATACGCCACACCGCCTCGTTACTACTGACATAGCGGCCCATTTTAAAATGAGTGATCTCATCATTTGAATTTTTGGCAGCAACTCCGAAGACAGCCATATCACCTTTGTTCACCTTTGTTCACATACTTGCAGATATATTTTATCGATTTTACAGAATGGCAAAATTCTACATTTATGTGTGCTTTAAATGTCTTGGAAAGTAACGGCGAAAACGGGACAACCCAATGATTATCAACTTCAATGTCCTGCTTTTTCACTTTGACTATTGTAGACCTTCCATTGTCATAAGTGGATCGCCTGCGATAAAGCGGATAACCATCATTTCCACTTATAGTTTCTGATATTAATTGTCTAGGAAAGCGTTTTGAACATTTTCCGTCAATCATACACGGAGAAATGGGATTTAATATTCCACAGGGACCATGAATCATATTTTTTGTAACAACCTCATGTAACAATGGATCTTCATCATTATCTGAAATTTCCGCAGATATCACATCGTCGATTTCATTTGGTCTTATCCTCTCTATCAACCAAATGAGGATGTGTGCATGTGGCAATCCGCGTTTCTGCCACTCGACTGAATACATCCAACAGCGCGTCCCGCCGAACACGTGATGTTTAACAATGAAATCCATGAGTGATTTTAATTTTCTTTTGAACACTCTTGCGGTGACGTCGTGGCGATCAATGGGTGATTGGCCAATAAATAATTCTTGTCAAATTTCCGTCCACTGTGGATTGCACGTGAACGTTATAAACAAATCTGGTGTGCCGTAATGACGTACATTCGACATAGCATCTTGAGCGTGTTCATGCATATGTCGAGGAATTCCGACGTATGTTGCTGGGAGAATAGTTGTTCTGCCTACATTCTGTGCATTTCCGTCAGCATTGATGGCATCTCGAAGATGAATGTATTCTTCAGAACGGAGTTTTTCCTGGTTCAACCTGATAAATGTCAATCGCTCTGTTTCAACTTTCACGTACATATCCACTGCATATTGATGAAAGAGACGCCGACATTTTAAAATGTGATTGTCCTCATTTTCCCGAACCATCAGTGTGTATGAATAATAATTCATTCACTAACTTTTTTGTTAGTTTTGGAACCTATAAACAAATATTTGTGTTATAATAACATAATTTATCGTTGTGATAAAGGTAGTAAACGTAGATTGCTTATTTACCTGTAACTGGATTTATCATCTTCATAGAAAAATGATATCCATCTTCACCTTGCCAAAATAAGATAGGATACTGTAACGCATCATATGATCGATGTGTTTCGGACACACGCTGCAGTTGATCGTTACGCCGATGTAAAACAATATCTCGGTTTTCTAAATTTTCACCCACGACGACAATGGTGACTTCATCGAGTGTTGGCGCATTAAAACGTCTTGCGTGTTGTCCTGCAGGCGTCCTATCGGCTTTGATGACAATTTTGTGGCTATCAGATGGCATGCGGTCTATTGCGGTAGTGAATAATGCAACCAATTCATTGTGTTGATGGAAAAATCTTTGAAGTTGTTCCACAATTGGTCGTTTTACCGAACTGTTGTGTGCACAACGCTGATCGACTTGTCTTGCTAAATCGCCCATGAAATAAATTTGCAGAAATTTGTAGTCATTATCCGCCGTTGGCAATAAGGAACCTGTTAGATGATATATTTGACCCTGAATCTGCAAAGAGAAACAGATAATAAATTGATGTAATATAGGATATTGTACCTACAGCGAATTGTTCGTGTGCCATGTCACGTGGCCCTGCCATGTGGCTCTCAAAATACTTGGTCTGCACTGCCATCAACTTTTTTAATCACACTCACTTCTGGCTGCTTTTGGCAACTTACCGAGCTATAAACGTACTTTAAGCATTTTCAGTTGATACGCCATTTCAATTGGAAACTGACAATGTATTTTGCATCATGCACGTGGTGGTAAAAGCTTGTTCTTCAATAAGCTTACCTTGAAAGTTGGCATAAAATTTTCTTGAATAACTTTTGTTGCGCCAAATGACGTCATTTGAAAGCAATTATTGTATTTCTGGATATTAGTCAAAAAATGTTTAGAATCTGGCGCATTTCCGGAAACCAATGAATGTAGTGGCTCTGGTGGCTGTACCAATGGCGTCAATTTGACTTGACCGGTCGCGCAACACAATCCAGGGGCTTCATTTTTAAACTTAAATGCCTTACAATATTGACACACAATGTTCATTGGTCCAATAGCAACGATTTGCTGTGAACTGTAATCGATTTCCACATTATAATTAAATGCAGCTCGATAGGGGTTAAACGCAACATTTCTATGTTGCTGATTTCGATTCCATCGATTCCGTTCAACTTCATTCCGCGATTCGCGTTGCTCGTCATTTTGGCTTGCTCTTGTATATCTTTGACTGACAGCATTGCGAGTTCTGCGATTTAAGCAATATTGACACACAATGTTCATTGGTCCAATAGCAACGATTTGCTGTGAACTGTAATCGATTTCCACATTATAATTAAATGCAGCTCGATAGGGGTTAAACGCAACATTTCTATGTTGCTGATTTCGATTCCATCGATTCCGTTCAACTTCATTCCGCGATTCGCGTTGCTCGTCATTTTGGCTTGCTCTTGTATATCTTTGACTGACAGCATTGCGAGTTCTGCGATTTAAGTTTGTACGTCTAGTTGCCAGCATTAAAAAAATACGACTGAAAATAAAAATTAATATTTTATTGTATTCTTCTTATAACCATGTATACTTTGTGTACGTCTATCAAAAAAGTCTATCACAACTTACATAAACTCTTTTAATATTAGGCGTGATTACTCTGACCTGAGCACCTGGCGCAAGAACTTGGGGATGGCACGTGAAAATTGAGCCCAATACTCAGCGGTGGGCAAGATCGGGCTGTGGATGATGATGAACCTGGCTGAACAAACACTTCTCGAAAAATCAGTGTACAATAGAATCGTCTGTGAAATGTGCACATTAAATCTTTGTAAATTAATTATTTCATCAAATAATCTTCGACTGACGCAGATCGATTGTTATAAACATACCATACCATCTATATTACTATACTCTTTGGTTATAAACAACATTTGCAGTGCCCATTCTGTCAAACAACAAACAGGTTGGATTATATTTAAGTTTTCTTAAATTTTCAAATGTACCGCGCAACTTTCTTATTTTTTTTTTCATTAGCGCCTTCTCCTGAAGCATTCGGCCCAGCCGTTCACGCTTGATATTATTTTTTACTTTAATGTGTGTGTGTATTTTTGGTATAACGCCATCTATGGAACCTGAAGATAAACTGACAAAATATTGTAAGACATTTTAAAAGTACCACTAATAACTAAAAAATAATAGGTCTTTACCTATGAAATTGCCGTTTTGTATGAAAAAATTTAAACGAATTTTTTTCATGTATTTTTTATTTGTATTAATCGAAGTAATCACCCATGCAATCAATGCATCTTTGCCAACGCAGTGGCAGTTTATTGATGCCCTTCTTAAAGAAATCAGCTGGACGGGAGGCAACAAATTCTTCAAAGGCATTTTGTACTGCCTCTCGGGTATTGAATTTTTTTCCCGCCATGAAGTTATCCAAATTCTGGAAAAAGTAGTAGTCTGTAGGCACAAGGACTGGTGAGTAGGGCGGATGACGGAGAGCTTCCAACCCCAGTCCTTGCAACTTGGAGACCGTCTGCTGTGCAGTATGAGGTCGCGCGTTGTCGTGCAGGAGCAGCGGAGACGAGCGATTGACCAATGCTGGTTGGAGATGTGCCAGCTTCTCCATCATTGTGTTCAGTTATTCACAGTACACATCTGCAGTAATGCTCGCCCCGTTTGGTAAGAAGCTGTGATGAATCACACCGGCGCTAGACCACCAAACAGTGACCATCACTTTTCTAGGGGTAAGTTTTCGTTTAGGGCATTGTTTAGGTGCTGAACCAGGATCCAACCAACATGCTGAGCGCTTGCGGTTATCAAACAGAATCCATTTTTCATCGCAGGTAACAATACGGTTCAAAATTCCTTCATTTGTGTGTCTGTTGAGCAGTGCAAGGCACGCCTCGACGCGTACTTCGCGCTGGTGATCATTGAGTTCGTGGGGCACCCATTTGTCAAGCTTTTTTACCTTGCCAATTTGACGCAAATGAACCAATATTGTTTTGACGCTAAAAAAGCTGCTGCTAATTCAGCCGTAGATTGTGTATCATCAGCTTCCACAATCGCCTTTAATTCGTCATTGTCGACCAAAGTCTTCGGACGACCGCAAGGTTCATTTTTCAGGTCGAAATTTCCAGAACGGAAGCGAGCAAACAAGTAACAGGTGGTGCGTTGGTTTGTAGTGTTAGCTCCGTAAACGTCGTTGATGTTGCGTGCCGCTTGTGCCGCGTTGCTGCCACGACGGTATTCATATTCCATAATTACTCGAATTTTTAACGTATTCATGATGACGAAAAAGATTGAAATGCGATGGAACATGTTTTTTTTGGAAAAAAAAAACATGTTTTTAAAATAAAATTAATTTGAAATTAGAATTCTTAGCCAAACAAAAATTATTTTGATTTGAAATGGCCAGTACTGCAGAACGGCTATTTCATAGGTAAAGACCTAATATCTACTCATGTACCTAATTCTTATGCTGTCGTTATTACTATATGGGTCAATAGATGGCATCATGGGTTTCATCTACATTGCTACCTATAATGTTAATTATCTACTTTTGTATTTATATAACACGACATTAACAAAAAAATGCAGAAGAAAATAGGTTCCGACAAATTATCCTTTTACACGCTGGCCATTTTATTTTGCATAGATCAATGCTAAAAAATATACAAATTACAACAATACATTAGTAATCATAAAAAAAGAAATGAAATAAATAATTTAAACCAATGGTCTACGACTACTGTTGAGAATGATTAGAAATAGCCGATCTTATTTATGTCACAGGTTTTCGCTGCTCAGCTCCTAGAAAGTATAGCGTGATGATAAAAATAGGTAAGGTTAGACGCATAAGTATCTGCAATATTGTAATATATTTTGGCTTCTAATAACCATCCCTCACTAAACTGTTTGGAAAAATAAAATAAATACAAAAAGAATTACTGTCGGTGGGGATCGAACCATGTGCATGCAACACATACATTTTTGAATATTACTAATCCCCCAAAGCACATAGCGTGATATTATATAGCCTAAAACCATCTCCTAATAATAAGGAATAGGTACAGCAAAAAAAGAATTAGCGAAATCGGTCCAGCCGTTCACGCGTGATGCGATGACCAAGGGAAATAGGGATTCATTTTCATATATTTAAAGATAGATATACTTTCATACGGTTTTTTTTTAATAGTATACGCATTGTACCTTGCCTGTTAACAAGCTGTATTATGTAGTACAAAGGAAAATTTCTCCTGAGATCAAGGTTAACTACCTAGTTCAGGAGGCAGAGCTTTTATGTTTGAACTATATTGTTCTCTGGAGTGAATAAATAATTAAAATCAAATTGCCCGAATAAAAATTCGCTATGTGTGCTTGACCTCGCGTCCTTTTGAATAGGTATCTATTTTAGTTTCTGATAATATGACAAACAGGAAAGTCCGGCTCGAAAACTAATCGGTGGAATCACGGCATGTAATCTTAAAATAATTCAATTTGTTGGTCGCGATAGTGCAAAGTGTCAAGAAGTCCACTTAATACTTTGTCGTAAACTGAAAGTGGTCAGGCGCAGAACCAAAGAAGAAGAAAAACTCAATAACACTCTGCCCGTCCTGAGAATTAAACCTGGAACCTCACGCTGCTGAGCAGTTTCTCAATGCCGCGGGACCAATGAGATAGTTACAATAATTGATTTAATACGCTCACACTTAAAACTATAATACCGTCGACAGCTGTTCTGGAGGCAACATCTGTATAAACGTCAGTGCTGTGCTAAGTGTCCAGCTGTTCACAAATTTGCTACCTTAAATAAAAGTGCATTGTCAATCAAGACTGCACCAGTGAAAATGGGAACTTTTACATTTGTTTTATGTATCGTTCACTTGGCGGTGACATTACCTGCATTGATATACGGAGTGACATCATGGTGCATTATTAAGAAGTTTCGCAATTACAGGAATTACGTGTGCCTCAACCTGCTGTTGGTACAGTTTTTTGACAGTTTGACTAATTACATTCACTTAATTCTCATAGTAAGTAATGTCATACCAATTGATGCGGTAAATGCGGCAAACATTATATTTACTGTGAATTATTATTTATTATTTGCGAGAGGCAATTGGTTAGTAGTTATGAGTCATATGTTTTACGTAGACTTTGTCAAAGTATTAAACGGGCACATACAGAGAAGATATTTAATAAGTGGTATGTTTAGTTGGGTACTGCCTTTAGTGATAATTGCCATTTTAATAACTCTCAATGAATTTTTAATCAACGAGATTCCACAATTTATTTTAAAAGGCTTTCTGTTGTTACCATTTATTATAAACAATTTGCTTTTTATTGTAATTATTGTATGTTTACTTTGTCCATGTCGCGGTTCCGACTCAAGCTCATCTATCGGTAGTAACAAAATGTCGTCGCATGTACATCGCCATTATAATATTTATTTTAAGTGACTTCTCATTGATTTCTGCTTTTGCTGCCCTGTTTTTTTGGAAAAACTCAATTTTTTTTTCAGATTTTATGTTCTACTTACATCCCATTCTATTGTCAATTTATATAGCCGTTGTCAAAAGAAATCGAGTACTGTGGCATACTGTTTTTGTGAATAAATTAAGACAAAGGCGTGAGGACCATGGTATCAGTATGCCGAGCAGAGATATTCGAGACTCTGCTGATACCCGGCCGCAAGTTCTTGATGTGTAGATTGTTAACTTTGGCAATAATTAGATGTAAGTAAGATGAATGTACCTGCAGGTACCGCTGTAGTAGTAACATAGCATTGGCGCATTATAGCTGCTCGGTGTTATTAACAAAATTTTAAATGACTATATTTTAAGTAGTTTGCAACCATTATATTTGTTATTATCACTGATAGGTATTTTTTAGTATTTTGTAAACATAATAAGTTTGGTAGTTTGTAAGCATTGTATTTTTGGTAGTTTGTTAACAAAATAATTTCTAACAGTGATTGGTATTCGCTCATTTCATGTTTACCCACATATTTATGAATTAACGAGAAGAACATTTTTTTATGGAACCCTAATTTTTATTTAAAAAGTATGTTACTTCGTGGCAGACTGATAGGCAACAGACCACTGCAGAAAAGCCGGCGATGCGCCACCGCATCGGTACATGGTCGACATCTTTCCCATAATCACATTGTACGTGCATCTGAGGAGTGGAATTCCCTGCCGGAATCTGTGTTTCCTGATAGCTACGACCTGTAAAAGTGGTCAGGCGCAGGACCACTGAGCTGTCTTAGAAACCGGGTGTCACTCCATCACTTCCATACTCTGGGCTGCCACTGAGAAATTGCATAAAGTAAACACTATTATAACTCTATGCCTGTCCTGATAATCGAACCTCACGCGCAGAAACGCGCACAGGGACCAATAGGTATTATCTATTGGTCTCGCGGTATTAAGAGACACTTGATTTAATTCGCTTTGGCTAATACTACTTAAAAATAGTATTCCATCGACAGTAATAGAGGCAACATCTTTACACAAATAATAATTCATGTATTTCGGATTGACCCCTAAACACAATACAATAAAAATACAATATAATATAATAACATGCTATAGTTAAAAGATCTAAAAATTACTGCCAAAACAAAATAATCTACGTTGTTTACGTTGTTACTTAGTAGAAGTTTGGTGAAGTTGTTACTTAGTAGAAGTTTACAGAATCGTCCGGCAGGAGACTTACCTCCGCGCATGTTACCCTTTCCTTAGTAACAGTCCCAATGTCAATATCTCCGTTGTTATAGTTTTGCTTTGGTTTAATTGTTAAATTATCCATTAGCCGACCAGCAATCATTTCACGATAACCAATGCCATTTACACTCACTGGTAGGCCAGGCTCACAGTTCATCTTACCAGTTTGCTTCCAAAACTGTTGAAAGTTTTTGGCAGAGTGATGAAACGCAAGTATCCATCCTTATCTGGTCTTGCTGATCCTGACACCACTTGAGTTTATCTTTAAAGATCTTCCTACTCTGCTTTACAATTGTCATCGTAAACCCTCTCGCTCCTAGGCTTACCAGCTTCAACCAGCTTCAAAAGACGTCCACTGCTGGACAAAGACCTCCCCCAAAATGGAGGGGGAGATTGCCATAATCGCCACGCTTGGCAGGCGGGTTTGCGATCGCAGTGTATGGTGTTGCGTTTCACAGAGAACGCTGCTGCCCATTGTCGGGCGAGCCGCGAGTCCCTTAGTCGCCACCTAACTACACCCACAGGAAGTGATGGGATGGTATTATTATTTTACGGCAACATACGGCATCAGCCGACACTATACGGTGGACCCATGCTACCAACTTTACCTGGCCTTCCTGTGATGTCATAAAACGCGTTTATTCCACCCTGCAATGTTCCCAGCCCTCCTCCATGTTCCCACTCGTGTGTAGGCATGTGATGCAGCTTTTGATAAGATGGTTATGTTTCTCCTTGGAACATACTACTCTGTCAAGAAAGTACCGGGAAAAGATCAATAATACACAAAATGTCTGTTATTCATCCAAATTTATTTTATCACCTTCAAAGTATGCTCCTTTAGAAACGATACACTTGCGCCAACGAATAATCCATTCATCAAAACATTTTTTAAACGCTGCTTCCGGAATTGAGTTCAGTTCTCGCCGCGAATTCTCCTTTATGTCTTCTATCGATTGAAAACGGGTGCCACGAAGTGGTAATTTGAGTTTAGAAAAAAAGAAAAAAGTCAGCAGGAGCCATATCTGGTGAATATGGTGGTTGCTGGATGGTATTTGTTGAGTGTTTGGTTAAAAATTCGTTCACAATGATAGCCTTGTGCGAAGGCGCATTGTCGTGGTGCAAAATCCAAGAATTTTCTTTCCACAAATCTGGCCTTTTTCGTCGAATTTGCTCTCTTAAACGCCGCATAACGCTCAAATAATATTCTTTATTTACCGTTAGACCTTCCGGTAAGAATTCAGAGTGCACGACACCGCGATAGTCAAAGAAAACAGTCAACATGACTTTGACTTTTGATCGACTTTGGCGTGGTTTTTTTGCTTTCGGTTCAGTTGGAAGGCGCCACTCCGAAGCTTGTTGACTAGTTTGCATGTCAAACTCGTAAACCCACGTCTCGTCACCAGTAACAATGCGTTTCATGAATGTTGGGTCCGAACTGACTCGTTCTAGCATGTCCTCAGCGACTTTCATGCGATTGAGTTTTTGGAGAAAATTCAGATCTTTTGGGACTAGCCGAGCAGCAACATGTTTCATACCCAAATGATTAGTTAAAATGGTACGGATCGACTCGTGAGATACAGACAGTTCGGCGGCTATCTCTCTCAGAGTTGAATGGGGATTTTCAGTCACTATTTCCTTCACTTTTGCGATGTTAACTTCAGTTGCAGACGTTGACGGCCTACCAGAGCGAGGCAAATCTTCCATCACATCTCGACCGCTTTTGAACGCTTTGAACCACTCATAAGCACGAGTTTTTGATTAAGTCGATTCACCGTAAGCCTTCTGTAACATTTTCAGTGACTCCGAACACGAAATTCCATTGGCGATGCAAAATTTAAGACAAACTCTTTGTTCGATATTTTTGTCCATTATGAAATTCGCAATACACACTATATATGATATAACTAAAACCAGCACTGTATTTAATATAAATAACAGATGCAACTCAAACTCCGCGCCAAAATGGAAAACAGTTGTGCCAATCTAACAACTACAAAAAAACAAAAATTTGAATTTGGAACCATAAACAAATCATCCATTCCCGATACTTTTTTGACTGAATGTATTCCGTCACAGCATTTGGGAAATTCCTCTGGAATGTCAATTTCCCTGAGTTAAGCGATAGCAGGTATTTGGTCATGTTTACGCTCTCCCTATACAGTATTATTTATAGGAGGTATTAGATTAATCCTCTCATTCTATGATACCTGACCCAAGTTACACTCGATAACAAGGGGGAAATGATCAGACCACTGAACGGTATGCTGCACCCAAATATTAGGTACTAATTGTAGGCAGCGCTGTATTTGTAACTACATAGTAGTCAAACCATCTCACACACCCGTGTATCTCACCCTCAAAAGTACAGGCTTCCGACTCATTATGTCCATTGTTAGTCTCTACAGAAATCCAGTAAGTGGTTATATAAAAGTTCCTTTGAAGACGCATTTTAATCGCCTAGTAAATAAACGTTAACAATGTCTCTATTCTCCTCAATTATTGAGATAATATTAGCAAGGCACTGTGAAAACTCGGGCAGCTTATCAATACAATCAACAGCCATATTTAGTAACTATTTGAACCGCGCAACTTCTTCTGCTCGCTTCTATTAGTCTTAGCGTAATGATATGAAAGCCTGTAGCCTTCCTCGATAAATTGGCTATATAACAATGAGAGAATTTTTCAAATCGGACCAGTAGTTGCCGAGATTGACGCGTTCAAGCAAACAAACTATCTCTTCAGCTTTATATAATACAAGAAGAATAGAAAAATATCGTTAATTTCACAGGTGCTCAACACACGTTGCCATAATCTGTTACACTCACTAAATCAAAACCTGTCTTTCTCCACAATAGAGCGACACAACTATAAGGCCTTCCTCTCCGGAGACCTGCCGCAGTGCCGACGCTTCCCAACTCAACATTTACGTTATTTAATAAGTCTAGATCATGAGCAAGAAGCCATGTCTCCTGCAGAGCTATTAAATCTGCCTTGTTGCATAAATAACGCACTCCTTCTACATACCATTTACAATTTAACGAAATAAATCTTGTTCTCAATGATCTATCCATTACTGTCTGTTACATCGCTGTTGTCTCTCGTGTGTTGCATTTTGTAGCGTTGATCTTCGTACAATTTCCATAATTTTAAACCACTAGGTCAAATTTAGTTATTTTTTATTTTAAGTACTTGCGAGATAGTATTTTGTAATTTGTATCTAGCGGCCGGAGTGGAGCCATTGGCTCCACCTGACGCCAATGATTGAAACGAAAATAAACCATAAGAACATAAAATAAAGTTTTAAATCGGTGACGTCGGGTGGAACCAATGGTTCCACTCCCGCCGCTAGATGTTAAAGAAAAGTATGCATTTTGCCGAGTCCTGGACTGGAATAATCAGGGGTAAAGACTAACTAAATATCAGGAGGGTACAATTATCAGGAACTAAAATTGGAGCTAACAACTATTACCACATAATATTGATTTTGATTCATAACATTAGTAGGAAAACATATTTTATCAATTATTTCTGGAACTTCTGAAACCCACGCAGACAAGTCGGGGGAAAAAGCTAGTATTTACTTAACACAATTCAAACTCGACTCCTTTTTATTTCTAGGCTTGTTGTAACCTTTGACATTTTAGAAAATTCTTGACACATTGATGTTTGACGTATATAAATCCTAAAATGAAAACATTTATTTTAGCGTGTGTCTTGAGATAAAATGTGAAATTAACGTTGTAAAAACAGACACTCTAATATAGAAAATAAATGTTTACCCAATATTGCTTTGTGATATGAAAACTTTAGAAGATTCTTTACGTGTCATGCAAATGAAGGAGATGATTTGGAGTCGCTATTTTCTTCAAGTCGTAGCTATTAATTTCCTGGAAAACGCGTCCATTGTCGCCTTCCGGTAAGAACTACCAACGACGTTGTACTTTATTTTGTTTTGATCTTTTATTTCACACCAATTTTAGACATAATTCAAAAGTTGGCGCGGATAGAAAAAATATTACGTTGCATATTCAAGGTTCAAGGTCATAAAAATATACTTTCATATGGTTGAGACACTTTTTTAACACTAAATTTATTTTTAAACTGCTAAACCTGTACCATTTACTGTTGAAAAAAAAAATTTAATTTACGAAAACCTGACAGCTCCGATTTAAAAAAAAGTGACGCAGGTCCTGTATGCAAGAGCTCCTCGGAGCATCTAAAGGACTGAACAAACGAGAGAGATGCAAATACTTTTGCAAGGCAAAAGATGAGATGACGATAATAAGAGACTAGCTTGGAATAAAAAAACGTAAGTGCCAAAATAAATTTTTGAACTTGATAACATAAAAGTATTATTAAATTAAAATCTGTTCAGTTGAAACCTTGATAATGTTTTTTAATCTATTTTAAAGAATTTTCATAGGACCAATCTAAAGCGTTGCGTCTTGTAGCTAAAAAAAGTAAAAATATATTTCGAACTTTGTATTTTTTTTCTATCGAGAAAATGTCTTTGTATCGTGTATTCCTTCAGTTGAATACTAGATTATAATTATAGTCAAAAAACCTATACCACAATTTCACATTCCTGTTCTAAGAACCTGTCAAGATACGTTAAAACGAAAAACGGCTTTATACTGATTGAATCACCTTGGGTACCACTAACAAGTGAAGAATAAAAAACAAACAAAACACTACAAAGTAAAAAATAACTTTAATTTCTGAAGTCGGTGTTTTTGGTTATTTTGTTTTTGAACACCGACTTCCGAAATTAAAGTTATTTTTTTGTAAAAAAGATTTTTACAAAAACACAAACAGCGTGCTGGCGTGATGTTATGTTATGAACTGGTGTAAACAATCAACAGACATGCGATTTTAGAAATCTCGATCCATTTGCTATCATTTATTGAAGAGTTCCGTTGTCTGCCGCCGAAGTTCTTCATCAGATCTTCACCAAATTTAAGTGGACTAGAAAATACTCTTCCAAAAAAAAAAGTGACATCCAAATCGCTTAATAATTGGCAAAAATATCGCTGAACAAACATTTTTCATGGGATCCCATCATCAGATCCTAATTTATACCTTCCGTCATCAGCTCAGCAACATAAGATGATGATTACCAGGCAAAATATCTGAATTGCGTTAGAAAATTTATGAAAACATTGTATGTGCTTATAAAATTTGAGGGTTTCCCTCGTTTTTCATGGGATCCCATCATCACATTCTAACTTGGTGACAATGAGACCACCTCAGGAGTATAGACTTTCGAATAAAAAAATAATTTTAATATTGGTCCAGAATTGACGGAGAAATCGATGAACATACATAAAAAAAAAAACAAAAAAAAATACATACAGCCGAACATATAACCTCCTCCTTTTTGAAGAAGTCGGTTAAAAATACAACTGACTTCCAAAAACAAAACTCTACAAGATACAAAATAACCTCGGAAGAAAGAATAGAACTTTAATTTCGGAAGTGGGTGTCAAAAAACGAAAAAGTAACCAAAAACACCGGGGTGTATGGGGTCCGCTATCTTAAGGACCCAAGCCAACCTTACCTGCTAGCGGTGCACCCTGCTGTCCAACGGACGAGACTCTGGCGAACCTGGTTTTCCTCTCGTAGGGTTGTGGGGGTCAGACGGCTGGTCACCCCACGTAAAACCAACTTCAGTCATATAATAATATGGACAGGAACAAGTCAGGTAAGGGTACTCGGTCTAGGGCGTCGCCGCACAACGACGCGCAGGCACATCGCCCTAAACCTGCGATAAGTGGGCTAGGTCCACCGTGTCAAGTACGGGCACGGCTAAAGAAGTTAGTACCCAAAAGGAAGTTCCGCTTTGCCACCTGGAACATTGGCTCCCTAACCGGACGTTGCAGAGAACTCGCGGACGTACTTGCGAAGCGTCGGGTCCAGTGCGCCTTCCTTCAGGAGACGCGCTAGAAGGGAAATAAGTCACGTGACATCGGGCAGGGGTACCGACTAGTGTACACCGGATCACCAACGGGCAGGGGCGGAGTGGCCGTGGTACTGTCTAGGGACCTTCAGGATGGACTCCTTGAAGTAGACCGATGCAGCGACCGGTTGATGCGAGTTAGGGTGCTGATTGAAGGGTCGGTAACGAACCTAATCAGCGCCTATGCTCCTCAAACTGGTTGCTGTGAGTCTGAAAAGGAGGATCTCAACGGCCACGTATTTCAGTTTGCTGGAGAGTACGGACGTGTTCACGGTGGTTTTGGTTATGGCCAACTAAATGCAGAAAGAGTCAGTATACTCAGGACCAGCGCTGTGTCTGACCTAGCCATCGCGAACACATTCTTTCAGAAGAAGCCCCAGCATCTTATTACGTACCGTAGTGGTGCCTACTCAACCCAAATAGATAACCTACTGGTGCGACGGTGCCACAATGGCAAGGTTACCAACTGCAAAGTCATCCCAGGCGAAAGCCTAACGGCTCAACACCGCCTCCTTGTCCTGGACTTTGCGGTTGTACCAAAGAAGAAAGTGATCGAGAAACACAAACCCCGCACTAAGTGGTGGTTGCTTAATGGTTCTAGGCAGTCGGACTTCATCGCGGAGGTCGAGCATCTCGAGATCAGTGCTCCGCATGAGTCCGCTCAAGAGATCTGTAGTAGGATCCATTCAGCAATCACCGCTGCGGGTAAGCACGTCCTTGGCACTTCTCGTGGTGGCCGCACCATAGACAAAGGGACGTGGTGGTGGGATGACGGGGTGTAGGAGGCGACTCAGAAGAAGAAGAGTTTATTTAAACAGTGGCAAGGATCCAACTCTCCGGATGACAGGGAGGCATGTGGAGCGGCTAAGCGCGCTTGCAAAAAAGCTGTAGCCAGATCCCGCAGCAAAAGGCTGTCGCCCTTATACGACAAACTGGAAACTGCGGAGGGGCAAAAGCTTATTTTTAAGCTGGCGCGTGTCCAGGAGAAAGCTACACGGGACATTAGCAAATGTCTCTGTGTAAGGGACGCCCTGGGTAAGCTGCTCTACGATGCCCCCTCTGTTAAGGAGAGATTATGTACATACTTCGCGGAGCTGTCTAGCAAACAGCATCCCCATAACCTTCCTCCCAAACCAGCTCCTAACCTTGGACTTATTTCCCCTATTTCCCCCGACGAAACCCGCATTGCTCTTCGCCATATGAAGAACCGGAAAGCGGTCGGGCCTGGCAATGTGCCAATTGAAGTGTGGAAGGCTATGGGCCCACATGGTGTGGACCATCTGACGGATCTTTTTAACCGCATCCTGATCACCAAGGAACTGCCGAACCAGTGGCGATTTAGCCTGATTATCCCTGTTTACAAAGGCAAAGGTAGCGTACAGGATTGTAGTAGCTACCGCGGTATCAAGGTCATGTGCCACACCATGAAGCTCTTCGAGCGCATCATTGACACACGGCTCCGTAGCAAGTGCACTGTCTCTGAGTTTCAATATGGCTTCCGGGCGGGTAACAGCGCCATGGACGCAGTGTTCGCCTTACGGATTCTAGCTGAGGCTTACAGAGAGAGCTTTGCATATGGCCTTTTTAGACCTACAGAAGGTCTTCGACTGTATACCTCGAGAGTCCATTTGGGCACTTCGCTTCAGGAGCGTTCCCAAGGCCTATATTGACACTATCAGCCGCTGTTGGTGAATCCAATGGCTTCCCAATATCTGTTGGCGTTCACCAAGGCTCGGCTCTTAGCCCGTTCTTGTTTAACATAGTGCTCGATGTAGTTACGGCAAACATCCAAGATCAGCCTCCATGGCTAATGATGTATGCCGATGACATCGCCCTCGATAATCAGAACTAAGCCCATCTTGATCGCAAAGTCAACATTTGGAAGGACACTCTTGAAAATGGTGGTCTGAGACTAAATGTGGCGAAGACTGAGTACATGTCCTTTGGCAGCATGGATTCAAACACCATCCGAATAGGTTCGGACCTGATCAGAAAGTCCGATACGTTCAGGTACCTTGGATCCGTGCTGCACGAGTCTGGCAACGTGGATGACGATGTCCAAGCACGTATAGGCGCGGCTTGGGCGAAGTGGCGCGAGGTAACGGGCGTTGTATGCGACTGTAAAATGCCTCCGAAGCTCAAGGGGCAGATATATAAATGAAAAACGAGTGTTTGCCAGCAATAAGCAGACACACCCAGGAGCTTCGCGTCACGGAGATGAAGATGCTGAGGTGGATGAGCGGAGTAACGCGATCCGATCGCATACGCAACTCTTTCATCCGAGGTAGTTTTGGTGTCCGTGACGTGGGGGAAAAACTGCAAGAGTGTCGTCTGCGATGGTATGATGCGCCGCCCTATGGAGTACGTTGGTCGGAGATGCATGAATATGGCTGTCCTTGGGGCTAAGTCCCATGGTCGCCCTCGCAAGCGCTGGCTGGACGTCGTCAAGTCCGACATGAGAGCCAGTGGCCTCACTGAGAAGGACGTTCAAGATCGGGCAAAGTGGAGGAAGCTAGGCAGGAAGGCGGACCCTGGCAATGGCCGGGATTAACGCCAGGAGGAAGAAGAGTTTTGTTTTTGGAAGCCGGTTGTATTTTTTGTAAAAAAGTTTTTATTTACTCCCATTGGCTGTCTTGAGCACTTATTACTCGTATTATGGTATTGTATGAAAAATCGGTCGGTTTTTATATTGGCTGAACGTAAAAGAGATGTTTCAAAATGGGCCAGGTCTATGTACATTACCTCAAAAAAAGAGAAAAATCCATAGAATTTCGGGAAATATACATTTAATTCATTTAAATATTAACTATTGTGGTTGTTAATTGATGGATGTAAATTACTTTTATCGATTTTCAACATGGCGTCGCACCGATTTAGTTACAGATCATAGAAGGTTAACTGTCAGCTGTCATAACAATGTCACTTCAGTCACTTTCGTCTCGTTGCCGGAAAATAAATATGTCAGAAATAAATGTCAAACGTCATTAATCAATCAAAATGACACCTTACCGCCATGACGGGTTTTTGTTGTGTGTTGCAATTTCAAGTGTAATTTTCTTGTATTTTACCAGCAAACAAAGGCATTTGAAAGAAATTGGACAGTTGAAAACTGTTTTAAATGTATTTTTCTATTTTTAAGTATAGCGTACAAGGACCTGGCCCAGGTTCCATACATTTTGGAACATCTCCTTTTGGTTACATTTTCTTCACGTACGACAAAAGACCTGTCAAGGTTCGTCTTCGTATTTTTCAATTTTACTAACAGTAATTTATCTGAATGCTTTTCGATATTATTAACTGTTAGCTCTAATAGCTCGTTATTGCGACACGCTCCACTATAGGAATATGATCAGTACAACATGTAATAAAAATATTTCATAATTAATATGCATAATTTAACATTTACAGCATCTTTTACATATCGTAATAAATATTTTAACAGTATTGCTAAGCCAGACTAGGATTCATTGCGCCTCCAAAAATTAGTAGTAGGCAGTTATACATAACAGCTTAATACATAACAGCATAGCAGCTTTATACATAACAGTCTACACAAAAGTTTTAATAACTAACAACATAGATTCATAGTTACTACTTACTTTAGTGGCAAGAAAATTGAATTCCGGAGCTTCATTAAGAATTATTTCTATGTTAAGGGCCGTGAAAATTTTGGACTTTTTAGCCTTATGCCCAACTGACATGCTTTTTAGAAATGATACGAGTTTTGCGTATGTTTCAATACGTACGTTATGTTTTGTTTTTAAAGTAGCTTTCAACATTGAGTAAATACTCCACATTGTAGATCTATGATTGCCTCTTCTGTGATAAATCTAAAAAATATGATAGCTACACCGTTTTCGAAAAACTGCTTGCGCCCTTTGTAAGTCTCCATTCATTGAAGACATGGTATGCTTTCAGATATTGACTTCTCAGGTAGGAAACTTAATTCTGCATTAATAACTTGTTGTTTTAACTCTTCCGGTGTTAAAATACTGTTCTCGTCGCTAGTTTCACTCATATTTTACGAATATTTTAATATTTTTTAACTTATTCAACTCTTTACGCCAGCCACGAAATTTTATTCCCGCTCTTTTATTTAAAATAAGGCGTGTTCGGAATTAGCACCCATGATATTTTATTATTCAAAATATATTACGTAACATTATTGAAACTAGAAATAAATATTTACAGGTTAAATATCAGTTTTATTTGCAGTAAATACTTATTTTCGTATAAATACAACAATAAGTTAAAAATTCAATAAATTACATTAAAAGACATAATTATCTTTTTGCAAAATTTCTTTAGTTAGTGCGAAATTCCTAACGTGTTAGTCTTTGAGGTCGAATTCAAAATCGGAACTTCGAATGGTGGGCTGGTCTTTGTCTCTCTCTCTTTCTAATGGCGGGAAAGAGATAGAGTGTGAATGTTTCAAAAGCTGAAAAAAAAAGTTACTTTGTCTCACTCAGTGAGCAAAATCGCATTTTGCTCTCTGATTTTAGGCAGCAAAACCTACCTATGTTTGAGCTACTGACGTGAAAATAACAATTAGCTTCTCCTCACAAATAAACTCACGATCTACAGATCCTCAGCCGTAACCGTAACTTAACATTATCTATTAAAATCAGAATTACAATATAAAAAACATTATCAAGTTGAATCATAGGCATGAGTAAAGCATAGATAACAAATAAATGAAGTAATAACAATCAGTATGTTATCGATAAAGTAATATACGAGTCGATAATCGATTGTGAAAGTCATCGATATAAAAGGCGGAAGATGATCGCTTGAAATTATCAGTCACTTTAGACCATACAAAATGTACAGCAAAGGAGTTTTAGTCATCTGCGTATTCACAGTTGTTTTGCAAGTAAGTTACATTTTCTTCTTTTTTATACCTTATTTTATTTTTCCAACACATTGAAATCTTTCAAGTTTTCATTCAATAATTTTGAGTGCGTTCTAGCATCACGAGCCCCCACTCTCGAGTTTTGATGCGTTTTATCTTTGTCAATATTAATTGATTTACAAGAACAAAAAATTAGTGTCCATTATTTTTCAATACTCATTGATTTGCAATTTATTGATGTGGAAACTAGCCTATTGACACAAACATCAACTATGTTAACTAAACTTTGGGCCTGCGGACGATGCCCGATGAGAACAAGGCCCGGGACGACGGCGCGTTGTGTTCCACGCGCACCTCAAACAAATGTCAGCATAGTAGAAGGAGCCCGCCAGGCCCAGTGCCTGCCAGGGTTGCGGAATATGTTTGAAGGAGTCACCACGGCCCTGGAACGCAAAGGGCATTAGGAAGAACACAGATGGATTTTAGTCAGTAAGAGTCTGACACTCCCGTTGGTGATTTGATGACTTCCCATCCTTAAAAAAAAAACCTAAACTACTCGTATTAACGATGTAACTTATCAACTAACCGGTCTAAATTTTCTTTTCCAGAATGCCAACACTTTGCCCATAGGCTTCCAAGGACCCCTCAACGCCGGTTGCAACCAGCAACTGATCCCAGAAGCCATGCCAGGCTCCCCAGTAATCACAGAAATCGTACCATCCCTCCAATTCGGTGATATCTCAGTAACTGGTGATCTGCCAGTGGGTGGAAGTATCAAAGTGAAGGGCGTGTTCCCTGTGTACGGGACTGTGACGGTCGATGGTGGGGTGCCTTCTTGTGGATCTGCGGTGGTCAACACTGGCAGTGGGGTGGTCACGCAGGTGGTTTAGGAGGTGGTGAATAAATTATTTGATTAGTTGTTATATTTGTTTTTTATTTTGGTTGGTCTTTGAATGGGTGACCATCTTAACATACCGAGTGCCTCGGAAAACGTGTTAAGCCGTTGGTCCCGGCTGTCATTTGTAGATCTTTGGCAGTTGTTACGGATTGTCAGAAGCCAGTAAATCTGAATCCAGTCTTGCCAAAGAGTACCGTGTTACCCAGGTAATGGGTTGTGGAGGTCTAGTAGGCAGCCGTTCCACGTAAAGCACAGGTATTCAGCTGAACCCGGTTTAACTGTAAGCTGCCCCCAATATAGTTGGGAGAAGGCTAGCAGATGATGATTTGTATTTTTATAGCCCGACCTCGGCAAACGTTGTTTAACCTTGAAGGTACACATTCATAGTGCGTACAGCTAAGAAGTGGAATTCTCTGCCGGAGTCCGTGTTTCCTGATAGCTACAACCTGGGAGTCTTTAAGTCAAGAATGAATGGGTTACTTCTAGGCAAGCGTGCTACATCTTCGACCACATCATCGCTTACTAACAGGTGAGATAGTGGTCAAACGCGTGCCTATCAATAGTAAAAAAAGGTCGATCCATGTGGCTGTTTTACGAGCTCCCCCATAACTAGCATTATAACGTATAAAGACACATCTAAACTAAGTCGGTCACAAAATGTGACAACCGCTTTTGATTTAACCGAATTCATTAGCCCGCCACACATTCCCAACCACTGCAACACCTGAAAGCCAGAATCAACAGTGGCGACCACCAGGAAAACGCCGAGCCAACGAAGCCCGACGAGTCCCGGAGAAACGTTTCAACTGTCTTGGATCCTACAACGAAATTAATCAGAAAAGTACAGCGGAGGAGTAGGAAAAAAATTATTTCGTTCCCTCCGTATCAAGCAGCAGACAGAATAGAGCTTGACCAATAGGCACCAAGGGACATATACTAGTTGCCAAGCACCACGGATTATACATTAACACTAAAACTAATGGGTCCTACATTGTGAGCTACTTTTGATTCCAGTAATAGGTATGGCCTAAACGAATTCATTAATCGAATTGGTCTGTTTACATTTACTCGGTCATCGAACGAATACAGAAACCATATTCGTTTGAGTTTCGGCAACCGCATTCAACCAAACAATGAGTGGCGCGTTTCGTGTTTATATGTAAAATAAGGTTATATTGGTTTTGTTTTCATATTTGTAATAGTTTTCTGTAGAATTCAAGAATTTAATGCGTGAAACTGTTATTATTATTCGTATACCTATAATATAACTATTGTGTTACTATTTTAGTGACACAGTAACAAATTAATAGATTAATATTTGTTTGTAAATGGCGGAATGTGTCTCTGCACTAAATATATTATTGTAACATCTATTTCTACCACATTTTATACAAATAAATGGAATTATTATTATTATATTATTATAACAAATCGGCTGATTTGTTGTGCAACACGGCTGTGTTCAGTCACCGAAAACGGTCTGTGGACGAATACTGATAACCGAAAACGTCATAACACTAGTCGGTGACCGCATACGGACTGCAACTGAATCGGTCAATACGATATAGTGTAAATGAGCCATAAAAATCAAGATCCAATCACAAGTCGTTTTTATATTTCTATCTTTCTATACCTTGCGGACAATCTCGTAATTAAGGATCCTGCTATCCCAGTTAACCCCGGGAGATCTCACTTAATTTGCCTTTTAGATGCTGGAGCGGTAAGTAGGTAGACTTTGTGTTTGTGACATAGAAATACACTAAAAATTAATACTTATACTTGCTTATTTATTTTTATTATTATAAAGCTGAAAAGTTTGATTGATTTTTTGTTTGAACGCGCTAATATCAGGAACTATTGGTTCGAAAAAAAAAGTTAAAAACTAGGAACGCTGTGCTCGAATCCGCTGTATAGATCTTAGATAGTTTTTTTTATTTATATTCGTCAAATAAGAAGTTAAAGTTTTTAACCAAAAATAAGTAATTTTATGTCTACACCTTTTGTTGGAGGTCCTTAAACAAAATTGTCCAGCTAGTACTCGTAGCACACGTAGCATAGTTGCAGCTACGCCGTAGCACAGTGCGTAGCTCAGTAGCTGCGTAGGTAACAAGGAGTGTCAAAGAAAGAGTGACTAAACGACTATTTTTACCCAACTACTCTAAAAAGAAGGTAATGTTTTTCGTAAGTATGATTAAACGCGTTAAGTCGCAGCAAATTCCACTACCTTTAAACCTACAGAGCTACTAATTGCCCACAAATTGTAGCAATTTTTTTGCTCCTTTAAAACTGTGCGGATTGACTTTCTCCGAAGAACGTAACGTTGAGAAGAATTACGCCTAAATCTTGACAAAAAAAAAAAAATTATCAGCACCACGCAGTTAGCACAGGTCTTTCAAAGTTGAAAAATTAGTGAACACTACTGGCATCTATTTTTATTTTTTTTTACTGTTGATAGGCATACGTTTGACCACTATATCAGGTGTTTGGAACGCGATGATGTATTATATCCTAATAATATCCCAAAAAATCATGACAGTGCAGTGTATGCGACAAAGGTTGGCATGTAGGCGACAGGATAAATATAAAACAAATGAGGTATCATTAGATTCACCCTAAGTGCCTCAGTGACGTACCTAAGCAATATGAATTAAAAAAAAAATGAGATGTTTCTTGCGTGATAAATCATGTGCATGCGCGACAGCAGTGGACGTCTTTCGGCTAATATGATGATGATGATAAATTAATGATTTAACACAATGTTACTCGTATACGTGACTTATCAAACTGCCTTTGCCTTTACCCTACTATATTGGGGTCGGCTTCCAGTCAAACCTGATTCAGCTGAATATCAGTGTTTTACGTGGAGGGGCTGCCTACCAGATCTCCACAACCCATTAACTGGGTAACACAGTACTTCTTGGCAAGACTGGAGTCAGATTTACTGGCTTCTGACAATCCGTAACGACTGCACGATCTACAAATGACAGCCGGGACCAACGGCTTAACGTGCTTTCCGAGGCACGGAGGAAACTCGGTATGTTAAGATGGTCACCCATCCACAGACCAATCTTGGTAAGCGTTGCTTAACCTTGAAGATCGACCCGTGCGGCTGTTATTATCTAGCCACGAGCTCCTCTTTGACTTATATGTCAATGTTTTGGTTATAATATTTGACTTTGGATACTACTTCTATTTTGCGATACTGCGTTGCTTAACCTTAAAGATCGACCCGTGCAACAAAATGTTGAAACACAATTTTCCTCGTATACGTGACTTATCAAGCTTATAATTGTAATAAATAGGACGCAATGAAAACAATTATATTATTTTATAAGAAATATATTTCACTCACATGTCGATATCACAACAATACATATTTTAACATAATGTTTTGCAAAATTACCGTTATCTTATAACTGGCAACTTTGACATTTTGAAACACACATTTTACTGTTACAAAAGTAACACAATTTTCAAATCATAATTACAACATATAATAGAATAAACATGGACCTCTTAAAGGGATCATTATATTCATAATTATGAACCACTTTTACTTTCACTATAGCGAAATCGCTAAAAAATCAGCTGTTCAGAGGGCTTAGTGTAAGTTATTTAACGCATTCGATCGCGTTAACGTAAACGTTCGCTAATGTCAAATCGTATAGAAAAAAGAGGTTGTTCGTTGTCACCAGACGGCGCTTATTCAGTTTCAATACAAATTGACGTTTACGCTAACGCGATCGAGAACGTTAAATAACTCGCACTAAGGCCACAGTACGTTCTGTCGAGTTATGCTTACATAAATGTATGGGACATTCGTTTTATTTTTTGCGATTTCAGTGTTGGTCCCAAAGTGAACGCTGTTCATAATCATGAGTACAATGACCCATTAAGATGTATAGCGTTTATTCCGTTACACGTTGTATTTACACGACGAATAATACATACAATCTAAGTTTTATAATTGAAGAAGAAACATGTCCATATTCTTGATGAAACTTCCAAATGATTTTTCCAAAGTTTTCAGTTATAAAATGATTGTTTGAAGTACTAACGTTTTGAAATATAGAAAAAATAACAAATTACATATTTCCATTCTAGATAATATTGCAACAGTCAAATAACCAAATGAATCGTACTTACATAATATATAAGAACATAATTCTACACTCAAAATATGCGACTTTGACGTGTATTTGCGACTGTAAAACCTTTTTGTGAACAAAAATGCATTCAATCGCAATCATACGTAATTCACTACACAATCCTTTCGCACACTAGGGCTAACTTTTCAAATGTCAGATTTTTTTTACTAAAGAACAACAATATGGCCTTTTGACATATTTTCTTACATGAGACATCTTTTCTCAAAATGGCGGTTGACAGGTCGTAACCTGTCAACCGCCATTTTGTCCACAGGTAAAAATATCGGACTATTCGAAAATCAACCAGCTCATTAAGCCAACCGAACCTGTCAATTTTTCCCAATCAATCTTGATCCGAAAAATTTAGCGGTAAAGATGAAATTTGTCAGATTGCTGTATGATTTATATCATGACTCTAATAACCTTTTATTTTATTGTATCCCCGCAGCCCTGAATCATAATGTTGCAGCGGTCTTAACCAATACAGAATGCTTATAGTGACAAAGATTATGCATGGAGATTTCAAGACCAGTAATTTATGAGTCTTGTAACACCTATTTCTGATAATTGTTACGCTAGCGTTTGACCACTATCTCACCTGGTAAGCTATAATGTGGTCTATGATGGAACAGGTTTGCCTAGAAGTAACCTATTCTGAAAAAACTCCAGGTTCTAAATATGAACTCTTTTAGAAATACCTTTTTTTTTTTTAGATATGCCTACATTTGTTTCATGGACTAAAATTCCAAAACTAATACACAAATGGACCGACAGCAGTTTGGAGAAAATGTATGTGCTGCATTTGAAATGATGCCAGTTTTAAGTGGCTATCACAAAAATTATTATGATCTGAATTAAGTAATGGCGTCTCCAGTAACAGCCTCTATCTCTCAATGGTCTTTTTGTCTTAAAAAAATCGTTATCCAAAATTTCCTTCACTAAAAACATCGCCTTACCAAACATTCTGCCTACAGATCGTCACACATCCACCTCGTCCTTCTTAGAAGATGTAGCTGTACCCAAGACCATTGTAGCCACCACAGCCGCAGCCACAGCCTCCGTAAGCCATAGTAGGAACCGACATAGGCACAGGAACTGCAGCCACTACGTTAGGGTTCAACGGTAGGCTCTCAGCTAACAGGCTGCTAACGGTCAAGAGAGAGAGAGTATCAGCCAGGCTAGCAGCCACGCTGGGTTGGGCGACGGTAGAGTAGACTGGGGTGGTCAGGACCGGAGCGGAGATGATAGGGGCAGAGCAGCCGCAGGGACCAGCTCTTATGACTTGGCTGTAGGCGTTCTGTGGAAAAAAGAGGTGTTAAAATTTTGGTTATGGTTTCACAGTTTACTTTGACGTTTAATAATAAATGTGACTTGAATGAATTATAGGCGCAAATAACAATTCAAAGCATTTATAATTATTTCTAGACGCTCGTAAATATATTTTTATTTCATAAGAAACAGAAAATAGTAGACAGCAAAGAAAGCAAAGTCTGTGTTTCCAAAAGCTTATAACCCTGATCTCTTCAAAGTTAGAGTGAACAGGCTCCTTCTGGGTAGGCTCGCTCCATCGTAGACTTTGTCTCTGTCATCTCTGACATAGACTAGAGTCAAGAGCAAACCCATTACAAATAAAAAAAGCAATGGACGGCAGAAGGCAACCAAGTTATAATTACTAAGCACTGCTCGAACTTCAAGCCAAAATAAGGAAAGTTACAGTTATCATCCTGAAAATGGCATGATTCACTGTCTTAGTAAGCAGGTGGTAGTCAAATAGGATCACAAAGTTTTTTTTAAGTGGCACCGAGAAAATATTCAGACAAATCTAAGGATAGTCTTTTTCTATAGGACGGACGGACGGACCACAAAGTGATCCTATAAAGGTTCCCGTTTTTCCTTTCGAGGTACGGAACCCTAGAAAGGCTAGGCAGGTAAAGAAGACTAAAGAAACGATAAGATCCGGTCTAGATATCATTAAAACGGGTTTGACTATTCAAACAACGACTAAAAGAGAACCATGCACTGTTGCTGAGAGATACGTGTCCGACGCACGAGCTGGTGGGTCGCAGATCCGGTCTCTCCGGGAGGCTATGGTTGAGCGCTTGAACGTGTCCTTACAGACTGTCTCTGAATAGGGTGATGCCAATCTGGTCAAGTTCAATGCTGCTAAGACCCAATCGTGTCTATTTTCTGCCAAAAGGAGCCAATTCCACCCAGCTCCATCTTTCCGAGGTGCAACAGTGTCGATAACCGACCAACTTGAACTTCTTGGGGTTACATTAACATCTACTCTCAATTTTGGCCCTTTCATAAAGGCAAAAGCTCAAGTGGCTGCAAGGAAGTTGGGGATCCTAGCAAAGGTGAGACGGTACTTCACGCCGGAACAGCTGCTCAAAATCTATCAAGCGCAAGGTCGATCGTGTATGGAATACTGCTCTCATCTTTGGGACGGATCTGCCAGATGCCAGCTTGATGCCCTTGAGTCAATTGAGAAACGAGCCAAGAGGATCATTGGCAATGAGAGGCTCGTCGCGACGAAGCTCCAAAGTCTTGAGCATCGACGACGAGTTGCTATCTTGTCGGTTTTCTACCGGTTGCATTTTGGGGAATGTGCGACGGAATTGCATAATTTAACTAAGCCAAGCCCGTTCCATCATCGGACCACAAGACGAACGGCGATGCGCCACCGGTACATGGTGGACATCTCACCCACACGCACAAAACGTTTAGGGAACACAATCATAATGCGTACAGCTAAGGAGTGGAATTCCCTGCCGGAGTCTGTTTTTCCCGATAAATACAACCTGGGAGTCTTTAAGTCAAGAGTGAATAGGTTACTTCTAGGCAAGCGTGCTCCATCTTCGACCACATCATCGCTTACCATCAGGTTAGATGGTGGTCAAGCGCGTGCCTATTAATAGTAAAAAAAAAAAAAAAGAAAGAGGAATGCATTTTGCGGCAACTCCTAATATATTGGGATAAAGGCAAGAATAAGTGGTTATGATGGTATTGGTACAAAATTAAAAAAATAATAAATATGGAATGAAATATTTAAAAGTACTTAACGAAAATATTTACCTGGATCAGAACAGCTGCCAGAAGAACAAGAGCGAAGGATTTCATTTTAGTTTTTTTTTTTGTTTGTCTTCAAAAGTAAACTTTGAATGTACTTTACCTTTGTTTAACCTAGTATTTATACTAAAATATTTCTTAATAAATTAACAAATATTATGGTTTTATCAACTGAAGTAAGTAATTTCTTAATTAGGTCGTACGTACCGAGTTAGAATATTGAAACAAGTGGAGCAATCCTAGGTTGATAAATAGAATTTGCTACCATTCAAGTATTGCTGGATAAGCAGCGTCTGCAGTCTCGGTATAGTTGCAGACTTTTTCAGGTTCCGAACATCCGTAAAAAACGGAACCCTTATAGGATCACTCGGGTGTCTGTCTGTCAGTCTATCTCTCTGTCTGTCGGTCTGTCTGTCTGTCGTCAGTCACAGCCAGCTTTCTCCGGATCAACTAAACCGATTCCGTTGAAATTTGGTACAAGTACAAAATGGACTTCTATGAACCAAACACGGACGCGTTACGTAAATTAATACATTTTTAGTATTAGGGTCAGTTTTGAGGGACAAACTAGATAATTAAAAAAAAATTCAAACTGAATCTTGTGACATATCAGATTACTGTGAGGTTTTTAATTTTTTTTTTTTCATAAATTTAAAATAAAGTTATTCAAGAAATTAGACCAAAAATGACCCCTTATCTCCCAAACTTCTGAACCTAAAATATTGAAAAAAATGCTGATAATAATTCTATACCTAAAGATTACTGGGAGACCTATAAGAAGTTTGTAGTGTTAAAACAACATGATAAAAAAATCATATTGTTTCTAACCCTTTGCACGCGAGTCCGACTCGCACTTGGCTAGTTATTTTTTAAGGATGGGAAATCATCAAATTACTCCTCCCACTCTGGGTGAAGCAGAATAGTCACCGCAGCCATGGAACGTAAAGGACATTAGAAAGAACATGGATGATTTTTAGTCAGCAAGAGTCTGGCACTCCCTTCCGCTACGCTCAGAGCGGAAGCAGTCATTTGATGATATCCAAACATTATAAAGAGAAGTATAGATATTTTTTATATACAGGGTAATTTAAAAAATACCCGAAACCTCTTAATCTTGACTTTGTATCATGACGCTGAACAACATTTGTTCTACGACTTTTCAAAATTCGAAACATTTTTATTCCATACAAAAAAATATAAACATAATCTAAATTTTGCATATTCTTTATGAGGCGGCCCACGAAAGGCCGCCGCCAGGTTGGCGGCGAGTGACTGAGTGCGCGCGCGCGCGTAGTATACGCGAAATAAACAGACTTCAAATAAATTAAAACAAATTGTTTTTGGCTACATTGATTGGTTGAGGTCAAAGTCGTAGAACAAATGTTGTTCAGGGTCATGATACAAAGTCAGGATTGAGAGGTTTTGGGTATTTTTTCAATTTCCCTGTATTTAAACTTCTTGCACAAAGGTATTAGGCATTCTATACCAGTCAACCAAGGGTGTTGAATAAATAGCATGGCAGGTAACTCGTAGTTCAGTAGATACTCAATAAAACTGCTTCTGTCTCTCAGAAGCAGTTTTATTGAGTTAATGTGCTAGGCTGCAGGGTCATAGAGAAAAGCTTCGCGGGCCACAGTTTGAGAATCACTAGTCTAGTATTATCTCATAAGGTACCAAACTAGTTCCGTAATTCTGTTGAACAGCTCACATTATCCAACGTCCTACGTTCATAATCGGTCACGCCTCAACAGCTAAGAGGATTTTCATTAATCTTGGCTAAAGGATAAACCTTAACCTGAATTTTGAATCGTGGCTGGGGTTACCAGACCGATCTAGTCTATTCTGTAAAAAAACCATTTCGATATCGAGCTTCACCTCAGTGACAAACCTCACAAAGTGAGCTTTATCGCACACAACATTAAGGTCTTTTGTTTGACCTAATTTGATACTCACCTCGGATTCCGTTGTCGAGACACGAAAATGTTGTTACAGAATAGGCTTACAATTCTTGGCTGTCAAAATCCGGGAGATCAAACTCTCTTTTTATATTTTACAAAAAACTTCAAAAAAAAACACGAGATGGTCTGAAAATCGTAAATTTAAAAAAAACCGCAGTTATTCTCAGCAGGAGGTAAAGGAGTTAGGTAGGTATCTTATTTTTATTTTAGATGTTCCTTTTCGTCAACATAGGCTTAGCGTACGATCTTGTTATACATTTTTTCGGGAGAATACAAAGATATTAAAATAGGAGAACTAATTGACCCGCGCAACTTCGTCTGCTCCTATTAGTATTACCGTTAGCTCGATAAATGGGCTATCTGACACTGAAATAATTTTTCAAATCAGTCCAGGTTCCTGAGATTAGCGCGTTCAAGCAACCAAACAACCAAACTCTTCAGCTTTATGTATTAGTATGATACGAGAGGTTCACGACCGGTATATACTCGTAATAAACTCTCCATTGTAAAATACTTTGATTTCTTTTTTTGGATGGTCCTTCTTGATTCGGTGCTACTCTTTCATAGATTAACCCCATACCGAAATGACTTAATTTTAGTTAGCAAAGCATTTATAAATAGTAACTTGAATATATTTCGTCTATTAAACTAACAATGATAAGGCTTTCCAATAATCAGATGATAAAAAACTTTCAATTGACTATTTATTTCTAAAATTCCAGTAACAATTTGTTTTTTTTATCAGTTAGTGACGTGACACGTCATTCTTATGCCATAGTGTTACCGATTATTTTTGTTGCAATTTCGTAATCGATACAAATGAAATATACAAAACCTTGCGATTATAATCGTTTGATTTATTGATAAGTTAATAGTTCTTGAAGTTTGGTGTGTTTTAAGTTAAATTATTGAAGAAAATGATTAGTAGAGTAATATTTTTTGGTATTTGTGTGATTTTAAGTGTGAGTTATTTCCTTTTTACTGTTATTAGAATAAATTAATATTAGGTTAGAAGTGTATTGGTTCTTACATTGTTTTTTTTTTTTAGAAATTGTAGTTATATCTTTTTACGGTCAGTTAATTATAGACTTATTGAGATCTGAGTGATTTATTTTTATAAAGTGGATCAAGCCCCTTTAAACACAATCTATTACAAATGGCTTTAAAATCGAAATCATTTATTTCAGGCAGTAAACACACAGACCCTCGACAACTTAATATCGCCAAATCCAGTGGTTATTCAGGACCCAAAGCCATCAACCCCATCTGTCACAGATCCAAAATGGGACGAACTTATGCCAGCACTACAAACACTCAAAAGCACTTCTAAAATTAAAAAAGAAAGACTGTACAACGTCGTGAAGATAATCAAATTCCTTCTCTCCGATGAAATGGAAAACAAAAGGGACGGTAAAAAGATAATGGAAGAAATTAAAGAGAAAATCAAAGAGCCTGAGAATGAAATGTTCCCTTGTCCAACTATGCCAGATTTTGACAGTATTGTAGAAGAAAGATTGAAAAGTATCAAGGAGGTTATTGATGATAGATCCTACATGCTTGATAAAACTGAGGAGAAGAATAATACAGAGACCAATGATATTCCTGCACCCAAAAATAAAACAGCTGATTTTAGCAAGACATTATCCAAAATAGCTACAGCTCTAGCCAAATTGAAGGACCAAAATCAGGACTCGGAAACTCAGACGCCAAAGCTGGTGCCAATATTTAGACCTAAAAATGCGGGTAAAAATGATTTCAGCCCTACATTGTACGAGAATCCGAAACAATTAGGGAACTTAGTTTCTGGCCAAACTGTTATGAACCCTATAACAAGTCAGTCTATGTTCAATATCCCTTGTCAAAGAGCATCAGATATTTTGGAAGAGACTGCAAATTTTCCACTGCCAAGAGATATTTTCTGCAATAACCCAGCTGTCAATTTGAACTCTTTGGCGAAGAGCACAAAGTTGAATTTGGACAATCTGCCATTCGACAATGTGGTGCCAAATTCTATAAGTTGCGTAGACTCTGATGACTCGATTGCTATACTTTTTAAGCCAAAAACGATATCGTTGATGCAAGTATACGGGAATTTGTTGAAGAAAATCACAATTACAGTCTTAGTTCCTTATTATGTTTCTAAATTGGCGTTCTAGAGTGCTGTGAGGGTTTTGTTGGCAATTTCATAATCATCATTTCAACTGAAAGACGTCCACTACTGGGCATAAGCTTCCCCCAAATGTCGCCACATTGTCCGGCCCTATGCGTCTTGCAACCGGCTGACCCCCCCCCCCCCGGCCTTCTCCATAGTAAAACGCTGCATGTTCCGGTACGCGGTCGCCACTGTCAGCAATTTACTGTTAAGTATTAATTTATTCTATTGTAACTTAATTTAAATTAAAGTATTGTTTTATTTTAAGAGTGTTTTAATTTGCCTCGCATTCTTCTTCATCAGTATGAGTGACATGTTCTTACAGTCTTTACAGAATTATTAATTTTGCTTGCGATATCAGACAATAATTACCTAAGAATAATATTATGGACATTTACGGGCTTCGCTCGATTGCAAGGCTGTGGCTTCTGAAGTTGCACTAAGTATTCCTTGGAAATGTGGTCGCTCCGCGAAGCCCGTGAAGCCCTCGTGAAGTTTATGGGATTCAAAGTCAAAGTCAAAGTAAAAAACGTTTATTTCAATTACGCCATTAAACGGCACTTTTGAACGTCATCATTACATTTAAAATAACATAGTGACTCTACTGTCCATTCGGAAGGGTAGATTCTTATGGAGAAGAACGGACAAGAAACTCCATAGTTACTCTTTTCAAATCAATATTTTACATGTGCTGTGGTATATAAAACTTTTGTTAATATATGTGAGGACCATGAACCTAAAGTATGCAGAGGTAGACTTATTATTTTTTTAAATAAGTACATGGTACTCACATTTCTACATAAGTACATGGTAGTCACATATTTACAAATTAATTTCTTCTTAAATTTCTTTTATTCGATATGATTCTGGGTAAAGCCAGGGTGGCTATGCAAGCCAGCACTACCACGCACAACGGACAGAACGGGAGTCTATGGAGTCCATACTCTCATTCTTTTCTTACTCCCTCGTTGTCCTTTTCTGATTTATTTCATTGCGGGATCTAAGACCGTTGATTCATTTCACTGGGACTCGTCGAGATTTTTCGGGAGGTTTTCTGGTGGTCACCACTGTCGATTTTAGATCTCAGGAGTTGCAATGGTCTTCTACTCTACTCTTCTTTTTTCAACACGAAACATGTCCATTCGATGACATGACAACGTTCCAAATTTTTCCTAATACCTAAATAAACCAGATTATTTACAAACCTACATATTTTGTAAAAGTTTCCGGTCTCCAGCTTTCTCAGAATAGCGTCCAGAAATAAATACACAAGTCTTATGTAACTTTGCAAACTTGAAATACCTTGGAAGCTTAAGTTTATGCAAGAAGCGAGTTTGTAAGAAACCTTAAACATTCTTAGCTTGCACGACTTAGGTAATATTACGACTGAACGAGGCAGTTTGAAATAATACACTAAGTTTATTTGCGACTTGTATTTATTCCTGTAAGTATTTGTTTTTGTATTTAATACTAGTTGACCCGCGCAACTTCGTCTGCGTCACAATTTTCATTATTGCTCCACTCCTATTGGTCTTAGCGTGATGATATATAGCCTATAGCCTTCCTCCATAAATGGGCTATCTAACACTAATATTTTTTCAAATCGGACCAGTAGTTCCTGAGATTAGCGCGTTTAGTAAACAAACAAACAAACAAACTCATGGTTTTTCTTGCATATTTTTTTCCATAGAGATCTAGACTTTGGAACGTGCACCTAGCAAAAGTGTCTCTAATAAATAGAAATAAATGCTTTGAGTTGAAGTTTATTCGGTTGACTATTACACATCATAAATATCAAAAAGGCTTTTGACATTTTGATAGCCGTCCTACTAATTGTGTGCTTTTAAAATTCGAATTTTATATTCTTTATTCATAAACTGCCATTATAATTAACTTCTAAGCCTCTTATAAGGTTCCGGTGTAAAAGGATTTCTTAAGCAACTTGTTCGTCTATGGTTACAAAATTTGCTAACATACCTACGAATGTTTCAACTAACGATTTTCTCGTAGCATATATTTTGTTGGATTCGGTAAGCCACCCCTTTCCAAGCCCCTCTATTGTAGCCACAATTTTTTGGAACTTGTCCAAATCTTGACACGCCCTGTAGATTTTTTATTCGTTGTAATAAGTATGTATTCTAAGTAGCTTAGTATTTAGAATCCGTTCTTATGGAGAATCCGTTAGCCCCTTTTCGGACAAAATCGCCCCAACCGTCAGTATCCGTAAGTCCCTATCGGGACTCGCCGACTCGCGCGATGTAAACGTAGCGTTTATTCGTCTATCGGATTGTTTACGTTTTTGTAGGTATTCATCATCTGCCTAGCCTTTTCCCAACAATATTGGGGTCGGCTTCCAGTCATACCAGATTCAGCTGAATGCCAGTGTTTTACGTGGAGCGGCTGCCTACCAGACCTCCACAACCCACTAACTGGGTAACACGTACGGTACTTCTTGGCAAGACTGGAGTCAGATTTACTGGCTTCTGACAATCCGTAACGACTGCCAAAGATCTACAAATGACAGCCGGGACCCCGGGGCTTAACGTGCTTTCCGAGGCACGGAGGAAACTCGGTATGTTAAGTTGGTCACCCATCCACAGACCAACCTTGGCAAGCGTTGCTTAACCTTAAAGATCGACCCGTGCGGCTGTTATTATCTAGCCACGAGCTCCTCCTGTTTTGTTTTCTTTTTATTATTACTTATTATTTCCTCAGTTAGTAAACAAAACAAAGGTCCTTCAGAGTTTAATACTAAAGTAAATCCAGCAGATTTAAAAATAATATGATTTCTTCTAGAATATTCCCTATCATAAAACCAGCGCTGTGTTATTTATTTTAAATTTCGCAGCCTATGCTGAGATAGGGACCTTTTTCCTCGCACAGACTAAATTATTATTAATTAGTTAATAAACTACTGTCAGTTTTAATTAATTTTACATCTGTCTGTTTTGTGTGAGTCCCAAATAAACATTTTTCTTTCTTTCACAATATTTAAGAAGTTCGGGAAACAATTCGGGAGTATTTTTTTCTATTGAACTTAAAGCTACCTATACCTTCACGTAAAATACTGGTATTAAGCTGAATCCGGTTTGACTAGAAGCCGACCCCAATATATAGTTGGGAAAAGGGTAGGCAGATAATCAATGGCCCCTTAAGAGATATTGCTTTTATTCTGCTATAACTTATCAACATTTTTTGAACCCCTGAAACGGCTGTCAAAGAGCATTAGGAGGAATACGGATGGGTTTTAGTCAGTAAGAGTGTGACACTCCCTTCTGCTTCACCCAAAGCGGGAGGAGTCATTTGATGATATCCCATACTTAAAAAAAGGCGGAACTTAGAGTTATAGTTCAATTGTCGTGGTTAAAGCCATCCAAATTCAAAATAGTCAAAATATTTGGTAATTAGAGTTACAGTATTTGACAGCGCGCTCATGTTTTAAATTAAAATAAAAAATAATCTTTTAGACAACTCCCAAGTTCCATCATAATATTTTGTGAATGAGGGGAGGGGAAGAACTCATAGCCCTTACCGTATCAAAAAATTCATCCACAACGCTGTCAACTGGGGAAGTGCCCAGAACACTGGCCACATTGAAACATTGAATGACAATACCGATTCGTTGGCCAATGCAAAGGCCAGCCACGTTCAAGTCACGTGAAAAGTCGACTAACTGCCTGTTATTTTCACAAAAAACTCGATGAGCACTCGGACCCCATGGCCCTAGTGTTTCAACCCCAAACGGCTCAAATATTTTGTGAATAAAATAGCTCAGGCCACGATTCAATCAGGGAAATACCTACCTAATGTCTTATTAACATCATCATAACAGCCGATAGACATCCACTGCTGGACATAGGCCTCTTTCAATGGTTTGCCATAATCGCCACGCTTGGACCAACGCACAGCCGGGACCAACAGCCTAACGTGCTTTCCGAGGCACGGAGGAAACTTGGTATGTTAAGATGGTCACCCATCCACAGACCAACCTCGGTAAGCGTTGTTTAACCTTGAAGATCGACCTGTGCAACTGTTATTACGAGTACTTAGCCACGAGCTCCTCAATATACGACACCCACGGGAAGTAATGGGATGTTATTATTCTTTTACGGCACCATACGGCAACGGCCGACACCATACGGCTAAATACTCGTATCTTACTAACGGACATTTTATTTCCAATTGCCTTTTCGAAAAGCAAGCTCAACAAAGAATATGCATTCGAAATAAAACACTATTGCACCTTGCACTGTTGCAAATGTTTAGTAACTTGACGCGCGTGAGATAAAGCATGTTTCTGCTGAGCTGTAGAAATTCTTTTGCATTTCTTAATAAGCATTATCATCAGGTATACTATGTATTGCGACTAATTATAAATTAGTCATTGACTGAAGTGGAGGAGCTCGTGGCTAAATAATAACAGACGCACGGGTCGATCTTCAAGGTTAAGCAACGCTTGCCTAGGTTGGTCTGTGGATGGGTGACCATCTTATCATACCGAGTTTCCTCCGTGCCTCGGAAAGCACGTTAAGCCGTTGGTCCCGGCTGTCATTTGTAGATCTTTGGCAGTACTTACGGGTAGTCAGAAGCCAGTAAATCTGACTCCAGTCTTGCCATGAAGTACCGTGTTACCCAGTTAATGGGTTGTGGAGGTCTGGTAGGCAGCCGCTCCTCGTAAAATACTGGTATTCAGCTAAATCTGGCTTGACTGAAAGCCGATCCCAATATAGTTGGGAAAAGGCTAGGCTGATGATTGACTGAAGTGGAATCTAAATGGTAGGTAATTAGGTGTCTGATCTGCCAGGGTTGAGGAATTTGTTCGTAAGAGTCACCGCGGCCCTGGAATGCAAAGGGCATTAGAAGGAACACGGATGGGTTTTAGTCAGTAAGAGTCTGACACTCCCTTCCGTAAGCGGGAGAAGTCATTAATGACTTTCATGCACATATAAGTTTAGAGGTATGCGGAACAGAGAGTAAAGTCCCACACACCTCAATTGAAAAGGAGGATCCTCCAACCAGGCGGCTGTTGTGCCTGGCGGGCTACTGCCCGATAGTTGATATTCGGGCTGATGTATATGTTCAAATCGCACGGTAAACTCTGCTTGCGCGATGCAGGATTTCAACGTTGTAGTTCGCTGCTAATCGGATAGATGGCGTCGCGGTGCTTTTTGTTGCGATGTAGATTTGCTTCGTAGGTTTTTCTTGTGGCGGCCTTGATGCCGCTACATAAGTGTTAGGTAATTAAGTATCATGTTGTTCGACTCAGACATGTAGTTTAAAAGCGGCACCAGTGACGGTAAAGTTAAAAGGGAATCGCTTGTCTTGGTATGGTCATGTGAAGAGGAGATATGAAACACATGTTACTTAAAGAGTAGGTGGTGAAAATAAATGTGGATGGATGGAGAGGAAGTGGAAGGCCAAAGAAAAGATGGATGGATTGTGTGAGGAGCGATATGAAAGAAATGGGAGTTAGTGATAGCGTGACGGCTGATAGGGCAGAGTGGAAGAAAAAGACGTATTGCGCCGACCCCAAGTAACATGGAATAAGGGCAGGAAGATGATGATGTTGCTCAAGTCAGAAATAATTAACAACCATCCACTTTCCGTGTCGGTACTCATCATTCAAAAAAGTAATTCACATAGAAAGAAAGAAAGAAAAGTTTATTTGGCAAACACAGAAACACACAAAGTACCTAGATATAAATAAAAAGGAAAATTAATTCTAAAACAATTACCTTGTGTGCTTCGCGGCTGCGCCAAATAAACTTTTTTTTTTTTTTGTAATGCGTTTGATCTTGAATCTAGTCTATGACAGAGATGACAGAGACAAAGTCTCCGATGGAGCGAGCCTACCCAGAAGGAGCCTGTTCACTCTAACTTCTAAACTTCTCACTATCTTATCATCTCATCATCTTTTCAGTCGAAAGATGCCCATTGTCCACTGCTGGACATAAGCCTCCCCCGACAAGTGTCGTCTCATCGATCAGCTAGTCTATTCTGTAAGTAACCATTTCGATATCGAGCTTCACCTTAGTGACAAAGCACACAAAGTGAACTTTATTGCACACAACATAAAGGTCTTATGTTTATACTCACCTCGGATTCCGCTGTCGAGACTCGAAAATGTTGTTACAGAATAGCACTACAGTTCTGGTTCTGTACGTCTCGCTTATAGCGGACTCCCGCTGGATACCTAAGTACTACCTATAGGTAGATAGGCTGATAGTATTCGTATTTCATTAAACTCATATAGGGTAGGTATACCTACTTAAGGGGAAAACTTCAACTCAAAGCATTTATTTCAATTTATTAGAGACACTTTTGCTAGGTGCACGTTCCAAAGTCTAGAGCTCTATGGAAAAGAACATGCAAGAAAAACCATGAGTTTGTTTGTTTGTTTACTAAACGCGCTAATCTCAGGAACTACTGGTCCGATTTGAAAAATTCTTTCAGTATTAGATAGCCCATATTATTTATCGAGGAAGGCTATAGGCTATATGTCATCACGCTAAGATCAATAGGAGCGGAGCAGTGATGCAAATTGTGACGCAGACGAAGTTGCGCGGGTCAACTACTATCTCATAATTTCCAGTCCTAAAATCATTGATACCGCCATCATAACTGCATTCAAATCAATGAACAAGTACCTACTAGGTAAACATAGTTACTATGCGGCACGGCGCCCCGAACGACCTAGTTGCAAGTACGGTGACCCAATTCAGTTCCAGGAAACCAAGCACGTTGCTTCATTCAAGAGATTTCTAAGCACCTGTCCACGTGTTTCTCTATTGCCTGTAAATATGAGATGCAAGCATAATTCAACCTTATAGACCTGACTAGAACTAGACGAGAAAAAAAATCAGCGAAAAGTTTTTATTGCCTATTAAGGCCTTCTTTCGGGCTCCAACGATTTTTTAAGTAAAAAAATGATAGCGCCAAAGTTTTAACTACACTTCTAGAAAGCTCTTTTCTTTCCCAATTTACTTGGCATAGCCAGATACCCTTACCCCAGATTGTTATAGAAGAACAAATAATAAAAATTAAGGTTTATGGTACGGAACCCTTCGTGTTCGAGTTCGACCCGCACTTGGCCGGTTTTTTTTATTTTATAGCATGCCCCAGTTTTGCCCGAGTGCATAATTACAGATATTATACTCAAACCTCCCTAGAATATCGGTCTTTCTTAGAGTGAAAACCGTACATGAATCCGTTGTGTGATTTAGAAGAAATAAGTAGGAAAACAGACACAGACAGACAGCTACTTCGTTTTATACTATTTAGAGAAGAGAAACACCAACTCTTAGTGCTTACCTAATCTGGGGGCAGGGCAGTGCCCCCGCCAAGACGAGCAAAAAAGCGGCATGGCTGTACCATCCTTTTCTCGAAGCAGTTCAGGCCATTTTCGAACCCCTATAACTTCGTTGTGGATAAAAATAAAAGCCTGAATTTAGTTAAACAATCATATAATAATACTAGTTGCCTCGGCGCAACTTCGTCTGCGTCACATTTTTCATTACTGCTCCGCTCCTATTGGTCTTAGCGTGATGACATATAGCCTATAGCCTTCCTCGATAAATGGTCTATCTAATACTGAAATATTTTTTCAAATCGGACCAGTAGTTTCTGAAATTAGCGCGTTCAAGTAAACAAACAAACAAACTCTTCAGCTTTATATATTAGTATAGATGTACGAGTAAGTATTACTTGTGAGATACTTGTGTTTTCATCTATTTATTTAAAACATACAAGATTTTTAATAGGTATTGAGATAGTCACTATAAGATGTTAGGTTAGCAAATTACGTAGGTAATAACTTAAGACAGAAGGTTCGTTATAAGCAGGGATTGAATAAATTAATCGACTTGGGATTAAATGGATCTCACAAATTTTACGGTAGAAAAACTGAGTTGCGAGACTTGGTTTTTTTTACAAGTTTTGTTTTTGAAGGTAGGTAGGTAAGTGTATTCAGGTCATGTTAAGCCAAGCGTTCAGTTTCAGAGACATAAGATACCTATAGATTCTAGGCAACTGTAGATATCAACGTAGGTACCAGAATGTCGACCGCATCGTCGCTTCAACACCTCTAATTAATTTGGGTTCGAAACAAAAGGTTTATACTTAATACAAAATAAAGTATGGATAAATGAGACTGGCTATGTCGAAAATGAAGGCTTTATTTAAAGTAAAAGATTTAATGACGGATACCAGATCTTTGTTTCGGTCTATCCAGAATAAAGTTGCTTTCTGAAAAAACAGCTGACAATCTCATAAAACGTATTGAATAAAGAAAAACTGACAGCAATGCGCAATCATAAGTAATTTGCATAAATCGATGGTCGTAAGTCAAAAAGGTACCAGGGATCCATAGATCTAGTACAAGTCAACGTAAGTACCCATAGATATAACAAAAGGACTGAAGGGCGAGTCAGAGGGCAAGAAAATGAACGCGTCACGTACGCCAAAATGAATAAAAAAAGTTGCGCATTGAGCATAGACATAGGTCAGGGCAGTTCATTTTAAGAACATTTTTCAGACGTAGGTACTTTGTTTTAATTTGGCAGCAAAATTGGTGATTTAATTGTTGAAAGTACTTGACATAACCTACCTTCTGCGGACTAAAAAAAATAATAATTTAAAATCATTTAGGTTGACATTTTGTAATTCTAAAAAATCAAGTGACGCCTTGTCGCTATGCGGTTTATGTACCTACTTAGAAAAAAAAAACGAATCCCTACATTTTTATTAAACAATAAAAGTAAAGGAATACGAAATTAGATCCTAAAAATAATAAATTTTGGTACAGTTTTAATACCTATATATTCCATTTGCAAAAAGCCATAAGGACTATAATCGCTCCTCAAACAAAACAATCGAATGTGCGAGAGCGGGGGTGTAAACATGGTGACGTCAGTAGAGGCCATTGCGCCTGTGCAGGACTCCTCAGATGGTCCACACTGGGTGAGAATTAGAAAACGAAATTATAAAGCTAAAAATAGATTTCGATTAAGACGTTAAGAACAAAGAAGTTATAAAAGCTTTAAAAATACAGCATATTACTACCTACCTATGCAGATTGTGAGTTAATTAACCATTCTGCTAGATGCATCTGCCACCACGTCAGAAAAGCTACTCTCTCTATCTACCAATGGACATATATATTAGTCTATGCAATGGACTTAAGTATCAGAAAAGTACCTAAAGGTAAATCAATGGCCAACATTTCAGCAGAAAAAAGGATTTAGAGTGCGCGTAAGATAAGTTTGCGCGCGGATTGTAGCGCTGCTTCAAATTTGCAAATATATTTCCGTCATTTGTTTACAAATGATATTACGTAACTCAAATTGTAATTGAAAGAATTAACTACCAAGGTATATTTTAACAAACTAGATATATATTAATTAGCATTCTTATAGAATTAACATGTTTAGTTCAGATGTCAACCGCGCGCAGATTATTGTGCGCGCACTAGCACCAAAATAATTTATGATTGTATTGGGCTGAACTGGACCAGACATCACAAACCCTTTAAAAATGTATGCAGAAGACGTCTTTGGTAGGAAGATAATAGACTAATAGATCACAGGTATATCGAGCTTACAAAAATCCTTTTTATGCCCTTAATTCCTTTGTTCTCAAACCAATACATTTTGGTCATTCACTAATCACTGAACAGAATTTCAATGATAAACCGGGTAAATACCATTAAAAAGTCCACCCGTGTGACGCACCCCATACTCCCTAAAAATAGAGGGTGGAGGTTGCCTACTTATATAGTATTATACCGTCGCTGCGGCGACTAACTCAGCACTAGTCGGGAGTACGCCGCAGAGCCTGAATGTCGTTACCCAGGATCCTACTGAATACTAGAAAAAGCCATAAAAGTGTAATCGATTTTAATGTGCTACAAAGTAAAAAGACTAACCATTCCTTAATTGGAAGATCTTATTTCGGTGCAGTGTAAATTAAAGTGAAGTTATGACGTTATATGCCTTGCCGGCATCCAGTTACATGATAAAAAAAAAATTAACCAATATTGAGTCCCCAACGAGTAGTATGCCATCGTTACTTTTTCGTAATCGGTAAGTTTTTAATCGATTGACTGTTGTTATGTACGCATTACGGCGCGGCCCAATCGATAGTACTGTGGCTGACTTCACTACGGTTCTTGTTGACGTTTTGTTTTGAAGGAACGGAACGTTTTCCATGGCAACTCATGGTTGTCAAAAAGAGTATTGATTTTTATTATTTTGTCGCATAACCGTACCAAAAGAATAAAAATACGGTAGATTAGTACTAAATGCAGTACATTATATTTAATTGAATGAAAATTGACTAGTTTATCAAGTTGCAAAAACATGATTATGTCATCGATTTTTTGAAGTATTTGGAGAAGTTGGTTTGCACGTATATCGGAGCGTGATTATCGAGAATAGAAACGTCACGCATCCGGTGGCCATTATGGAAAAATTTTGTTATGCAACCAAATTCAGACGTCTTCGACCACGTGTGTTTCGTATGTAAATAGTGAACTTCTTATAAAATAAGTTAACACCTTTCGCCCGAACTTCAAGTTGATTATTCATCAAATCAAACCAATTTACACTTCTTTGATTCGTGTTCGTGTGAACTACGCAATTTGTGCGATCTTTACGGTCTGACCGTGTTTTTCTTCCAAAGTTACTTCAAGGCTTAATTACGACTTGCCAAGATGACGAAGTTAATACAACAATTAAATTTTAGTAGTAGTATTAGTAGTAATTACAATAGTTACTACGATGTCGCTGGCCTGGAACCCCCCGCTGTTGAAGAGAAAAACTACTAGTAAGTCGTTTTAGTTTAATTTATTTGCTATTTCTTGTTTACCAATACGTAATTGGGCTATGATTGCATCGAAATGGAAGTTCTGAATATTCAAGTATGGTACGGCTCTTATTACGTATTACTCTTTACATTGTCCTTCTATTTCGATACGTCATCATTGTAATTGGCTGATTACCTTCATGTCGCAACCTTTTTTGTATTTTTGTCTAACCTTTTTTCACGTGGAGGTTAGTTCCATCGAGGTTTTATTACGAATGGAGATGGAATGTGGATGCACTAAATGTTGCAACTTTTAGGTGGCGTAATTTTGTAAATAAGTTGTAATTATTGCTAATAGTCACGTAGATTACAAACTCATTAGATATTCGATCGTTTTGTACCGGAACATGAACATATTAATGAAATATTAGGTAGTTTTAGTTGGGCGTCAGTTAGCATTTACTTTTGTAGAACAGCAAATACTATAACAATTGATGATGGATGCACCATATTTAGTGAAGATATATTATGCACTTGTCTATGAGTCCCAGTAGTGGATTCTAAACCTGAATAAACAAACAAGACTGTTGTATTTCTAACAAGCAATCAAACAGTCATGTTAGAATGATTGTAAACTTATCGCATAAACTTTTTATGACTCTCATACATACTATACCATAACTTTCTTGTGGGTAGACTTAATCTACAGAATTTCTCATTAAATACATACTATTTTAGTATAATTGAAGTCAAAATTTTGTTCAGTTTTTACATGATTGCATACTTAATTGTTTTTATTGGTCTGAGGCAGAGAAATCAACAGTTATGTACATAGACACTTGTGTTTGACAGCTACCATTGGTATTTAATAAACCCATAAACTAAAACAACATCAACAGTTTCGACATCAGCCTGGTAATATTTGGTTATAATCAAACATCACGCTCCATGGATCAAGTCTAGTGTGGTAAACAGAATACCTACTCTTGGGTAATCTGATAAATAAGATAATAATTTTAAGTAGCAACAAATAACCTTAAATCTAAATCTATATTCAATGATTGAACCCCCTAGCTTTACATAAAGCATATTATACAGTATACCCCATTTTCAGTGGCAATCATATCAATATCTGCATGTGGTTTAGAAGTAAGCAAACTGAGAATCAGAGATTCTTAGTTTTGATACTGAAGGTTTTTTCCTTCATTTCATGCCCGAGTTGTTACCATAAAAAAGTCCCATAAACATCTAACTGTTGAACATGTTTCTCTTAATTGTTCAATTATTTGCTATCAGCGTTACAATATCAGTTTGATATTGATTGACACCATTTATGTAGTTTCAATAGACAATCATCATTTGCATGAATGTTTATACATATTTTTCTTAAGAGTGCATTGGTACCTAATTATAAATAAGTGACACACATTTTGAATGCTTGAATACTTTTTATGGTTCTTACTCGTTTCAGGTATTGTTCAAGTAACATTTTTTTTTCCAATGCCAGACTATTTTGGTTATAAAAAAGTAACGATAAAAATACTTGTAAACAATCTAAAAATAGCCATTTCTTATGGAAACTAAAAATAACTTCTTGAACTGTTTGACATTATAATAGTCTCTTGTATTACTTAAATATTACATGATTACAAAAACAAATAAATATTTTGATTAATATTGATTTGTTTTGCAACCAGAAAAGGATAAAAAGTAACAAAACAAATGACAGCCTTATCTGCCATTTTATAACAGGAAGCCTGCTACATACATAAAAGTACTTATTTGCACATAAATACATACTTTAGTGCGATAAAGATTGGCATTGTTGTCTGTAAGTTTCCTTATTTTTAGACATGTATGTATGTAAATCGAGCTGGTTTCCGCAACTCACTCAACACACGACTAAGCACGTATTTTGCGTGCAGGTGGGACAAATGTGTTATTCGATCCACCCCCAGCTCCCCAAGGAAGGCTAGCAACGCCTTGGTGTTACCAACTATCTCACAGAGGGTACCTGCCTTCCAAAGTACTTTGCCCTGTAATCCGCGACTACGGGCTGTCAGTGACTCCTATAGCATATAGGTGTTTATTAAAAGACCCTGGCCAGTTGTTACAGCTGTGACTGTATTTTTAGACATAACAGTATCATTTTTCATCTTGTTTTATACAGTAGCTTATCTTAGCAGCTTGTGTAAATATCCCATCGAAACCTAAAAGCAGTATGAAATATGTCTCTCCTGTCTCTTGAAGTGCCAAGTTTCATCCAAATCTGTAATGTAATGTATTGTTCCAAACACGCACACTTTGACATTTGGCAGGATGTAGGATGATGATATTTGATGAGGCCGTTAGGGTCAGTGCAGTATTTATTTGAAAGAGTTACCGCAGCCCTTGAACACAAATGGCATTAGGAGGAACACGGATGGATTTTAGTCAGTAAGAGCCTGACACTCACTTTTGCTCCGCCCAGAGCTGGAGGAGTCAATTGATGATATCCCATCCTTAAAAAAAAGGATTATTTTATTTGACATCAAAAATGTATAGTTGAAATTGAATTCAAACCAGTAATTCCTGACATTAGCGCATTCAACCAAACAAACAAACTAAGTCTTTAGCTTTATAATAGTATACATATAGACATTAAAAACATTTACAGACACTTTTGAATTGTCACAGTCAGTCAGTCAGTCAGTCAAATAGATGTTCTGAAACTAGTGCTAGTTGTATGTTCCAAAGTGTTTGATCACAATGAAGGAGAATGTGCAATAAACTACATGCACTCTTAAATCAACAAACATGAATAAAAATTAATGCAGATTTACTCTGTTTAGCCCCATAACACAAAAGGCTACTGTAGTCAGGCTAAGTTAAACAGATCAATAAAAAATTACGGTTTTCTTTCTCAGAATTGTCATTGCTCTTTAATGAGCTAGAAATTACTATACGAAATTATTCGGGATAACAAAATAAAGGGAAAACTAGAAAACCCCAAAAGAAAAATATAACATTGTGGTTCAGTTTGTATAATTATGTATAAGAGTCATATTTTAATCACGTACCTAAACTTCAAATATTTAGAATCCAAAATAAATTAAATAGCTACATATATTTGCCAATCATCACATCTGCCTAGTCTTTTCCCAACTATATTGGGGTTGGCTTCCAGTCAAGCCAGATTTAGCTAAATACCAGAATTTTACATGGAGCTGCTGCCTACCAGACCTCCACAACACATTAACTGGGTAACACGGTACTTCATGGCAAGACTGGAGTCATATTTGCCAATATGGTGCAATATGGAATAGAATAGAATATTCTTAATATTTTAATTTTCCCTGACAAGTCACTGGTTTTGTGGTAAATATTTATAAAGTAACATGTTAATTAATTAAAAGCAAATTTCGTTTTCCAGTATTTAAATTTGGGACAGTATACTTAGTAGCATGAGTTTTATCAATCTATACTCGCTAGCGACTGTGTTAAAAAAATTATTAAAATCTTTTAATAAACCAGTTTCTAATTTATTTGTTTTAGTTGTTAACTAACTAGCAAGCAAGTTGTAAGTAAAACTTTAGTTAACAACTAAAAGAATAATATAACAACTTGTTTTTTTTTTTAATTTTCATACATTTATTTAACTACAGCCGCTAGTGAGTATAGATGTACACAAATATAAGTGACAAAATGATTGCTTCGAAAATATATTAATAAATACCTAATGTTAACGTTACAAACCCTGAGTGTAGCAAATTAAATTAAATGTTATGATTGAAGAATTTTATTGAAACTTGTCATATAACTTTTTATTTTTCAAATCGTGCCGTCACAAAATGGCGTGACGTAATATCCTATTATTTCTCGTCATGCAATCTTTGCATGCTCACTTTGAACTGAAAACTGTATTATACCACTAACTAGCTAAATTCTTTACCCTTTTACTGTGCAGTGAATATTTTTAAGTTGATAGCTCATGACTTTCAATAAAATACGATAAAAGGTGCATAAAAATAAACTGCAGTTCTACTTTTAAGTAGATAACTCATCATGATTTTTCAATAAAATACGATAAAAGGTGAATAAAAACTAAAGTTCTAACAATATGTGACATACAGACGGATCGAATTGATAACCTCCTGTTTTTGGACGTTGGTTAAAAAATAATAAATACCATTTTTTTATGTAAATGCATAAAGTAATGTTGGGACTGGCAAAAAATAACTCGTTCTTTTTTTTTCCAGAAACTGCTTAGTTAGCTCTCAAAAGTAATTTAAAAAAATATATATTTATATCAATCGAATTGAGAACCTCCTTCATCTTCGAAGTCTTAAAAATTCGCCATGCTGTCATACACTTTTTTTTTTTTAATTTTACTTTGCAGTATTAGTAATATTGTTCCTTTCGTTCTCCAGTAGTTAGATGTAATAAAGGAATGCCACAGTAGCTACTAATTGAAATCGTGTCGTGACGTAGAACATTACTGTCCAAGGCCACCGGCCAGTAATAAATGTATCAATCAATAGTGATTGTTTGAATGGAATAGATCACGCTTTTTAACTAACGGGCTACTGTCGATAGCTAGATAGAATTTTTGCTTCATTGTGAACCGAAAATAGTAACAAAACTTTTTATTTTAATTTTTTATTCTGTGGTTCAATTGGCAGTCGTCTACCTTTTTTAAAACTTTTTTACAAAAAAAATAAAACCGACATGCAAAAACAAAACACTACAAAGTATAAAATAACTTTAATTTCGGAAGTCGGTGTTTTTGGTACTTTTTTGATTTTTGACTTTCACTTTCTAAAAACGGAAACCATAAACACGGCGTACCAGCTTGATGTTATGGTATGAACTGTTGTAAAAAATCAACAGACACGCGATTTCAGAAAGCCCGATCCGTTTGCTATCATTGATTGAAGAGTTCCGTTCCCTACCTCCGAAGTTCTTTACCAGATCTTCACCAAATTAAAATGGGACCAGTCCGGGAAAATACTCTTCCTAACACAAAAAGAATCATCCAAATCGGTTAAAAATTGGCGAAAATATCGCTGAACAAACATTTTTCATGGGATCCCATCATCAGATCCTGACTTATACCTTCCACCATCAGCTCAGCCAAATGAGATAATCATCACCAGGCACAAATATCAGAATTGCGTTAGAAAATTCATGAAAAACATAGTATGGACCAATAAAATTTGAGGGTTTCCCTCGATTTTCATGGGATCCCATCATCAGATTCTGACCTGGTGACAATGGGACCACCTCAGGAGTATAGGCTTCCGAATAAAAAAAGATTTTTTTAAATCGGTTCACAATAAAATTGGGGGAGAAATCGGTGAACATACTTACATAAAAATAAAAAATATACGTACAGCCGAACCTCCTCCTTTTTGAAGAAGTCGGTTAAAATTGGTATGGATCGATGATTTAAAGAAAGTGGCTGGCAGCTTATGGATGCGGACTGCCCAAGATCGGGATGGTTGGCGTTACAAGGAGATAGACCTTTTTGAGTCCTATTTTAATAGTAAAAACTAAAAAAAAAAACATAATATCTTCCTGTGAATGGATGTTTGTTGATCAATCACACCTCGACGACTGAATGGATTTGAATGAAATTTGTCACACTGGTAACGAGAACATCTCATGAATTTGGCCTAAAACAATCCCGGTAGTATTCTCCCTTGGTATCGTTTGTGTCTTTAAAAACTTTATAAGACTTCGTAGTACACATTGCACGTTATACATACATATTACAGAAGAACAAATGTACCATAATAAGAACTTATATGAAACTGGTATAATAAGGAACAAACACATGGATGAGCAAAAGAAAGAAAATGAGTATACTTGCGCCAAGCATGTCGCATACCTACCATATAAAAAGCGAAACAAAACAAATGAATTATGCAAGTCACATGCATTTATGATATGAAAAGTGTACCTACCTAATTAGCTGCACGGTTACTTACCTGTTCTATACTTACCAATACTGTGACTATATCTATACTAGGAATGTTACGGAGGTGGTTTTGTTCGGAACCGAAATCAGAGTCGGAGTTTTTGAATTTGGCTTTTCGGAATCGGAGTCGGAGGTGGAGTTGGAGTCGGAGTCGGAGTCAGAGGCGGAGTCGGAGATGGTGACATAAGAAAGATGTGTAAATAAAATAATACAAAACATTAATCAGTTAGCCCCTTTAATTTCAATAAAAAAAAAAAAACCTATATGATATAGTTCTCACAACCAAAAATAACCACATTTTTATAACAGTTATTTAATTAAATCAAATTAATTGACTACATAAGTTGCTAATTATATTTAATAAACCTCCGATTTGAAAGTATCGGAGCCGAAGTCAGAACCGGAGGTGTAAGATGAATCGGAAGTTCCGACATATCGGAATTGGAATCGAAGCTCCGGAACATCCCTGATCTATACTATCTGAACTTTCCAGTTTCTGGAACATGATACACTATACATATACATGTATATTATAAACTACCTCCTTATAACCACATTACTTATTGACGTACTGTTCAATATATACGTACGTATATGAAATTCTCAGTAGGTATTTCTGCAACAAAATCATTTTACAATCTCGCTTTAGCTGGTCGGTTGAGCATATCTGTTTATTTAAAGATTACTTTTACTTCGTAGTGTTTAAGTGTAATACTGGCTAAATGACTGATAAAATGTGGCGTGATTATATGGATATTATCTTTGTAATAGGCAACGTGCAGAATCTACAGCAGGTGGCAGCACAGAAATGTCGAGTTTCGAAATGGCAACGATAGATGGCAAAGTCTTCAACTTCGTACATGTTCCCCTAAAATGAGCGTGCAGGAACTGCAGGTGGCAGCACAGAAGCGTCAATGTCAAATATTCTGAACCTTAAAATGTCGAATATGGGACACTAGATGGCATAGTCAACGCTGTGCACGTTCCCTGTGGCGCGAAAATGAGCACGAAATAAAATGGTGGCGTTTGGCGGCCATTTTGGTTTAGAGAGAGTATTTCAAGTACTGATACATTCTAGAGAAGTGTCGTCGTTTACATCGCGGAAATACGATGCTAGTTGATATCACGTTAGTGGTAATAAAACCAGTGCAAGCTGGCCCTTTTTTCTATCAAATCTTGCAACTACGCTAGTCCAAGACATGACCAAAGTGCATTAGCAAACCTGCAGCTCATCAGTCACAGCAGTAGGTATATGTATTCAATACTTACCTTAATCATTACTACGAACAAAAACAAAGAAAAAAGATCACCAACCTTGTGAAACTTACCTACTCAGCAACCTTGCCAATATTATTTATTAAGTACTAGTTTTTGCCGGCGACTTCGTACGCGTATAGGCTGATTTTATATAGTAATGTCCCACTGCACTAGAATAGAATACTCTTTATTATGTACACTATATAAGTTACAGAAAAGAAAGATGAAGAAAACATTACATAGGGTGACACAATGGGCGGCCTTATCGCTAAAAACGATCTTTTCAAGACAACCGTTGGATGGATTTCAAAGATAACGGAAAGACAGTACTGCAGGTAGTCTTTGGTGTACGATTTATATAAATATGTAAATACATAATAGATAAATATATACAATATAATTATGTAACAAATAAAAAAAGCATAGGAACCAAGTAAAAAGGATCAAACAGAAAGGTATTACCATTTTTGACCATTTTTTTAAAAATGGATAAAGATTGAGCACATCTTACTGATACGGGCAAGGCATTCCATAACCGCACCGCTTGAACCGTAAAAGATTTGTCGTAGAAGCTGGTGGAGTGCATCGGCATCTCTAATCTCAAGTTTTCCTATGAAAAAAGGCCTACCCTTCCTCCCCTCTTCTCTGGCATTTGCCACGCACGTCTGGCCAATACATTCGGGAGGAGTCTAACTAGTTACTACATTCCAGGGCCCACCGCGTCGCCAGTTCCTATTCCATCTTCCAACCTTTTCATTAACCTTAATCTCAGCTAGCTAAAAACCACAGCCACGTAAATCACGTCAGTCTTCGGAACACTTCTTATCTCAATCTATTTATACGATGCAATAACAATCAACCTATATACCGATCTAAATATGTATTCCGTGACTACAAAAACATATAAAACTAGAGTTTATTTTGTTGTTCGTTCAATTGTTTTTGCTTTTTGCAGTTTACGATTAACGTGGGGTGTGACAGATAAGCTGTTAAACTGTCATTTGTGACTATAATTGCATTCGTATTTGAACTTTCAACACAGGGCATTAGTCTACTTGTCAAAACGTGATAACTGTCAAAATTAATGTATCATTAGTTTTATGACGTGCAAGTTAAATTGAACCTCCCGAAACTTGAAACCTATTGAGAAGGTCTAAAAAAAATAGGGTATAATTTAGACGGGCACCAAAATGGATCAACGGTCACCAAATGGGTATAATTTAGACGGGCACCAAAATGGATCAACGGTCACCAAATTCTATCCAACTCAACTGTGATTGCCATAAAATGTAGGCTTGGGGTTACAAACTGGATAAAATAGGTTAGGTTAGGTTAGGTTAGAATTGTGACGGTCGCGAATGTCATGCGTAGCAGTCCTCGCGACCCATCCATCAAGGCGAAAGTAGGTGCACAGGCGAAGTTTTTAGTGGGTGCAAGTCCCACATAACCACGTCGTCTCCCCGGATGATGTGGTATGCGTTAGGCATTTTCTTCGCAAGGAAAAAAAAAAAAAAAAGGTTAGAATTGTGACCAACCGCGCGCGAGCCGAGCGAGCGCTACTTCTCGAATATTATTTGGTGACCATTTATCTGTTTTGGTATCCGTTTAGAACTTTTTTGGTAGTAAAATAGGTACTTTTTTGGGCGGTGTTTAAACACAAGCCAAAAAAATATTACCCAAAGACCCAACCATAAACTAACGGATCTCCAAAGAATTGTTAACAGATTACATACTATTTTTAGATTTGTTTGAAAAAGCCTAGAGAGTTCTTTCTCGGCAATCTCTGAATGAAAGAGCTTTTAGATGAATTGGATAAGCCTTCTATGTAAAGTTAAACCCGTCACGAACAAAAAGCTTTCTCTTTTATTAAAACCGTGCTATTTTCGTTCTTATCACAATTCTTTGACCTGAACTCTAAAAAGAACTTTGCAACCATAAATATTTCAACCACAGATTATATCGTTTCCGCCAACTGAAGTGACAGCTGTCAAAATTGCTCCGGGAGTCCGATAGCGTTCTAGTTTATGAAAATGTCACAACAGACATAGGTAACGTCCCATTCAGCCGATATTCAGCCTTTTCAGTGCCATTGTATTGTCCTAGATATTTATGGAACTGAAAGGATCTGTTGTTCGTATTGTTTGGTAAAATTCGTGAACATTTTATGTCACGAAAATAAACGAGTTTTTTGTTTCATAGCGTTGGCGCACTTTTTTGTTTTAGTAAGCCGTTAGTTTTGTGGTTTTCAGCTCATTGTCAGGGACTTTTATGAATGTAGTTAAGGTTGCCAGATCATAATACCGGAAAGCCGAAGAGACTAGCTAGTTTAGCCGGACTTAGATTTGAAATGGAAATACGGGACACTTAACTTGCTCGCCTAGGTTTTTAGCTTTTTGGGATGCCTATATCCCAAAAGGATAAAGAACTAAGTCTAACTTTATCCGAACGCCCAGTAACCTTAAATTATCGCCAAGTAGTGACCGCGGCCTCGCTCGCGTTAAAGTAGCCTGCAGTGGACCTGCAGCCAGGGCCCCAACTATCGCTGCTCCGTATAAAAATCGGTTCTGCAATTTAAGCGTCAAAACGTAACAAACAAACGCACTTTTGTCATTTATAATTACCAGCATCTACATATATAAGATAAAATGTCGATATCGTCGTTGTAGTGCGAGAAGTCACTAAGGGCCATTTTCAACAATTCAAACTGATCGCGATCAGTACATCTGAGCTGTCAGTGTCAATATTCCACGGAAAATAACGACACTGACAGCTCGTAAATGTGGTTTGTGATCGCGATCAGCATTGATCGCGATTCGTTTCGTTGGTGAAATTCGCCCTTAGCCAAAATGAGTTAATGATGTCGAAAGTATTTTTTTAACCCAATATACACCTTATAAAATGTAAAAGAGGTTTTTTTTATTATTTCAAATAACACGAGAATGTCGTGCATAACTTGTTAAGGCAAGAAACCAGTTTATGAAAATTAACTACTGGTATTTGAGTAATTTGTGACAATGTTTATACTGAAGTTTTCTCAATTACTCTGGGGCTGCACTGCTCATTAATGTTAATGTAATTTTTGCATAGAATATATATGACGAAAAACTGGGAAAAGCTGTAGGCGACAAGAATTAATTAGCACAAAAGTTAACTAACCCAAATATTTTTATTTGAGTAATCATGGCAAAATTAACTACTTATGTTACTTTTCATTATATTTCTCAGTAACGGCAAAAATATTTTCATAATTTACTAAATATTAGAATGTACGGTAAAAATATCGATATTTTGTTCATAAGAAGAATTCTTGTCAACTACAAGCGTTAATGTGTATACCGATTACAAGAAAACTATAACAGCTTTTTGCACTCAATTATTTCTCGCACTACAACGACGATATAGATGTTTACATAATAAGCTATCTGATAATCTCAACTCAATAACACTTTCATCTAGAGTGATCAATCAATGAATCACTTACGACATGACATTTCAAGACCTTGAACTTCACTTTCCCCTATTATCGATAATGACAGATGCTGATGACGTAAAGAAACGTTACCGCGCAATGCGCATGTCAGCCGCTGTCTATGGAAAATTTTGAGTGACGTTGTTTTTTTTTTAATGTCAAGGCGAGGCTTAGAGGTGTTCTTAGACTAAAGAGTATACGATAATACAGTGTAGATAAAAATAATCTGGGTTTTATTTCCGGTGTGTATTTAAGTGTTTCTTAGTCAAGGCTAGGTTACACGTTCTCCAAAAAAAAAACTTTCTCGCGTATTAAGATTAACAGATAGCTAAGGTGAATTGTTTACTGATAGTTACAACCTGGGGGTCTTATAGTCAAGGGTGGCCGAGAGGTTAAGCAAGCGTGCTCCGTCGTTTTGCCACGTCATCGTTTTCCATCAGGTAGGATTTCGCTCAAACGCGAGCCTATCGAAAGTAATAAAAAAAAATTTACATCGGTGTAGCAAAAAGCGTGCTAACGTTAAAAACAAATAACGCTAGAAAAGTATTTTTTTATTGATTTCGCTTCGAAGACGACCTTGCGTGCCGCCATACTTATCAGAAAATTACGCTGATAAGCAAATCTCTTCTTTATAACAAAACATAACAAAGAATAAATTTCCTTGATTACTAACACTTGTTATGAATGTAAACAGAACATATTATTTTATCAATGTCATTGTGAAAAAAGTACAAATAAAATATTTTGTTGGACCATACCCAGAATGACGAGTCAACCACGCCCGGCCGGCCGGGATTTTAAAAATAAAATGTAAACAATTCGCGCGCCAGTGTGTTCGTGACAGCGCGATTTGTTTTCCTATTTTATTTTAGAATTTCTAACGATTTTCCTTATCGTTTTATCAAAATCTAGATTATGCTTGCGATTTCAGCCGCGCAGAAGTCGAGTTAGTTGGTAACCATAAAAACGCATGTATTTTTTATAAGTGTAACCATGTTTGAATCGTAGGGATCTGTACTGCCGGGGTTGGGGAATCTGTTCGAAAGAGTCGCCGCGGCCCTCGAATGCAAAGAGCATTAGGAGGAACATGGATAGGTTTTAGTCAGTAAGGAGTCTGACACTACCTTCTGCTCTGCTATCCACATTGATAGCATCATCCATCATCTGCCTAGCCTTTTCTGTTGGGTTTGATTTCGAGTGGGTGCGACTGAACATCAGTATTTAAAATAGACCGACTGGCAAGGAAAACCTTCAAAATTCGCTAATCGCAATCGCCATAATAACTCGAAATTCCTTTAAAGAGTTATGGCAAAGTTTCAAATCAATGACGCAGTGTTTTGACGGTAGTTCTATAAAAAGACTGGTAATCTTGTTGTGTAGAGAAAGTGTAAGTACCTACTATTGTATTTCAACACTTGGTAGGAAATATTACCTCGCAATACGTAAGGGAAACTTTCCGCGATGGTTTTAGAATAACCTTTGAGTAACCTGACGCTTGGGATCGCGGAAAAAATGGCTCCTATTCTTGTTGTGGGTATTGTAATGCCAGCGACTTCGCCCGCGTGAATGTAAAAGAATATCTTTATGTCCTAATCAGTTCATGATCCATGTAAAGTTTCAGTTAAATCCGTTCAGCAGAGGAGTGATTAATTATAAACATACTTTCACATTTATGATATTAGTAGGAAAGGATTATTGAAAATCAAGTAGACTGTGGGAAAGACCAAACATAATTCCATTAACCTTTTTAAAGCCATTGTCGTTTTTTTTTTGGTAGTGATTTGATATTTGTATATGTGACAAAATACGGTGATCGTATGGCGATGCGTTTATGCTCTGGCGAGGCTAAACCAGCCCTGCATCTTCCTCAGCCCGCTTGGACAAAAACCCTCTCAGTATAACTCGAAACTTTCCCAAAAAAAATCTTCGTTAAGCTACGTTGTCAAAAGACCACTGTTGTAAATGGGACTGACCAAAGCGTCGCCATAGTCTGCTTCTCGTATTCACACACTTCAAACGTACTTTTAAGCTTTAAAGCTTAGTGGCCAGCGTGCTTTAGGCATGTGGATGTTTATGTGCTGTTCCTATGCTGATCTGTTGCCACTTCTTCATCCTTCCGTTTCCTCGGATCATTGCCAACGATCCTGTTGTCCAGGAAGAAGTGACAGTGAAACACCCACAGTTCCTACACTGTCGATATGGAGGAAAGCCAAATGCTTGTTGTTTGACCTCCAAATTCCTAGGGAACCAAGTTTTCTAGAGTTATGTTTGTATTATTAGTCATGATCTTGGGGTATCCTTTGGACTTTTAGGTCTGGTATATTGAAATCTGAATGGATTTCTTCCAAATCCTCACTGATTCTATTTTTGTCCTGATTCCGTTTGGGTACGCACTTATTTTGGGAAGGATGTCTGGACTAATGACAGGGTAAATTTTCAGTTTATTTTTCTTGAAGAAAGGCAAAGAAGAAAGAGAAAATACGAAGCCGAAGCAGCTTTATAAACAGCCCATCGCAGACAGGCTGAACAACAATGGCTCCTATCTGCCACTTCAGATGTCCAGATACCTGAAATGAAATGAACAGAAGCATTTAAAGTCCGTAGTCCCACCATCGTGACCAAAATGGCAGCACGCATTTGAAATAATGCGCTCACTGCATTTCAGAAAAGACATAACATCCATGCAACTCCAAACATATATTTTTGCTTCCTTCAACAATTTTTTTTTATGGATCGAGGCCAAATTCGTATTCCTTTATCATAAATTTTCAAAAGAACAGTTTGGCAAGCGTTTTCTTTCAAAATTTTCTCTAGTAAATGCTAGAATTACTGAAAAGATAATATTTTGTCCCCAATGCGGAATGCTTTTATTGGCCGATGAGAATCCGGACAAATATTTTAAATAGTGTTTTGATGACCTGCTATTTCTGATTTGTGCGTTTGTATTAGAATTTGATGTTTTAAGTGGGTGGGTAGATAATTTGGCGTATGTGAAGGTAGTCTTTTAAAAGTCGTTTGGTAGACAAACAACATTTCTTATTAATCTTAAGCCTTCCCTATTCTCAAAACAAACATTAGTCTTCTGAATCTGAATCATTGTTGCGGAATTTGTTCGAAAGAGTTACTGCGGCCCTGGAAGAGGTAACAGGCATTAGGAGGAACACGGATGGGTTTTAGTCAGTAAGAGTGTCACTCCCATCAGCTCCGCCCAGAGAGGTAAGAGTCTTTTGATGACCAGACTCGCTCGTTTTTAATGAGTTTAGGTCCAGACCTACTAGGATTGAACTAGTTGAGGTTAAAACATCACGTATCGTCAGATTCCCAGTCCATCGCTTTCAGATCTGGAAATACGGGATTGTCAGTGCATGAGACGCACAGTGCAAGTGCGGTGTTTCTGATGAAACTATGTCCCATCTGTTGGGAGTGTCCCAAATGTCTTCTCACCATAAAATTGTCTCAGACGGGCCCAAATGTCTATGTCACTAAATCGACACGAAAAGAACAAAAAGCTTTGTTCTGCAGTTAAAGAGTTCCTAGGCATCCAAGTATTTCAGTACCATCTTTTATTTACCTACAAAAGTCGCGTGCTTTATAAACTTGAAAGTGATCACGTCAGAAGAAGAAGCACACCCCATTATTGATCTGTTTTTAGACTCACAACACTAATTCTATTTTTGAATATTGGCAAGGCTCCTCTTTGCCCGCCGACTGTTTACTGTTTTGAATCAGTCGCTACTTGATTCTCACACCGTACGCACGTCTTTGCAAAAAACTAAAAATAGATTCTATTTTCGTAAACAAACATAATATGCTGTATACGGTATACAGCATAAAGATATTTTTCAGAAAAGTGCCTGAAAAAAATCGCCTTACAATACCTTAATATTCTTTGGTTTTGTTGTTTTTTTTCCTTGTTATTTATTGAAACATTCCATTTTTGTGATATACTTATCGTTTATAATATTGTACGAAGTTTATTTCGTTGCTGTACAAAGAAGATATATTTATTTTAAAAAAATGGTTAAGCTGTACCGGTAAGTCCATTCATATTTTTTATTTGTATGGATATGCTCGCGTTTGAACAATTTTTAACCTCATAGAAAACGACACGCTTGAGGAGCTCGTGGCTACATAATAACAGCCGCACGGGTCGATCTTCAAGGTTAAGCAACGCTTGCCAAGGTTGGTCTGTGGATGGGTGACCATCTTAACATACCGAGTTTCCTCCGTGTCTCGAAAAGCACGTTAAGCCGTTGGTCCCGGCTGTCATTTGTAGGTCTTTGGCAGTCGTTACGGATTGTCAGAAGCCAGTAAATCTGACTCCAGTCTTGCTATGAAGTACCGTGTTACCCAGTTAATGGGTTGTGGAGGTCTGGTAGGCAGCCGCGCCTCGTAAAATACTGGTATACAGCTAAATCCGGCTTGACTGGAAGCCGACCCCAATGTAGTTGGGAAAAGGCTAGGCAGATGATGATGAGAAAACGACACGCTTAGCTAAAAGTATCCTATTCACTCTTGACTTAAAGTGTAGCTGTTAGGAAACAGACTCCGGGCAGGGCATTCTACTGATTAAAACGTATGACCACCCTGTACCGGTGGCGTATCGCTGTTTATCTTATAGTTCCCTAGCTTATCTTGCATTCTATCGCACGCAATTACTGTCAAAAAATTATAGTTTAAGCCCAATCGTAGGCTCTATTCCGTGTATCTCTTATTGCTAAGCAAAATAAAAAAGAGGCGAAAATTTGTTCTTTCAAAATAAACTCACATGTCCTTCAGCGCGTTTCAATAGCCGAAGAGACGTATATTCATTTGTTTTGAAGCTATAAATTTATCACTGCTCCAATAATCTTTCATCTCTTTCTTATTTCATTTACAAGTAAGGGACAGCAACATTTTCAGTTAACATTCTCCACCATGATTTTTGACATTTTCTTCAAAATTTTAAGGAGCATTGCATCGCTGTTGCAAACACATGGTGAGTGGAATTCCCTGCCGGAGTCTGTGATTCCTGATAGTTACAACCTGGGAGTCTTTAAGTAAAGAGTGAATAGGTTACTTCTAGGCAGGCGTGCTACATCTTCGACCACATCATCGCTTACCAACAGGTGAGATAGTGGTCAAACGCGTGCCTATCAATAGTACTCTGGATTATACTGAACCGATTTTGAAAATTCTTATAACAATAGAAAGCCACGTTGTTTGTGAGTGTCATAGGCTATGTATTAACCCGAAAAATACCGCCCAACGAAGTGGACACGGCACGTCAGTTAATAATCACTAGATAGTATAAAACAAAGTCGCTTCCGCTGTCTGTTTGTCCCTATGTATGCTTAGATCTTGAAAACTACGCAACGGATTTTGATGCGGTAGTAGATATAGTGGTTCTCGAGGAAATAATTTACACCAGTGCGAAGCCGGGGCGGGTAGTTAGTCACAGAATAAGTACGAGTTTTTGCCTTCTAGTTGGCCAGCTTTTGAAGTATGCCTCTGAAATTCCTTAACCAATTAACTTCATTAAAGCAGAAAACAAACTCATTAATGCCAAGGTTACCGAGATAATATCAAAGAAATTTCCTTCACAAATACTTCAGCGGTTTGCGAGTTACTTTCGATATTAAAAACATGCAACTGTTGTGGTTGGCATGGTCCTTGAAATTCTTTCCACATACACACGCAAGCTGTACCTTACCGACTATATATATATACACGTATATAGACTTACCGTATGACTTCGTTCGAACGTTCTTATTTATGCGGTAGGTGCCAGATAAATGTATAAAAACGTTCATTGACCCAAATACAGTTATTGACTTTTTAATATCAAGAACAGAAATAAGAACATGAAGCTGTCCTGAATCGACTTCTATTTCATCTGCCTTTTCCCAACTATATTGGGGTCGGCTTCCAGTCAAACCGGATTCAGTTGAATACCAGTATTTTACGTGAAGCGGCTGCCTACCAGACCTCCACAACCCATTAAATGGGTAACACGGTACTTCTTGGCAAGACTGGAGTCGGATTTACTAGCTTCTGAAAATCCGTAACGACTGCCAAAGTTCTACAAATGACAGCCGGGATCAACGGCTTAACGTGTTTTCCGAGGCACGGAGGAAACTCGGTATGTTAAGATGGTCACCCATCCACAGACCAACCTTAGCAAGTGTTACTTAACCTTGAAGATGGATCTGTGCGGCTGTTATTCTTTAGCCACGAGCTCCTCGACTTCAATTTAAGTTCTCTAAATGAAAAACTGTTAGAGAAATATTATTATATTAGAGAAAGGTCAATGTACTTTATTGCAAGTTATTCTGGCGCCTATTATAAGAACCTCGTCTCTACAAACGTCGAAAATACGAACAACTACACGAGTAAGTGTTCCTTAATGACTCGTCAGCCTTAAGAGTTCGAAAGCAAAATTGAATAGGCTCATCTCATCTTCTAGGCTTTGTCCCACCGTAGAGCAAATCCAACGCTTTCTCTTGGGCCTCGGACACGAACCCAGCGGCCTCAGTTACATTATACGTCTCTGCATTTGACGCGTCTTACGATTAACACTCAAACAATTGCACTCATGAAGTCATGACAAGATAGCTGCATATCACCAAAAAAAACAAGACAAGTGCGAGTCTGACTCTAAGACGAAGGGTCCTGTACCATAAACCGAAAAATCACGTTTCCTGTGTAGGAGCCCCTTTTATTTGATGTTATATTATTATTATGTGTTGTAATAGCAGCAATAGAAACACACACTCTGAAAATTTCAACTTTCTACCTATTACGGTTCTTGAGAAACAGCCCGCAGACAGACAGACAGGCGGACGGAGGAACAGCGGAGGCTTAGTAATAGGGTTCCGTTACCCTTTGAGTACGAAACAATAAAAAAAAACGATATAATTGACGTTAATCAAGGCTCTAACAAACAAGGAACCTTCAAAAACACAATAACTACAGAACATGAAAAAAGCCATCGCGTGATTAATCCTCGTAAATTTTATCGTTCCAATTAATCTAGCTTTACTGTAAACAACAACGGAGCTGATTTTAAACAATATTACACCTTAATTATCATTTCAGGCGTAATGCCAGGCTAGTATGCTATGTGCTTTGAATAAAAGTACGTAAAAGAATAATACCATCCCAAAACTTCCCGTGGGTGTCGTAAGAAGCGACTAAGGGACTCTCCAGAGAATGGTTCACTGCGATCGCCAACCCACCTGCCAAGCGTGGCGATTATGGCAAACACCCCCTTTGAGGGAGGTCTATGTCCAGCAGTGGACGTCTTTCGGCTGATATGATAAAGATAGAACGTCTGCCCGCAGATTCGCCCGCGTGAAAAGGAGTCTTTCGGGTTTTTTTTTTAAACATAACCCTAATCTTTATTTAAAAGCTTAAATTACTCCTTAACTTCAACTATTTGTCGTGAAAGTCCTGTAAAAATTAAGTCTAGCCGTTCCGGAGATTAGATGGAACAAACAGACAAGAAAGCTGTTACAAGTGCAAGTTCACTTTCATATGCATTTAGTAAAGAGCTGTTATTTTATTATTACAAACAGACACTTCAATTTTATTGTGTAGATCAGGGATGGCCAACCGGTCGATCCCGGCTATTATTCCAGTCGATCCAGCTACAAATAACAGACTGCGCAACTATGTAAATATTAAATCGGTTATGTTAATAAAAAGAAAAATACTACATAATTGTATACTGAACATTACCTACTGTTACTCGCACGAAGCAAACACTAAAGTTACTCGTAATCGTAAGAAGTTCTTACGAAATTAGTAGATCGCACAGGGTTTCGTTACTAAAAATTCGATCTTAAGTCTAATCAAGTTGGACCCCTGGTTTTAGATGGACAACAGAGCCGTTTTTAAGAATATTATACTGTAATTCAATTATCATTTTAGGCGAAATGCCAGGCCTCTATAGTATGTGTACAGTTATAATATTGAATGACCGATCCAAAAGGCAATGAAAACAACATTAATTGCCTGCCTTTTGGCAGTACACTTTCACAGTTTATTTTAAGAAGATTGATAGTTGAAGCAAGCTCACGCTTTCTTCTGCGGGCCTAAAAATGCCACTTTAGCAGAATCAGAGAGCACATCACGCTACCCGTCACTGTCAAATTTTCCCAATCAACCTTGAACCTAATGAGTTAGCGATAAAGATGAAAATTAAATTTGACAGATTGTTGAATTATGATTCTTAAAGTGGCCTTTTTAGCCCCCCCTGAGTTGTGTTGAAGCCCTTTCCAATGAGATGACAGAATGTGTTAATTTTATTTTTGTGGCTAGCTTTTGCCCGCGAATTCGTAAGCGCATATAATCCAGTTTTTTCCGGTTCCTTAGGAATTTCGGGTAATCCGGAAAAAAGTAACTGATGATCGAATCTAGACTCAACACTCACTTTTACAACTACTAGACAAAACGAGCATTGTGCGTACAGCTAAGGAGTGCAATTCCCCGCCAAAGTATGATACCTGAAAGCTAAAACCTGGGAGTCTTTAATCAAAAGATATAGGTTACTCCTAGGCAAGCGTGCTCTAGCGTAGACCACATCATCACTCTCCATCAGGTGAGATAGTGGTCAAACGCGAGCCTACCTTCTTCCGTTACTGACTGAATGAGTGACTGACAGACAACGCACACTGCACAGCCACAACTCCTGGTGGTAGTAAACTGAAAGGCATGTAGCTTTCTTAAACTCCGTAAAGGGGCACTAAAAGAGGATGTCTCGACGTTCCTACAGAACGGGATATGTGCGAACGAAGTCGCGGAAAAAACAAAAGCTAGTACTGTCTACATATTTAGAGAAATAGCGATCAAATCAAAATCGTTTTTCTCCTCCATTTTATTTATTTTAATCTAATGTAATTTTTCGGCAATCTGCCTAGCCTTTTCCCAACTATATTGGGATCGGCTACCAGTGAAACCGGATTCAGCTGAATACCGGTGTTTTACGTGGAGCGGCTGCCTACCAGACCTCCGCAACCCATTAACTGAGTAACACGGTATTTCTTGGCAAGACTGGAGTCAGATCTGGCTTCTGAAAATCCGTAACGACTGCCAAAGATCTACAAATGACAGCCGGGACCAACGGCTTAACGTGCTTTCCGAGGCACGGAGGAAACTCGGTATGCTAAGATCGTCACCCATCCATAGACCAACCTTGGCAAGCGTTGCTTGACCTTTAATATCCTTCCGTGCGGCTGTTATTATTTAGCCACGAGCTCCTCAATTTTTCGGCAATCTATTTAAGTTTAAAATGTAACTTTATCATCACTATTATCAGTCACAATAACTGAGAGCTATCTTCGTTATCATCCGTTGTTTCAAATGTAAGATAAACATACAGATAAGATATCTAACTGAACATCCATTTGCACAGATCGACTAACATGTTGTCTTATAGTGGGTCCAGACAATACATGTGCAGAGTGCACAGACTGAACACTGAATAAAAAAGTCTATCACACCAACATTTGCCCGTGCAGACATTGCACGGACAAAATTATATCAAAGTTTTTAAACACTACAGAATTTTTCGGCCCCGTCGACCATCAGCAGTGTTTTTCTGTAAACATGTCGATGTGAAGGCTTGGGTAAACTGATCACGAAGTGAGCTGTCAATCCACTTAATCAAATGGAATGACAGGTCACTTTGTGATCATTTCATCCAAGCCTTCACTTCGACATGTTTACAGAATCGACCGGCTGTTGTGCAAGAAAGTCTACTCTGACCCACTCTTAGGTCTCTGCCTCGAGTTTCGCGGGCAGCGGGTCGGCGGCGGTGGCGGCGCGGGAGCGGGGCGGGCAACGCGGTCCGAGTTTTCGAAACCAGCAGGCTGATCGCGCGGCACTATAGCGGCGTAGTAATGTGTTCGTGGTTTTGTCGTCGAGATATTTGTTTTTAATCGCGAACGAAATGTCTGAACAACGGCGATAACATATTTTTTTATTCAAAATTCCTAACGCTCGATTTATTGCGGGCAAAAGAAGGAAATAAATGGCACAACACTGCAATGCAGACGCGCGGACGGTCACCGCTTGACTGGAGTGCACCGCTCGTTGCCCGCCCTCGCGCCGCTGCCGCGCTACTGTTTTCGAGGGCCGGTCCATTTGATTTTACACATTAGATCTCGCGTCGCCGCCGCCGCCGCCCCGCTGCCCGCAAGATTCGAGGAAGAAACCTTAGGCTCACTTCGTGATCACTTCCTCCTAGCCTTCACTACGACATGTTTACAAAATCGCACTGCTGTATTCTTGTATTTTTAAACCATCTTCTACAACAATTTAAATATTATAATTGTCATCAATTTCGTCGTCAAATTCACCCCTTATGTAAACATAGATAACAACATAATAATACTATTATTATATTTGTTAGACAGTAAAAGATATCTCTTAGTCTTAGTTTAGACAAATATTTACCAAGACTTGTGGCTTGGAAAACACGGCAATTGTTCCCCGTCGTTTGAAGAAGACAGTATTATAAAATGCCTTATTATAATTATTTTGAGAAGAAGTCTGGTGATTTGACGATGTTGAGTAAATATTTAGAAAGTGATGTCTTATTTTTGAGTAAAACCATTGGAAGGTATGAGGAAAATAATTTTACTTCGACATGTGTCCAGAATCGTACCGCTAAAGTCTTGGAACTGTCTCCAAGAGCTAGAGAATCGCGGCGAATTTTTCACTGTATCGAATCGTCGCGACAATAATATCGCCGTGTGGAGACACGATCATAGAGTTTTTATAGAAATACGTGGCACGGACGATTATATGGCTGCGATTCTCTCGCTCGTGAAGACGGCCCCTTATAGCCATGTTCCCGTGTGTATGGTGTTTTATGTTAACAACGCCCGTAACGACTCTAGTTACCTTTTGCATTAATTTGATGTTGACAGCCCTTATAACGTTTTGTCTCCTTGTTACAGCGGCGACAGCGCGTCGCTGAGCGCGGCCGGTAGCAAGCGCTCAGCTTTGTCGGCTTCGGACGCCGAGTGTTTCTCGCTGTGCCTGGGTGCCGGGCCTCTGTGGTGAGTACATCGTTTATTTACAACATAAGAAAGAAGGAAATACCAGCATCTGTGTTCTCTACAACCTTTGACCCGTCTATTTCCAAAGCAAAAGCGATCAATTCAGTAAACACTCGCCGGGTAATTTTTTGAGCTGTCATTTTAACTGATGCAGCCGATTTATTCTGTAAATATCTCACAGTGAAAACTAGGGAGTGAGCATGGCTCATCCGGAATAAAACATAAAATAACATTGTGAGAAATGCCTCTTGTCTGTGTATCCAGGACTCAGTAGCACGTTATCATTATTATTATTTTTTTTTAAACGGTTAAGCTTATAGAATATTACATATTTTGGGATATACTTAAGTGTTAAGAAAGACAGAATCTCCCTTAGTCTAATGTTTCTTCGAAATTCTCAAAACCGCTCGACTCCAAGTCAGCGATCTTCGCTCGATGCAAACAACTAGCGAATACAAAGGAAGTCAAGACCTGTAACTTGGAAATCTGACTCCAGTCAGCTTCTCGAGAAGAAATCTTAACATATTATACGTTAAAGCATCGACCGAGTTTACGTATATATCTCTAGTAGACGTTGCAAAGACGTAGTTACGTCGAAGTCAATAATTGTGTCGAACTTTAGACTCAACGTGTGGAGAGTTCATGCAACTATTTGACCTGTTCATTTATCTGTAGTTATCACAAGAACAGATACATGCTATATGATACGTAATAGTGCATGATATCGTGACGTACGTTATACGTTTCACGTTCTGATAAAGTGTGTTCATAACTAAGAACTTTGATTCTTAATAATTAACAGTTGTAGGAATTATACTAAGGTTATCCCCGAGATTGTAGGTACTGAAATCGGTACTGATCGAGCTACGTTTTCACTCCACACAAGATAGACGTTTAGTGAACATGTTGAGCTGTCTATCATACCAAACAAATATATCCTGGGCAACAGGTAATAAGCTAAGAATTACGAATGTTGCACACAATGGACCTCATCAGAAGGCTAGTCACCCTAAGGGCAATGGAAAAGGATATGCTCGGAGTTTCCTTACGTGATCGAATCTGAATCTGAATCAAGCTCACTGACATAGCCCGAAGAATCGCCAATTTTGAGTGGCACTGAGCAGGGCTCATTGCTCGTAGAATAGATTGTCCAACGTGGTCTCGAAGGGGTCGAAAGGTGTGGCGACCGCATACCGCAAGACGAAGCGGTGGAAGTCTTCCCACAAGGTGGTCTGATGGCCTGGTGAATCTGCAAGATGCGAGACTCGCAGAATCGGTCGATGTTTCCACTTTTAGGAGAGGCCTTTGTCCAGCAGTGAACGTTTTTCAGTTGAAATGATGATGTCCCATATCAAGTCCCTTCAGAGGAATAAATCCAGGGGCGTAGCTACCGTCAGTCGTATCGAAGATACGGGGTCCCCCGGACTACAAGGTCCCCGACGAGCGGACGCAAACCTATGCATTTAGTCCCACAATCTACTTCCTGGGCTGCCAACACAGTCTCTTTATCGAGTAGTAGGGCCTTGTTCCAAATAACAATACCCCTAAAAATGGGCCTCCCAAAACATGTTTTCATACAGGGCCTCTATGAGACTCGCTACCATCATCATCATCATCATCATTTCTGCCAATATTCGTCCACTGCTGAACGTAAGCCTCTCCCAAAGAGCGCCAACCACCCCGGTCCTGAGCAGTCCGCATCCATCCGCTGCCAGCCACCTTTTAATCATCGAACCATCGTGCCGCGGGGCGTCCCACACTACGTTTGCCCATACGCGGTCTCCATTCTACGCTACGCTACTGAATAAATCCAAGGGATGTAACGTGTGTTCGTTGCAGGTGGTCCTGATGTTCCGGCTCACGGCTCGGCACCGCCCGGAGGGGTGACTGGCGGGGCCGCGAGCCCCGCATCCCCATCAACACCCACCCACGACGACAACAACCGTAAGTTCAGCTTTCCTAGTACTTGCTTTGGTCCGCGCAGTAGGGAACATGCATGCTTTTTTTTTTTTGCAAAATGAAATACTTATTCGCTCTAGTAAACAATAATGAATTATTTATTAAATAGAAAGGTATTCTTATTACATTATTATTTATTTATTAAATATCAGCGATGAAGTTATAAAGCTTCAAAGGATTACAATTAGAAAGATAAGTTCGATATGAACTTTGACGTCATCGTCCATGACGCCTATACAGCTGCCATATAAAACAGCGTTTTCGCGAGAGGGACAGATATATTTGTTTAAAATAGTTACATCTCGTTTCTTTTCGAGCAATTTTGATTCCATTTTCACTGTGTATTATATTTTTGTAATCAATATTTTTTTAATGCGTATTCACTATTTCATGTTTTATTTTGGGCAGAACCCTAATTCTTTTTCTGAAATAAAGTAACCTACTTATTAGTTACTGTAGTTATTCCTTATAACATTGGCAATAACGGAAAACCACTTTTTTATTTCTTACCCTTTCAATTTTATAAGATAACGGGATCGAGTAAAGACTGTAATACACATGGCTGGAATTTGTACCAAAGTTATCTAATAGTGATATCCACCAATTAAAATTGCTACAATGGCACGCAAGATTCTTCTTGCACACTTTGTGCGAGTTACACGCTCGTGCATTTAGAACTTAAGTATAGAACCCGCCCTAGACTGGCGGATGTCTTGAACTTCAAGTCTATACATTTTCCCTTCACTATATTGTTGTCTTTGTGTTCGGCAGGTGACTTGTTGAGTGCCCTACTATGGGCAAGCGCCAGTTCACTCACGAGCAGCGCGGAGAGCCTTATCACCGAGTCCCACTCCCCGAGCCATGGACACCCCGCTATCCACCAGCAGCGCAGAGAAGCGGTAAGATAATATAGTCACTATCTATCCATCACCACGTACGTATGTCGGGCTGTTGTCCGTAACTTAAAAATAATATGTCACTCAATCCACCAGCTCGTCTATTCTGTAAGTAACCATTACGATATCGAGCTCCAACTGAGTGACAAAGTTCACAAAGTGAACTTTATCACACACAACATAAAGGTCATGTTTATACTCACCTCGGATTCCGCTGTCGAGACACGAAAATGTTGTTACAGAATAGCACAACAGTTCTTCAAAGAATTCTAGAAGCGCTTATGATACTTGTTATAACGGAGTGTTCCTGGGATTCCGAAGTTCTTTGTCCTGTATCCACCGATCAGGGCAGCTTAGGAGCAGATGCTGTCTCGTCAATGAAGGCTCTGCAGAGGCTGTCTGTAACTCCTATGACATAGCAGTGTTTATTTAAAGGACCCGTGACCAGATGTAACGGCTGTAACGACTTATCATCCACCATACTATAATTCGCATTGTCAGGCAAAAATTTACAGTAGCCAGGTCTGGGCAAGTCCGTCCTAGCTAGGTTCCTTTGTCAACCGACTCATTTCTTACAAATTAAACCACTAACAAATTATTTCTACCTCTCCAGACCATCAACAAGATCCTCGAGCGCAAGGATAGGCAGCCCGTGAAGGTAGACTTCAAGATCTACCTCACTGAGAACACCGTCAACCGCTGGGAAGCTGTAAGTAGCATTCTGTAATCTTAAGCCTAAGACTTCTGATGTCCATCGGTTACCCACAGTCACCAGATCAGCGGTCCATCTTGTAGGAGGCCTTAAAGCGTTGCGTCTTCCGGTACGCGGTCGCTACTCCAGAACTTTTCAGGCTGATTATGTTTTAAGTATAATCAATTTTTTCTTTCGGGAACGGGAAATGGCTTCATAGAAGAAATAGTCACTGAATTTAAAACATGCGCACAGCATGTTGAAAGATTTCTAAAAAACTGGTCAGTATATGACATTTGTATAAGTATAGAACTGAATCAGCAACTGGACTGTATCTCAAAGTGCAATGACACTTGATAACCTTATGATAGCTACAAATACGTCATTGCTGCAATTAAAATGTTTCATACCTACAGTGTAAGAGTTAATGTTATTGTTGCTTTTACCATAATTACGTAAAAAGGAATTATGCAGTAATTATTATAAATACTGAATTAATAGTAAAATAGTGGAATAATTTGTCCAGTTTGAACAATTTTTAACCTGATAGAAAACGACACGCTTGAAGAGCTCGTGGCTACATAATAACAGCCGCACGGGTCGATCTTCAAGGTTAAGCAACGCTTGCCAAGGTTGGTCTGTGGATGGGTGACCATCTTAACATACCGAGTTTCCTCCGTGCCTCGGAAAGCACGTTAAGCTGTTGGTCCCAGCTGTCATTTGTAGATCTTTGGCAGTCGTTACGGATAGTCAGAAGCCAGTTAATCTGATTCCAGTCTTGCCATGAAGTACCGTGTTACCCAGTTAATGGGTTGTGGAGGTCTGGTAGGCAGCCGCTCCGCGTAAAATACTGGTATTCAGCTAAAATCCGGCTTGATTGGAAGCCGACCCCAATATTGTTGGGAAAAAGCTAGGCAGATGAGTGGAATAATTTGTATGTGTAAGTATCTAAGTATTACTAATATCAACCAAGTTGTGTTTTAGTATGCCTTTTCTAAAACACTAATCGATTCGGCGGGAGGACACATCCGTGTCCGGTGAGTACCTGCGTCAGGCGGAAGGTGTTGACGCCGTGGCACCGCTCTAGCCACTCCCCAGAGAGAGGACTTATCGTCAAAATAGGGTATTTTACTAAAAAAAATTAATTAGTCCGTCAGGTAGATTTCCTAAAAAAATTAGACACGTATTTTTTCTTTTTCACGTAAACAAAATATGAAGACGATATAGTGCGTTAAAAACACGCGTGACGTCACTATGATGGTACAATTCTTACCAGCGACTTGACGTCACGCGTGCCTTCAACGCGCAACATCGTCTTAATTTTTTGTTTAACTGAAAAAAAGAAAAAATCAAATCTAACATTTTATTTCAGGCCAAGAGATCCATATAGTGTTAGTATGTTGATAGTTAGTAAAAACAAAATAAAAAAACCACACAAAAATAAACATTAATTGGCTACTATCACATATGCACGCACATGCCTGCCAGCCCAGAGCCTGATAAACAGTCCATCAACTTTGTCCGCCAGTGTAGCTAAAATACTGTTAGGGATACCCCTGAATCGCCGCAACATCGAAGCACACCGTTTGCGCATGATGGCATGAAAGTCATCTACTCGCGCTTCCGCAATCATGCCCGATGCACTGCAAAACCGAGGCAGAACCAACAATATCCTCAGCGCATTATTATACTGGACGCGTAAAGCTTTGTAAGCCTTCTGCGTATACAAAATACAAAAAAAAAAACGCAAAATACGCGTCCAATATTTTTTGAAAATCTATCTGACGAACTAATTCGATTTTTTTTGTAAAATACCCTATTTTGACGATAATTCCCCTCCGTCCGCCGTGCTGTGATTTGCCGCGGCAGAGGACTCTCGCCCCGGCGTAACGAGGCCCCCACGTCATCCATAAACGAGCGCGAGGGCCCTCGCCTCCAGATTCCATGGTGGCAATCCGGCAAAGAGGCACCCTTCTGAGGGTTTTATTTCTAGGTGTATCATGTTTTATTTTCCTTGTTTCGCAGGTGGTTCAAGGAGGCACAATCTACCTGCGCATGCCCGGAGTTCTGCAGGCAGGCAGCAAGGAGAGCTTCATGCTACTGCTCGACTTCGCTGAGGAGAGGCTCGGTTGTAACAAGTGAGTATTGGTACAACGGTACCCTGTTTCAACTGACCCTTGGTACAAAAGGGAATTGTCTATCTCACTCCTTCAATCACTAGCATTATGCATCGGGAAGTATCATGCGAGTGATTGAATAGGGAAGATGCAAATACAGAATTTATGAGACTTTTGTCAGTAAAATGATAAAAAAGTATAAAATAAAGACCATTGCAACGTTTTTATTTAGGTTAGTATCGATTTTTAACAAAAATAATGAAAGTAACGTGAAACGGAACGTATTTAAAAACAACAATCAGCGTTTGGTGACGTATCTGCTGTTTGCCAACGGAAAGGCAACCGTCTTTGAGCTAGGACAGTTCTTGACCAATGATAGACACGAGTGACGTCATCGTCCGTTTTCGAGCGAACCTTTAAACTGTCGGTTTCAAAACGCAGTTTTGGCACTAAATTAAAGCGTCTTCATTTCTTATGACTATGTGGTGGTCTATTCTAGATGGAGGTCTTTAAAATTAAAGCAAAAATGGAAATATTGCATGTTCCCTATTGGGACGGCAATCTGACAAGACTGAAGCCAGTATAGGTAAGGAGTTACGGCTTCACGTAGTCGCCACGTGCTGCCTAGTAAATAGGTCCATACCATTTCGGGCCCGACGTTAAAATAACCTGAGTCAAAAAACATTATCTACTATAGTCAGTTTGTGACATCAAAAATTGTCCAATCCTGCTCTCTGCTAGAAATAAATGCCGTAGAAGTGGTAATGTTTTGGGCGAAGATACGACGCTTTTAAAATTGTCAATACGTCACGCCGTGGTATAATTTTGAGTGCGTTCTGACGTCACGAGCCCCCACTCCCGAGTTTTGATGCGTTGTATCTTTGTCAATATTGATTGAATTACAAAAAATACGTGTCCATTATTTTTCAATACTCTGACGGACTAAATAGATTTGCAATTTATTGATGGTGGAAACTAGCCGATTATTGTGTTACAAATATTGATTTAACATTTTGTCGTTCCCAGTTGCATCATCTGCGTGCTCAAGAGCCGACCGGACCGCGCGACCATCCTGCGCACATTCATGTTCATGGGCTTCCAGATGCTCGCCCCCAACTCTCCCATGATGCCCCAAGAGATCACCAACCCCGAGTACATATTCCTGCACTATAACATGCAGTAACACTCGGAAACTTCAAGTTTCGAAAGTCGGAAATTTTAAGCTAACTTTTAATCTTAGACACAACCTCGAACTTGAAAATTTCGAGTTTGAAAATCTGAAGGCTTTGGTATATTTCGGTTGACCGGATTCCGGCGTCTTGTTCTCAGAATTTCCGACTCCCGAAAACTCGAAAATTTCGAGTTGGACGTCACTCTGTAGCTTCGTTTAATCTAGAAACAGTATTTTGAAAGTTGCACGTTTTCTCTCTCATATTAATGAATATATCACCAGGGCTTGCTTATAGTATGGCATCAACAAGTCTGTAGTATTAGATATTTAGCGTATTATTGTATGACGTATTAATGCGAATTTCTTTTCATTGGATATAAAATTTCGAGTTGAAACTCGGATTTTCTAGTTTGAAAATTGAATGTAGTTACTCGAAAAAGTAGAATTTTATTCTGCTTTCAAATTATTTTTTGCGAAACATCTTGCTTGAATGTTAGTGGATATCTAAAGTAACATCAAAAGAAATTCGAATTAAATTTTAATTCTTTTATTTCTACGATTTCAGCTTTGAAAATAACGCAAATTTTACGTGTTTTAATTTTCCATACAAAACTGACTATTGTAGAAATATACTTTCTTATTATTAATTAAGTAATTTCTTTAACAATGTTATAATTACCTATATATTATTATTATTGTAAAACTTAATAATATGTATTGTCGTCGTGTTTAATCATATTCACCCGCTCCGGGGTAGAGCAAAAAAAAATTAAAACAAAAAAAAAAATACAAAAAAAATAATAATTATAATAAAGAAAGATTTTTAAAAATATTTCGGATTTTGACACCTTTATTTCACAAGTCTTTTTAACACATTTTTTTAGTTTTAACACCTTTCACGGCAAGACTTGAACGTATTTTTTATTTTTAGTTGCATTAAGCAACTTCTCGTTCGAAATATTTTTTTCTTTCAATCTGGTGCACACGAGCGGTTTTTGCGTGACAGGCCTGCATCGTGAGTGTGCATTATGTCTTAGCATTAAGCATAGCTATAGTTAAGTGGTTTTATGTTATAATTTTAGTAAGTATTAATATTTGACATATTCTGAAAAAAAAAACTTTTGTAATGTGGAAATTATTCTCTGGACAACATTTATTTGGCATCGCCTAGATCCGGTATTAAAAAAAACTTACATCTTTAAAACAACTTACAGTGACCATCAAATGTAAGGACAATCCCAAATAAATTTGCATAGTGACAGAACAGCTTTTGAGACATAAATGTAAAAGAATCAAGTAAAAATATACTTGACTGGCCTTTTAAGGGCTAAAATAACGTATGAATTTTATAGAGGTTTCCGAAAACCGTAATTGAGATGGAAAATCACAAAAAGAGAATAATTTCAACTTTAATTCACCTTAGCCTACTTTTTACAACGATAAGTCCCAAAATTTTCAGTATTTTTCATGTCACCCTTTCCACATAAGATTTGTTTCCGGGACGCGTTGTACGTAGATTTAATTGTAAGCCTTGTATTAATTGATAAACGATTAAATTTAATAATAATATTTTTTTGAGGTTTTATTTCAAATTTCTTAACTAGATTAAATAATAATACTCAAACCTGATATAAGGAGGAACCTGGAATAATAACAGTTAAGCAATGCTTGCTAAGGTTGGTCTGTGGATAGGTGACCACCTTAACATACCGAGTTTCCTCCGTGCCTCGAAAGCACGTTAAGCCGTGTGTTCCGTTCTGGCCCGGCCAAGACGCCAAACAAAGTCATGGTTATGGAAGAAGACTACGGATATGTACCTTTTGGTACTAGAAAGAGAAATTATAGTACCATATTATTTCATGACTTATACACCATTTTCAGTGGCCGGGCTGCAGCGTATCCGTCCCAGCACGGCCACGCTTAGATCGGCTGAAATCCACAACTTTAATGGATGATTCGTATCTGAAATAAATGTACGTGTTATGTACTATAAAATAAACCTACTTATTTTTAAAAGAAAACTTTTGCTAGTCCAAAAAACTAGGAAAAAGTGGAAAGCTAGTGAGCCATCAAAGACCGACCAAGCGCGAGTCGGCCTCTCACACGAAGGGTTTCGTACCATAAACCCAAAAAACACCTTTTGTTTCTTGTATGGGAGCCCCCTTTAGTTTTATTATTTGTTGTTATAGAGGCAATAGAAAAATACACTGAAAATTTCAACTGTCTCCCTTCTTGCGGTTGTTGAGATACATCGCCCGCTGACAGATATACGGATGGGCGGACAGCGGAGGTTTGTAATAGGGTTCTTTTGGTTACTCTTCGGGTATGGAACCCTGAAAAGGGTTTCTGCTAGTAAATCAAATAAAACAACAAGATTTACTTTAATGCCATGTATTTATAAAATATAAATTTACAAAATTACTAGCTTAGAATATTTGTAATTTACTTCGCAAAACATTTTTCAAAAATCTTACTAATTTCAATATAGATCTTTTGAAGTTATTATACGTACGTACAATCAAAACTGTGTTTCCGAATGCATTCAACCCTAATTTCTTCAAAGTAGGTAGTTAAAGTTGTTCATAATTATGAGATTTGTGGTAAGTTTATATAAATACTAGCTTCTGCCAACGGCTTCGCCCGCGTGGTCCCTAGGAACCATACTTCCGGGATAAAAGCCTATACCCTTTCTCAGGCTCTAGGCTATCTGTGTACCAAATTTCATTGAAATCGGTTCAGTAGTCGTAAAAGTGCGACGAACAGAAAGTTATTTTCGCATTTATAATATTAGTAAGGATTGTACTGTTACTAGGCACGTCAATAAAGCAAGCGCTTCGTATTATATTCGCGACTATGAATCGAGACTTTAACCTATTGAACGCCAGATCGAAAACGCATCGGCGCACCTCCCACGTCAGGCCATAATTTCAGCGTGAATATCTACAAAAAAAAAAATAGGGATTCCAACATCCTATCTATAAGTTATCGATAAACCATTAATCATTGCTTTTCGTCCCATATTTTAAAATAAAATATGACTCAATACATTACTTTTTTATTTAATTTGACCCTATTTCGTATCATACTATCGTTAAAAAGCGGTTACAAAGTTCTAAACCAAATAAAAGCAGACATTAAAACTACAAACGAATAAATCAAATAATGATAAGGTACATCGCTAATCTGGTAGGTGACGTCAGCACTGTCGGGAAGGCCGACCGTGGCGTGGCTGGCACGACTTTTAACAACTTCTTCGCATACGAGTAGGGATGTGACATTGTGGGACATAATAAATAATAATCATACAGGTAGTCATCATCTACGAGTACCTAGCCTATTCCCAACTATATTGGGGTCGGCACCCAGTCAAACCGGATTCAGCTGAATACCAGTATTTTACGTGGGGCAGCTACCTACCAGGCCTCCACAACCTATTAACTGGGTAACACGGTACTTCATGGCAAGACTGGAGTCAGATTTACTGACTTCTGACTACCCGTAAGTACTGCCAAAGATCTACAAATGACAGCCGGGACCAACGGCTTAATGTGCTTTCCGAGGCACTGAGGAAACTCGGTATGTTAAGATGGTCACCCATCCACAGACCAACCTTGGCAAGCGTTACTTGAAGCTAGTATTCTTTAGCCACGAGCTCCTCAATAATCATATAGGTAGTATTTAACAAAAATTTACTCAATTTACTTATAATTAGTCTGAGTCTTCATAGGTTGGTAAACTTAAAGGGTCGAATCTTTTATGGAAATATTTGCTCAGTAGTTGGCCATATTAGAGTAGCGGCGTCATGTTATAATGTCCTCACAAATGACGATATGAATGAGAATGATTCTTTTCGTGTCGATTGACTCATATTAATTTGCTAAAGAAGTTCGATTTGGCAGCAGGACACAACATGTATGTTTGTAAATCGGGCTGGTTTCCGCAACTCCACGACTAAGCGCGTATTTAGCGTGCAGATGGGACAAATGTGTCATTCAATCCACCCCAGCTCCCCAAGGAAGGCCAGCAACGCCTTTGTGTTACCAACTCTCTCATCTCACAGAGGGTACCTGGGTTTCCGAAGTACTTTGCCCTGTACTCCGCAACTACCAGGCAGCTTAGAAGGTGTGCTGCTGTCTCATTCTCCTCCATGCAGGCTCTGCATAGCGGGCTGTCAGTGACTCCTATAGCATAGAGGTGTTTATTAAAAGACCCGTGGCCAGTTGTTACGGCTGTGACTGAACGCAACTGTTGTTTGGTCAGTCTTAGGGCTTGTATTGTGAATCGGCCATCTATAGAGGGAAGTGCCTCTTTGGCCTGCCTACACTCACTATGGTCAACCCATAGCTTGTGATGTTTATCTCCGGTGCGTTTCCTTACCAGATTGCGTAAGTACCCAAAAGGCAGCAGCATGATGGGCTCAGGTCCCATCGCTGACATACTGGAACCCCTTCGGGCGAGTTCATCCGCAGCGTCGTTGCCTCGAGATTCACTGTGTCCCTTGATCCATTGAATGGTTACTTTGTTGTGTCTACCAACCTGGTTGAGACGTTGGTGACACTCGAGAATCAACCCAGAGTTCACTGTGTGGCTGTTCAGAGCTTGCAGGACGGCCATGCTGTCCGAGAGTATGCGTATTGAGTGGTCCTTAACTTCCCTGGTTAGGATGGCTGATGCCGCCAGAGAAATGCCCATGCATTCAGCTTGGAACACTGTGTTGTGGACCTCCAATGTTGATCCTCTGAGAAGATTCCCGCACCAGTACCTGTACCTGTTTTTGATCCATCGGTGAAGATCCGCAGCTCGGCGGGGCAGAGCCCCTCGCAACGATGATCCTCATGCAATTGGATTTTGTATTTTGTCAGGACACAACATTGCTTCACTAGTAAGTATGAAAGAGACATAAAATAAATCTCTTTCGCACTTAGTGGTAAAGCAATCTTAATCCCTCTCTACTCAGCTTTCAAATCACACTTTTAGATTTTGGTGACTCTAACAATCAATACTTATACAGAATAATTAAACTTACGAGTATACGTATATTAGGATTGTTCCGTTACTGACTGATTTGAGTGACTGACAGACAAAGCAAAGCCAACAACTGGTCGTAGAAAGCTGTCAGTTGGCTCCATATGGGAGCACCAAGAGAGGATATCCCGAAATTCCTACGGGAACGGGAAAGAATGGGATATGCGTGAATGAAGTCGCGGGCAAATATAGTTGACTATATAAAACTATTCGTAATTATAAATCTATATTAATAGACATTGACTTGAACACAATAACGAAGGCTTAAGCCAAAGGCACAAGTTACAACAACTAGATATTTTAAAAGCTAAAGCAATATCCTGTAAAAGGGAGATTTGTTCTTTAATATTTTAACACTAAAACAACTTCTAATACAGTTATAATAAAAGCGAATTTAACTCAAAGTTGAGTTTCCTCTCAGCAAACCTTTGATCGAGACAATCCAAATCCTATTTAAAAAAAATACAGATTGTATATAAGTATTTACCTATAGATCCATAGAGAATTTTAATAGTCTTTGTATAGATTACAGGAAAATATATTAAACTATAATAAGGATATGATTAAAAGAACAAACTTTTTGCTGAAGTAATAATTTCGATTTGAATTTGAACAATCATTTAAAAAACTGGCCAAGTGCAAGTCGGACTCGCTTGCAAAGGGTTCCGAACGAACATTTTATTAACTAGTGTTAACAAGTGTTAAAAAAACAGCACTTAGCCAGTTTTTTAAATAACTGTTCAAATTCAAATCGAAATATCACTTCAGCAAAAGGTTTGTTCTAAACTTCTAACTTAACTAAATGGATACAATATTATTGCTAAAGATACCGTTAAGCGTCATTCAAATTATTTTGAACACAACTCGAATAAATGCATTAGATATTAAAAGCTGTCTTGGTTTTTTTTACAAAGATCTTTTGGTAGCTTGGCTCGTTTGTTTGTGAAATTGTTCGAAAGAGTCAACACGGCCCTGGAACGCAAAGGGCATTAGGAGGAACACGGATAGATTTTAGTCAGTAAGAGTCTGACACTCCCTGGAGGAGTCATTTTATGATTTCCCATCCTTAAAGGTTTTGACGAGCGGTACGTTAGACTTTCAACCTTCAATAGGGAATATGCTTGAATAAAATATTTATTTTCCATACAGTTTATCTAAAAATATACATAAATATTATACTAACAGTGAAAATAGAAACACAAATACTCGGAAAACAAACGAGATATAATTATTTTAAGCAAATATATCTGTCCCTCTCGCTAAAACGCTATTTGCTATGGCAGCTGTATAGACGTCATGAACTTTGACATCAAAGTCCATATCGGACTTCTCTTTCTAATTGCAATCTTTGAAGCTTTATAACCACATCGCTGATGAAGGTATTTAAAAATAATTTCATGATTGTTTATTGGAGCTAATAAGTATTTCATTTTGCAAAAAAAAAAACGCATGCATATTCCCTATTGTTTTTGCCTCTAAACGCGATACTCGAATTAACTCGATGCTATTTGATGTTTACGCGGTTTTCTTTGAAACAAACGCAGTTTGTGAAAGGATTAATCAGTGTTTCAAAATTAACGTTTATACTCGTATCTCTATCTTCTTAAACTTTAATTCTCTTTTTACAATTTCTTATAAACTCTAAAATAGTAACAGATATCACCTTCGACCTGCCTTTCTCCCGGGATCTCCTCTTCATCAACCAAGTGGAAGCGTTGCTTGTCAATGTTTGGGAAGAATGTATCGCAGTCATAAGTCTTCTGTATCTCCGTGAGGTATATTTTGCCGCAGTTGCGGTGGGAAATCGCTGCCTGGAATGAGGGGAAAAGGCTTATGTTTAGAACATAAAATAGGTAATATCAGCCTGTTCTCCGCGAAGAATTAAGGTGGATGCTCCAGGGTAGCCCGCGAAATTCAAATATTTTTATGTTTTTTGCAATTTACCGGTCAGTGTGAAGCTGTATGTGGACCAAATGCGATCCGCGACCGTAACGCGTATTTATCTAAAGAATTTTAACCATTTTAATCATCAATATAGCCCTCTAAGTTCATGTAGTTCGAAAGAATGAATATTAATCATTCCGACTCCGGGAGTGCCGGCAGAAGTGAAAACTTGAATACGTGCTTCTCTCCCTCAGTCTTACGAATTTTTTATCAGGTCACGTGTCCTGACGCCAGTTTAACATTTTTTACACAAAACAAAAAAAGCGCACAACGCCGCTAAAGAAGTTTTCACTTCAAAAAAACGAATATTTCCTTCATTTTAGTTTTAGGGTTCCGTATCCAACGGGTAAATAACGGAACCCCATTACTAAGCCTCCGTTGTCCGTCCATCCGTCTGTCTGTCAGCGGGGTGTATCTCAAGAACCGTACCTATAGGTAGGCAGATTGTGTATTTCTATGGCCGCTATAACAACTAATATTTTTTTTTTTTACTATAGATAGGCACGCGTTTGACCACTATCTCACCTGATGGTAAGTGATCTAATAAAAAATAAGGTTCCTTTATGGTACGGAACCCTTCGTGTGCGAGACTGACTCGCACTTGGCCGGTTTTTTAAATATTTCTCAAAAACTACGACACTGGTTTTTGACGGGCAGATATCTGATGCTATAAGCAGTAACTACCTGTACCATCCAGGATTTGAACGAGGCCAATGATCGAGCTTTACAGGTTGCTGTTAAGCAACCGCTGTCAATACTGGTCGGACAAAATTTAGTGAGAGTCAATCGACACGAAAAGAAGAAGCAGTACATAACTTGACTACTTTTATATTAGGAAAAGAATAAGGGCGGAGCCTTGGGCAGAAGATACATAGTAACTACTACAGAAGGTATCGGGAACAAGGCCCAAGCTACCGACGCGTCGCTCGGTAGCTTGGGCTCTATTCCGTTCCAGGACCATCGCGACAGTCTGGGCTCCAGAATGACGGACCTTTCAACAAGAGAACCGTTTTCCGGCTGCCTATCGAGACTACCTGTTGATCTTGGCTCTTGGAAAATAAATTAAAGTATGGAACATAATTCACCACATCATCACATACATCTATTAACATTTTAAACATCTAATTACCTGTAATAATAATTAATTAATTCCATGAATTGTTACTTAGTCTTCGTCCTCTCTCCTAACTTTGCTGTGCCACCTATATGTACATAATATGGAATGCAATAAATTATTGAGTATATAAAGTCATTAGCTAACACGAGTATTGGTACAATGATTGCTGAGTCCACATCCCACATGTCGACAGCCTTGCGAGCCAAGTCAAGATACTCAATTAAGAGGGGTCTCTAGTCGGTAAAACAGGTATTTGAAGAAACTATTGCCGTTGCCGTCGCGCTGCGCCATACCAAGTAAAGTGTGAAAGCGACAACTGCAGCTCAGGCTAATTTTACCAATAAAAACCATGACTAAGAGATGTTTTGTATTCAGCTGTTTTTGAAAAAATCATCATCTACCTAGCCTTTTCCCAACTATATTGGGGTCGGCTTCCAGTCAAACTGGATTCAGCTGAATACAGTGTTTTACGTGGAGCGGCTTCCTACCAGACCTCCACAACCCATGAACTGGGTAACACGGTAGATACTTCTTGGCAAGACTGGTGTCAGATTTACTAGCTTCTGACTATCCGTAACGACTGCCAAAGATCTACAAATGTCAGCCGAGACCAACGGCTTAACGTGCTTTCCGAGGCACGGAGAAAATGTTAAGATGGTCACCCATCCACAGACCAACCTTGGCAAGCGTTGCTTAACCTTAAAGATCGACCCGTGCAGTTGTTGTTACCAAGAGCTCCTCTAAAAAATAATATATAAAACTTAGGCCCGTATTACAGAACTACAATCAAGACTCAAGCATTACTTAAAACTAGTCTCAGTTGGAGTTCTAATTTTAGAACTTGACTTGAGCAGAGAAACTAAAATCAATAATCACCTGAGCAATGTCACTTTAAAATGACATTTTTTACGTATTATAGAACAGTGCTTGAGTCTTAACTGAGCTCTACTCATTGTGTCCTTATTTTAAAATTACAATCAGCTCAGAATCACTGCTTGAGGCGAGATTTGATCGTTGTTTTCGCAAGTGTAGTCGAGACCACGCTTGAGCATAGATATTCATGAAAATTGTTGTGAATTTGGAGTAAATCGAGTACCTACCTAATCAAAATGGATATATTTGCAGAAGTAGATTATTATAATATATTTTTTTTTTCTGTTACATTTTAAATGATTTTAATATTTGAAGTACTTAATAAATTTCTTTCCAAAAGCGTAAAATTATTTTTTGTTAAGATATTTCCTAACCCAAATATGAACCACACGGAACCACAATAATTATTGTAAACAATATTTTATTGTATTTCTGAAGAGACTCTTGAGTAATTTGACAATGAAAATGAAGTTTCACAGTTTTTTTTTTATTTAAGTCAAGTCTTTATTTTCATTTATATCTTTTTTGAGTTTCATTAGAATGGGGGTGCAATACATTAAATTTTTTTTTTGCAGTATTTGGCAGCATTTTACTTCATAATATCCACTAGGAATCAATTAAAACAGCCACTGAACTTCACTCGAAATAATCCCGCCAAAAAAACTCAGTTTCACAGTTTAGCTGTCCACAGAACATATGTACCTAGGATGTACCTACTCTGAAGGGTTAAGGGTGGCTGTCAGTGTCAATAACGTCGTGTCGTCCACCTCGTCATCCGGTTTTGATCCAGATTAATCGTACGAAAAAAAATAATTGCAATAGAAAACAAACTATTGTTCAGGGTTACCATAATAATTGCTTACTCACGTAATCAGAGATCAAAATCTCTACTCAAGCGTAGTTTCGTTTGATTTGAGTTTGAGGACAGTTCTAAAATAAACTGAATGCTTAAGTCGAGATTCTTCGCTCAAGCAGTAATCGGTTGAACGCCGTTTAAGTAGTGCTTGAGTAAGGTTCTGTAATACGGGCCTTAGAGTAAAACTATATCTATGCTTCTATTATTTTCTATTTTGTTCAAAACTTATCAAATTTGTCTGATAGACGTCTGATCCTGGCGCTATTTGTTTTCGGGTTTTTGATTGTTATAATTCTTTAAGTAAATATTCTTTGGAAAAAATCCCTGCTCTAGCAGCGTTATCCACGAAGAAAACAGGAATGCCTCTAAGGGCCGACCTTAGCTGGCAAGCGCTTCTTCTTATCGTGTGGGCAGTAAAGTCTAACGACCCCAAACACCCTAGTGTCAGTTTCTAGACCGCCTCAAGGACCTCTGACATAGTTTATTTGCCGACCGCCATTTTGCGGCCTCCCACCGGCTTAGGCCTTTGCCTCGGGTTTTGCGGGAAGCAGGGCGGGGGCGGCGGCGGCGCGGGAGCGGCAGGATTTAATGTGTAAAATCAAATTACCGACCCTCGGAAAGAGCGGCGCTATGGCGGGACACGAGCGGGGCACGCCAGTCGAGCGGTGACCGCCCGCGCGTCTGCATTGCAGTGTTGTGCAATTTATTTTCTTCTTTTGCCCACAATAAATCGAGCGTTAAGAATAAATTTGAATCAAAACAATGTTGTCGCCGTTGTTCAAACATTTCGCTCGCGAATAATAACAAATATCTCGACGACACAACCACGAGTACAACACTACGCCGCTATAGCGCCGTGCGATCTGCCCGCTGATTTCGAAGACGGGTCTACGTAGCTCGCCCCGCTCCCGCGCCGCCGCCGCCCCGCTGCCCGCAAAACCCGAGGCAGAGGCCTTATACGTGCCTTCCAAAGCACGGAATCATCTTTTTATAAGACAATCAGGTGATTCAAGCCTGCAATGTCCTAGCGAAACTAGAAACAACTTAACATAGTATGTTCCCCGTGGGAATCGAACCCACGACCACCGGGTCACAAGGCAAACGCCTAAAACCACTCGACCACGGAGCCCGTGCTGCTGTTTAACTATTGAGAACGTCGCGCGACACCTATTGCTACAAGAGAATCTCACCGCATATATTGATGATCCACCGATCACCCAGGTGGACTCTATATCAGATCGGTTCTCGATGTATTCGACCGCTGCATCTAAGCCTGGGACTACCACAACTCCATCGGGCACCTGGAATGTTACACAAGCTATATTGTAGAACTATTTGACCCGCGCAACTTCGTCTGCTCCGCTCCTATTGGTCTTAGTGATATATAGCCTATAGCCTTCCTCGATAAATGGGCTATCTAACACTGAAATATTTTTTCTTATCGGTTCAGTTCCTGAGATTAGCGCGTTCAAGCAAACAAACAAATAGCTGACGGACTAAATAGCCTTTCTTGTACATTTTTTTTAAACAATATTAAGAGAAATTGGTTTGAAATCGTTGGACGCCTTAAACCAATTCTTCTACTTCTTATCGTGTGTGCAGTAAGGTCTAACGATCCCACACGCTGGCACACCCTAGAGTCAGAGTGAGGACAGAGAGGACATGGTTTATTTGGCGACCGGGACCACCGGCTTATACGTACCTTCCGAAGCACGGCATAATCTTTTTATCAGACAATCAAGTGATTCAAGCTTGCAATGTCCTAACGAAACTGGAAAACAACTTTAAAAAGTTTGCTTTCCCGTGGTAATCGAAACCACGGCGTTTGCTTTGTGACCCCACATGTGTGGGGTCACAAGGCAAACGCCTACACCTCTCGACCACGAAGGGAGTCAAAGCTAGAGACAAACTGGTCACACGAACGCAACGTATGCAACGCATTATGATATCTGGACTCTTGATTTTATATGAAAAACTATGCAGTAGAAACACACTTATCGATGCAACGCAAAATACGATACGATACAAAAACGTTGCATACGGTGTGTTTCTGCATAGTTTTGTAGTTTTACGTACGTAGGACCAGTGTGTTTCTCGCTTAAACCAATTTTCAAATTAAACCAATTTGGCAAGCTAGTTGGCTGCACTGATATCCAGCATTGTAACAAAAAGCATTAGGGAACTTGTGATTCAGTTGCAATTAATTAATACCCATTTGGTTATGTGGGTGATAAATAGTGAGTGAGGGTACACTTACGGGGTCTGGTAAATTATAGTCCACCTCAGTAGTTACACAGGTTTATTGTCCCAACACAACACAGTCTTAGAAGGCACAGTTATAGTTTTGAGCTAATATAGTAAGCGTAAGCAAGCACCAAGCGAAATAAACAACTTTGTCAACACAGCGGTTTAGCGTGGGTAATCACACAATAAGTACGGCTCAAGCGTCAGCGAGCGTGCGTTCGACGTTGGTCATAGATCGTGACTGGCGGCGGCAGAAACCGAATGCGCACGAGTGCGGGCGTCGTCACACAGCGTGCCGACGTCACACGCTAAGACAAAAGGCTCAGCAGGCGATGCGTGTGTCCAGTGTACTATGATTATGAACATGTCGGATGAGCGTTACTAACGTTACGTTAATGTTTAATATTTATGTTTGAGTTATTGATGTTTAGTGTTTTTGTGTGTTTGTGTGTGACTAAATGTTTTGTGTAATTAATGTTGTTTATTAATGTGAGTCACCCACATCACTCCCCCCGAGAGACCGGGTTACGGGCGATAGTAGTCCGGAAAGTGGACTTTTCGGCCAGAACGAGTTGTTTTAACTGCTGGAGTGGATAGTGGTGGCTCGGACACAGGGTTGTTGGGGGTGTTATTAGTGTCAGTCAGTATGTAGGCTGGTTTTAAACGGTCTAAAGATACTGTGACGGTTTTACCCTTTATTTTAATTTTAAAAACTTTAGCACCTCTCTCGATCACCTCGTAGGGACCAGTGTATGCTGGTTGGAGTGCACCTCTCAACGCGTCATCCCGTAGAAAAACATGTGAACTGGATGACAAATCTTTGTGAATAAAGATTTTTTCTTTCGAGTGATGCGACGTTGGAACTGGCTGTAAATTGTTGGCGAATGATCTGATACGTGCTGTAAAATCAGTTATATCAGTCGTACACCCGTCAACTTTTTGGCCAAAGAATTCACCCGGCAGTCTTAAAGGTTCACCGTACACTAACTCGGCAGAAGATGTTTGTAGGTCTTCCTTGAAGGCACTTCTTATGCCGAGGAGCACAAATGGCAACGATTCGGTCCAGCTGTTGTCTGCGTGACATTTAATTGCTGCTTTAAGCTGCCGGTGGAATCTTTCGACTAAACCATTGCACTGAGGGTGGTAAGCAGTGGTCTTGCGATGTCTAAAACCGATAGTCTTTGCAAGATGTTGAAAAAGACTAGACTCGAATTGTCTACCGCGATCGGTGACGATATCGGTTGGACAACCAAACCGTGCTACCCATCCCGACAAAAACGCCTTGGCCACAGTTTCCGCCGTAATATCGGTAATTGGGACGACTTCAGCCCATCGCGTGAAGCGATCGACGAGTGTCAGGCAGTACCGATACTCTTTGGAAGGAGGCAGTGGTCCGATTAGGTCTAAATGGACGTATTTGAATCGCACTGAAGGTAAATCGAGGGTGCCCAATGGGGTGGTAACGTGTCGATTCACCTTCGTGCGCTGGCAAGTCAAACATGCCTTAGACCAATCGCGACAGTCTTTCCTCATCTGTGGCCAAACGTAGCGCTGTGCTACGAGTTTAGCACTTGCGTTAGCGCCAGGGTGACTCAGCGAGTGCAATGAGTCGAAAATTTGTTTGCGCAATTGTTTGGGAACGAATGGCCTGGGAGTCGTTGTGCTGACGTCGCAGTACAAATTAATCCGACTTCCAGGAACAAACAGCTTCTTAATGCGCAGAGAAGATTCTTCTGTGAGAAATTGGGCAATTTCGGGATCGGAATCTTGTGCCTTAGCAAGTACTTCCAGATCTACTGGGCTTTGCAGCTCATCGATACGGGAAAGTGTGTCAGCAACGACATTATCTTTTCCAGCGATGTGTTGAATATCGGTCGAGAATTGCGAGATGTAATCAAGATATCTATACTGACGTGGCGAACAGTTACGTTTCCGCTGATGGAAAGCGTAACATAGCGGCTTGTGGTCAGTATAAATGGTGAAGGTGGTTGCGGCTAGCCAATGCTGATAGTATTTTATACTCTCGTAAATAGAAAGTAGCTCTCTGTCGTAAGGAGAGTACTTTTGTTGTGTTGGACTCAACTTGCGAGAGAAAAATGCTAAGGGCTGCCAGTTACCATCCTTGAATTGTTGCAAGACTCCGCCGATAGCATAATCAGACGCATCCGTGACTAGGCCCAGTTTAGCTTGTGAGTCAGGATGTGCCAATAAAGCTGCGTTGCAAAGGCTGTCTTTGCACTCCTCGAAGGCTTTTAACGAGTCTCCGCTTATGTCCACTGGCTGTGAGGCTTTGACGTTACCGGTCAGTAAGGCGTGCAAAGGTGCTTGAATCTGGGCAGCCCGAGGTATGAACCTCCGGTAAAAATTCACCATGCCCAGAAACCTCCTAAGCTGTCTTGCAGTTTTTGGCACTGGAAATTCTCGCAATGCCTGTACCTTGCTTTCCAAAGGTTTAGTACCGTGTTGCGAAATGTGATAGCCCAGAAATGTGACTTCTGGTACCCCAAAGACGCATTTGGCAGTGTTAATGAGCATGCCGTATTCCTTCATTCTCATGAAGAGTTGGCGAAGGTGCTCTTCGTGCTCTGCTTCGGTCTTCGAGAAAATAAGGAAGTCATCCAAATAAGGGTAGCAAAAGTCTAGGCCACGGGTCATCTCATCAACAAACCTTTGAAAAGTTTGGCCAGCGTTTCTCAAGCCAAAAGTCATAAACGGAAACTCGAAAAGTCCAAAGGGTGTAGTGATTGCAGTCTTTGGAATATCCTGCTCGAAAACTGGTATTTGATTGTAAGCTTTTACTAAATCAATAGTGGAAAAGATCTTACAACCAGATAGACTGTGGGCAAAGTCATGTATGTGCCTGATTGGGTACTTATCTGGTATTGTCCTTGCGTTGAGCAGTCTGTAATCCCCGCAAGGACGCCAGCCACTGTCTTTCTTCGGGGCGAGGTGGAGAGGCGACGACCATGGGCTCTCCGAGGGTCGAGCTGTACCATTCGCCAACATTGCTTCGAACTCAGCCTTGGCGATCTTCATTTTGTCCGGGGCTAGTCTGCGTGGAGAACATGATACTGGGGGGCCTGATGTGGTGCGAATGTGGTGTTTCGTGTTGTGTTTAGGTGTGAATGGTGTGCCTGCTGGCCGTGTAATTTCCTGAAACTCAGAAAGTAAATTACGGTATTTGCAGTCGCCAGTCACGACCTTTACACTTGAAATTAGGCTATCAGAAAAAGAGATAGAAGCTATAGCTGACAAGTTTGTAGTGCCATCAATTAAGCGATTATTGCGTATATCAACAATAAGATTGTAGTGAGATAAAAAATCTACGCCTATGATAGCTTTATTGACATCAGCAACTATAAAACGCCATGAAAAATCTCTACGTAGGCCTAAATTTAAAACTAGCTGAAGGTAACCATACGTGTCAATCCGTGAACCGTTGGCCGCGTACAGCTGATACTCGGTCTTCGCACGCCGGTATTGTGGAAGTGCAGATCGAGGGTAAACGCATAAGTCGCTTCCAGTGTCCACGAGGAACTTGATTTTCGATCTGCGATCAGTTACAAACAGGCGACCAGTTGTGAAAGGGCAATCTTCAGCCGCCATTATCGACTGCCCGGAGAGTTTTCCGACTTGTAGTCACAGGGGCGGACACAGTTCTTCGCTTGGCTTCCAAATTTAAAATGGTACCAACATTGCGGAAACTTCCTATAGTTGGACTGCGATCGTCTGGATGGAGTGCGACTTCTATTGCCTGAAGTATTCCTGTTGCGCGGGCGGGAGCGATCGTGCTTCTTTGTTGTCAACGCGTCAACCTTCTTCGTCAGTTCCATGATAAGGCGCATCATGTCCGTCGATGAGTCCGCTCGTGACGTGGATGCTGCTGCGACTTGTGGCACGGTAGGTGCCATGTCATGCACCCTGTCAGCTAGGTCCGCGAGTTCGGTGAGGGACAAGCTCGATTGCGACGCGATGATCGTCTGTAGGCTACCTGGAAGGCGACTCGTCCAAAGGGTGCGAAGAAAGTCCTCTGGGATTGTCGGCCCTGCTAGATGTTGGAGATGCCGCAAAAACTGGGACGGTTTTCGGTCTTCTAGTTCCTCCGACTGAAGAAGCTGCTTCACCATCTTCTCTTTGGAAACCGACAAGCGCTTGATGAGTTCTGATTTCAGCTTCTCGTACTTGCCGGTAGCAGGTGGCGAGGTTATAATGTCTTCAACTTCAATCGAATACTGCCGGTCGAGGTGAGCCAGAACGTAGTGGAATTTGGTGTCTTCATCCTTTATTCTGGCAAACTTGAATTGGCCTTCAATTTGGCTAAACCATATGTTAGGTTTTTCTGGCCAAAAAGGTGGTATGCGTACACCTACTCTAAATAATTCCGTTGATGGATGTTCGTGGTCAGTGGAAACGCGCTCACATTTACTCGGCCGTCGGCGGCTGGGGCGTTGACTGCGCTGGGATGTTTCTGTGCTGCTGCCGTCGCTGCTCATATTGGCTCTTCTATTTGTCAAGATGTTCTGAGCGGGGTCACCAATTTGGTTATGTGGGTGATAAATAGTGAGTGAGGGTACACTTACGGGGTCTGGTAAATTATAGTCCACCTCAGTAGTTACACAGGTTTATTGTCCCAACACAACACAGTCTTAGAAGGCACAGTTATAGTTTTGAGCTAATATAGTAAGCGTAAGCAAGCACCAAGCGAAATAAACAACTTTGTCAACACAGCGGTTTAGCGTGGGTAATCACACAATAAGTACGGCTCAAGCGTCAGCGAGCGTGCGTTCGACGTTGGTCATAGATCGTGACTGGCGGCGGCAGAAACCGAATGCGCACGAGTGCGGGCGTCGTCACACAGCGTGCCGACGTCACACGCTAAGACAAAAGGCTCAGCAGGCGATGCGTGTGTCCAGTGTACTATGATTATGAACATGTCGGATGAGCGTTACTAACGTTACGTTAATGTTTAATATTTATGTTTGAGTTATTGATGTTTAGTGTTTTTGTGTGTTTGTGTGTGACTAAATGTTTTGTGTAATTAATGTTGTTTATTAATGTGAGTCACCCACACCCAATATTGTTTGAATAACAAGGAAAAAACGTGTTGCGCCGACCCCGAGTGACATGGGATAACGGCAGGAAGGTGATTGTGAGAATAACAGAAAAAAAACTTATCTGTTGTTTTGGGCATTGCTAGGGTCATAGAGGCATGTTGATAAGATAAGTAAAGAATCTCCATCCTGGTTTATATCACAAAAAACTACTATTGTTGTGAAATTATTTAGGCGGTTTGAAAAGTTTGTGGGCTCTTAAGGTGAATGCTCCAGGGTAGCCCGCGAAATTCAAATATTTTTATGTTTTTTGCAATTTGCCGGTCAGTGTGAAGCTGTATGTGGACCAAATGCGATCCGCGACCGTAATGCGTATTTATCTAAAGAATTATAACCACAAGTTCATGTAGTTCGAAAGAATGATTATTTCTGAAATATTCATTCTTTCGAACTACATGAACTTAGAGGGCTACATTGATGATTAAAATGGTTATAATTCTTTAGATATATACGCGTTACGGTCGCGGATCGCATTTGGTCCACATACAGCTTCACACTGACCGACAAATTGCAAAAAACATAAAAATATTTAAATTTCGCGGGCTACCCTGAAGCATCCACCTTAACGAACTAAATTTATTTTCTTGTGCAGAAATTAAAGAAAATAGTATAGGATATCATATAACATCCTCACATAATAACAGGCTGTCATAGAGGTGGAGGTCTGCCCTGCTTGGACGGAGCTCCGTCGTGTCCTCGTCAAGGCGATGGGTGGCGGCGACCTCTCGCGTCCGTCCCCCTAACTGGGTCCAGGGGCGGCAGTCCTGGGGATGGCCTTCGCCCCCATTCATACGGACCCGAGGTGGCAGCGCGTAGTATTCCCGTGCGCCACTCTTCGACGTCGCAGGGGAAGTCAAACACCTCACTCCCCCCGCTGACCCGAGGTGGCCCGCAGGGGCGGGCCGGCACCAGTCGGGGATTGCGGAAAGCCAATTAAGTTCTCGCGATCCCCGGCGTTGGTCAGAGATGGAACACCGGGGTGGTTTTAGTCAGTAAGAGTCTGACAGACCCCTCCGCCCGCTCCATGGTGGAGGACATCCATGAGGATTCCCCCGTTTCAAAAAAAAAAAAAACACCTTTCTTTGCCCTTCTTCTCCCTCTCGATCCATCCACATTTATATTCATAACTCTTTTAGTTAAATACTCTTTTAGTTATATAATTAATACTTTTACAAAATAATTATTTAGTTACCTTCTCCTTCAAGGCATCAACATGATGTGTCAACACTATATTGATTCTGTTGTTCAACGGCCGGTACTTGTCCGGGATACAGTCCCATGTCCTGCGACCCATGATGACAGCATTCACCTTGGTTGGGTCCGACACTTTAGATGTCATTGTTGCGAAGTATGCCATTTCTTTTCTGAAATTAACATAACAAATAAATAAATAGCCAATAGCTTGGACCCTGCTCCTGCGGTGGCAGACTCATCATCTGCCTAGACTTTTCCCTACTATATTGGGGTCGGCGTACAGTCAAACCGGATTTAGCTGAGTATGTCTTTTACGTGGAGCAGCTGCATACCAGACCTCCACAACCCATTAACTAGGTAAATATATTTTATTGGTATTGTTGGTGATTATCCTAAAAAGGTACAGACAAACATTTTAAGTCAAAACTGGACTAGATAAGCATTGAAAAGTGGTAGGCTGAGTGAAAATCAAACAAAAGGTTTTTATTACCAAGAAAAATGGTGTTTGTTGTGTTCTTAGGTTGGGGTCAGTTAGTCTCAATAGGCTCACTGGCTGTTATATTTTATTTCATCATAACTAACGAAATAGATGTTGGTACTAAGCAGTCAACTCTGCTGCTTGCACCATTTGAGAACATGGGTGTATTTAATGATACATTATAAGTATAAGAAATATTATCAAAACCGTGAGTAGGCTATAGCAAGTTACTTTTAATGTCGACAAAATCGTATCTACGTGGGAGAAAGCCGCGGAAACAGCTTTAGTTAACCTAACATAGGCCGGAGATGCGGGTACCTTGTTATCAAGGTATCATCTCAGTAATCATCATTTTCGGTGTTTTTAACCATAAGAAAGTTGTGAAGACTTACTTCAGACGCCATGGCAGCGATCCATTGACTCCAATACCCATATTTTCACAGGCAGCAGCGATTAAATTCAGTTTCACTTTTGACATGATGTTTTGTAATTTTTTTCCACAACGATGTGATTTATGTATGAATGAACCCGGTTAAATTATATAATTGACTAGACACGGACACGGTATCGTGTTATTTTTAATAAATACCAGAAAATAAAAATATAAACTGCGTAACTTTTATTAATTTTACTAGTTCGTAAAATTTGCACAATTTACCGCGCTTTAAATTTCAAATGTCACGTCACATGTCAAATCTTGAGTTTTGACAGCGGAATAGAGATATATTCTTTTGGTAAGAGTAAAAGAGATACGCTTGATATGATGTAAAAGATATTTTAGTTTTGGCGATTGAGGGAATGGAACGCAATAATCGATAGTGTTGGGCATGGAGAACAGAGACGAGGAGCATTATCTCTATTTGTAAAAGTCCGTCGAAATTCGTTACATTAGAGTGGCACTACAATCGCATCAGGGTAAATTTAAAAAACAGCCCAAAAGTTAGAGTAGGACTAAAAATAAACAAGGAAAGAACAACTTCCACTTCGTTATTATTTCGTTATGGCGCAACGCAAGTAAGAAACAATGATACGTAATTAATGCACGTTATTTATTCAATAAAGATATTGAGTATTGAGTTACAATTTTTTTGTGTATATTTTTCAACGCTTAATTAATATTTAATTTTATTTATTTTATTTATTTTTTTTATTTTTTTTTTTTTTTTTTTTTTTTTTTTTTATTTTTTTTTTTTTTATATTTATTTTTATTTATTTATTTATTATTATTATTGGTAAGATTACAAACTTGTATGTTCAAAATAAAAAGAACAAAAGTCCATCAAACTTAAATCCATCTACAACTGTTACTTTCATACTTTACCTACTCTACAGCCACGCTAGCGCCATTCTGGTTTTTTAACTGTTACTTACCTAAGTTACTTACAGCTGGACACTTTTTTAATTTGTTACCCATTTAAAATCGTTCTCCTCGTTTCTCTACTCCATGGTGTTAGGAAATGTAGCTGCGTAGGTTAATATTGAATATGATAAATGAATAATATGATAAAAGTTTTATAATAGTCGAAGATATAAGTTGTCATGTCGTACATCGTACGTCCCGGACCTTGCGATCATTGGTCCAGAGTAAGAGAGAGACAGACCTATATGGGACAAATCGCATCCTTTTTTACAAACGCCACGCGGCATTGCCATCACATAACAGGAGCCTAAAAAATGTACTTTGTTTTGTATAAACCTTTTTTGCAAGAAGCCTTGAAATGTCTAGTCATCAAAAGCCTAAGAACAAGATTTTAAAGGTCCGTTTTACGGCTGCTTATCTGTAACAATATTGTTCTGTAACAAAAATAAATAAAGGTTTTATTGCGCTATCCGCTGCCGTATAAACGGAGTTAGGGCCAGTTTAGGATAGTAACTACATTTTGATGTGTCACTTGCTGTTACAGGCTGCTGAATTGCCACCATCGATTGCTGAAGCAAAGGTCAATTGACTTTTTTTTTTTTTTTTTTACTATTGATAGGCACGCGTTTGACCACTATCTCACCTGATGGTAAGCGAGGATGTGGTCGAAGATGGAGCACGCTTGCCTAGAAATAACCTATTCACTTTGTAGCTGTCAGGAAACACAGACTCCGGCAGGGAGTTCCACTCCTTAGCTGTACGCACTATGAATGTGTTCCCAAAACGTTTTGTACGTATGGGTGGGATGTCCACCATGTACCGGTGGCGCATCGCCGTTCGTCTTGTGGTCCGATGATGGAACGGGCTTGGCGGAATTAAATTATGCAATTCCGTCGCACATTCCCCAAAATGCAACCGGTAGAAAACCGACAGGCTAGCAACTCGTCGTCGATGTTCAAGACTTTGGAGCTTCGACGCGACGAGCCTCTCATTGCCGATGATCCTCTTGGCTCGTTTCTCAATTGACTCAAGGGCATCAAGCTGGTATCTGGCAGAGTTAGTTTTAGTTCACCTATTAAAAACATAACCTTTTTACTTCTAGGCAAGCGTGCTCCATCTTCGACCGCATCATCGCATCGATGGTGGTCAAGCGCGTGCCTATAAATAGTAAAAAAAAAACCCTCCTTCTTTTGTAGTTGCGTAAAAAAGAAATAACGATATCTACCTGTACCTAATAGAAGAAATGACAAGAATCTCCTCGCAATGTGCTCGAAGATGATGTCGGCAGACTCGGCCACAAAGATGTGGCAATATGACTTGTATCAGAACAACGAGAAAAGACTAGTGGGCTTTTGTTGGGCAATTATTTTATCTCTTCGCCATGGTAGTGAAGAGATAAAATAATTACAAATAGGTAGGTATCTATTTATAATTGTTTTATGGTCAGCAATCAGCGTTACCGCATGACAGCATGATTTGGATTTGTATCCTAAACTAGTTGCCACGCGCAACTTCGTCTGCGTCACAACAACAATCAGAATCAGCACACAACAACAATCTGTCAATTTTTTTTAATAGGAGCTTTATCGCTAAAACGATTAGGTTCAAGGTTGATTGGGAAAATTTGACAGTTTACTTAGTTATACACGAGTTGTTTAGACATGATTTCCTTGTAAAGAAAAGAACAGTAACTAAAAAGAATATTAATTTCTAAGGTTTTTCTCATAGCCTCCGTGGCGCAATGGCTAGCGCGTTCGGCTGTTAACCGAAAGGTTGGTGGTTCGAGCCCACCCGGGGGCGACAATTTTTTGATTCCCCCTTTCTTTCATTGTGAGCAAAATCTAGTCCGTACGAGTTCGCTACCTACGGAAAATGATGGTGGTCTTCCCTTTTTACGTAATTTTTTGAATAAAATAATTCTTAAAAAAATCAACCAACTTCATTTTGTCCATGAATTTCAAATCAACTTTCTTAGTTCGACTATGTGTGTCTGCCCAAAAAGCTTTGAAAGCCTTCTTTTGTGCCAGGGATTGCAAAATTTGCAATTAAATCAACAGCGTTCCAGCTCCAAACACAGTTAAGTATTGGAACATTCAATTTAATTTAAAAAAAATGGAGCTTTGCAATTTCTTCGAAAGTTTTTTGCAAAAATATTTTTGCCTTTTTTCTAATACCTATTATGCAAGAAGTTAAACAAACATCTATTGTTTATTTAATGAAAACAAACATGAAAATGATTTGTTTTATTAAATTATGGTACATATTTATTATACACTTTATTGTAAATTCACCAAAAATAAAATAAAAGGAAACTTAAAACTAAAACACATACCTACAATGGGCGGTCTTATCGCATTCCGCGATCTCTTCCAGACAACCTGGGATGGAAAGTATTTGTCCGGACATGAAATGGGGCTGTCATTGGTGTAACAAAAGAGATACAAACTAAATCAAAACAAACAACAAATTATAATATAATAGATACATACATTTTTATACATAAAACGCAATTGTGCTATTTCTTTGCAACTTTTGTTTTGAAAAACGTATCTTCAGTTTGTTGAAGGAGTCAATTTCTGCGTAGGACGTATGTAAGATATTACACACCCACCAATATTACACACCCACACCGACGTTAGCAGGCTTCAAGCAATTTGTTTTATAATCATAAGGTTTCCATCAAAACCGAAAGACGAAACTAATTTGATCAAATAGGTATCGAATTGACGAAAGCACGCCTGCCAATCGTGGAATCCTAGTTTCGGAAACAGGGGCACGAATGGGAAAATTTTGGTAGGTACTTTGATGAATAAAAACGGGTGGCCCGCGAAATTCAAATACTTTTATGTTTTTTGCAATTTTCCGGTCAGTGTGAAACTGTATGTTAAACAAAATATGATATATTGCAAAAAAAACATAAAATATTTGAATTTCGCGGGCTACCCTGGTGCTTCCACCTTAATAACATATACTTAGGTGGAATTGCTTATTATTTTACAATCGAAAGGAATTCTATATCCATTCCGTGGCCAGACCGTTGTCAGATTTTTTGGCTTTTGAATATCCCAGAGGCGGTAAGGCAAACCAGCTATGTGTCTAGTCTAGGGGCGCAAGATTACAAAGGGGTGCACGAGGAAGCTTAAATACGAGATCCAAAAATATTTGAGATCGCTATTATTTTCTTAGGTATACATTTGTCAAGTCGCATTTTTTTTAGTAACACCCCCAGGAGGCGACAAATATTTGGATCTGATTAAGGAGGGGTCCTTAATGAGAGACAATTTTAGTCAGTAAAAATCTGACTCCATCCCGCTCCGCCCAGTGCGAGAAAAGTCATTTACCTATTTATTTATTGATTTTGGTTAACCAGCAAATTGTTTACCCAACACATTTTTTTTCATTTATTGCATATACTTTTAAATATTGGTATTCATCTAAATCAGGTTTGACTGGAAGCCGACCCCAATATAGTTGGGAAAAGGCTAGGCAGATGATTGCAATTACTTTTTTATTTATTTAAAATAAATTAAAATGAGTTTGTTTCGGACTACGATGATGACATACCTAATTATTTTGTTAGTATTTCAAACAGTTTACATTCTAGTGTTAGTAAAACATTGAAATAATAATTGTATCTATTATTAAAACTTTTTGTTATTTTTTCGTATTTTGACACCGACTTCCAAAATTAAAATTCTTTTCTTTCTTCCGTAGTTATTTTACACCTTGTAGTGTTTGGTTTTTGGAAGTCAGTTGTATTTTTTGTAAAAAAGTTTTTATTTTTCACTTTTTAGTGGTACCTACCTGCGTACCCATTAACAGCGTACCGGCGCGATGTTATGTAAACACTAAAAAAACATCATTTGCTATCATTTATGGAAGAGTTCCGTTGCCTACCTCCGAAGTTCTTCGTCAGATCTTCACCAAATTGAAATGGGACTAGTACAGAAAAATATTTTTACAAACAAAAAAGAATCATCCAAATCGGCTGATAACTGGCAAAAATATCGCTTAACAAACATTTTTCATGAGATCTCATCATCAGATCCTAATGTATACCTTCCATCATCAGCTCAGCATCATGAGATGATGATTACCAGGCACAAATATCTGAATTGAGTTAGAAAATTTATGAAGAACTTTGTATGTGCCTATAAAATTTGAGGGTTGCCCTCGATTTTCATGGGATCCCATCATAAGATTGTGACTTGGTGACAATGAGACCAATCTGCCCCCTTACCCTTAATACTCTTTCAAACGCAACAAGAATTTTTCAAATCGGTTCATAAATGACAGAGTTATGAGGTAAAAATACAACCGAATTTAGAACCTCCTCCTTTTTTGAAGTCGATTAAAAATAAAAACTGACCAGGGGGGAAAATGTTTCCTACCTTATCAACCTCCTTACGGAAAACCTAATATTTGGCGTATGCATAGCTCTCCGCGACAGCTTTCAGAGTTGCGACGTTGCGTGATCGAGCCACCTTCTACATCTTATTTGCTCAGCACCTAGAAATTCAATATCGGCACACAGCCATGATTAATTAAAATTAAATTAAAATTCATTTATTTCAGGTCATGAAACCCATAGACAATTAATACAATGATTTTGATAAATAACAATAGCTCATATTAATTATTATGAATTTACATTTAAATTTTAGAAATATTATACCTATATTATTCAATTGATTAATGCCAATAGATTTAGATTAAAATAGAGAGATTAAAATAATATGGAAATATCAGTCCGTACATGAACCATGCAACATTGGTTCACGTACTGACAGTCAAAGCGATCAGCTAAAGGGCTCAGGATACTGTTGCGGCTGTTGCCTGTTTAGCAAAATAGTCCTCTGCCATAGTCATAGGGGCCCCATTATTTCGTGCCCAGGGCCTCCTATAAGCAAAAGACAGCCCTTGAAACTACCTACATGGTAACAAAACATATAGGTAGAAACACGTTTATAAGACCGCGTGGCGCGCACGCTATGCCCATAACGTAATGAACATAATTAGATCATAAATAAATAATTATAATTACCTATTGATAAACTATTGATCTGTGCAGTTAAAGGTGAACATTCTTGCAGAGATAGAGTACAAGGGAATTATTTAGTATCACACATGCAATAATGTTGGCACTGTGTAGTTTTTATCCATCAATGTAGCAACAAAACCTGTTCTCCTGTACAGCGGCGAATGTTGGCCAGCACTAAGCAGACACACCCAGGAGCTTCGCGTCAAGGAGATGAAGACGCTGAGGTGGATGAGTGGCGTAACGCGATCCGATCGTATACGCAACTCATTCATCCGCGGTAGTCTTAGTGTCCGTGACGTGGGGGAAAAACTGCAAGAGTATCGTCTGCGATGGTATGGCCACATCATGCGCCACCCGATGGAGTCCGTTGGTCGGAAATGCATGAATATGGCTGTCCTTGGGGCTACGTCCCGTGATCGCCCTCGCAAGCGCTGGCTGGACGTCGTCAAGTCCGACGTGAGACCCAATGGACTCACTGAAAGGGATGTTGAAGATCGGGCAAAGTGGAGGAAGCTCAGTCGGAAGGTGGACCCTGGCAATAGCCGGGATTAACGCCAGGTGGAAGAAGAAGAAGATTGTAACTAAACCTAAAACGTACATCATTTTTGGCATATCAATAAGGTCCTAAAATAGACGGAAAAACTTTAAAAACTCATTAAGGTCTCATTAAAATAGAAGAACAAACTTTAAGAAATCATTCAGACCAGCACAATAAGGACAATGCTAGAAAATTCTTCCGTTACCTACTGAATAATTGAGTGACTAAAAGACAACGCACAGCCGAAACTACTGGTGGTAGAATGCTGTTTGGCGTGAAGGTTCCTTGGGGAGTGTACAGGAGCACTAAGAGAGGATTTCTCAAAATTCCTACGGGATATGCCACATTCGAAATCGCGGGCAAAAGGTAATTTTATGTTTTAATTTTATGCCCTACCCACATGCCAAATTTCAGCTTTCTACAGCCAGTAGTTTCAGCTGTGCGTTGTCTGTCAGTCACCACGGTGTCATCCCTAAGCGGCTGTCACCAGGTGAGTGTCATGCAGTGAACTGCCAGCCCATAATCATCATCAAGTTTGTACGTATTGCCAGCAGTGCCGGATTCCGAAAAGTCAGCAAACCGACATTGATTAGGAGTCTGCGCAAAGAAAAATGTGTAGGTACCTAACGGCGGCCGCTATATCGTTGTTTTTTCAAATTTCATTAATAATAATATATTTACCATGTCACTTCGGCAATTATGAAGCCGTCAAGGCTACAGAGCGTGGCAAAGAAATAAACCTACTATCGAACAACATAACGCTCTATCTGTTTCTGTTTTAGTCTGGTGGTGGTTCACTAAACTCCATGTGTTGCGGGACCGGTGAGCTTACTATGCAGGGGTATGTTGGTTTGTAGTTTTTTTTTTTATTATTAACAGTGGTTATAAGCAAAATTCTGTTACTAACAACCTTGCCTATATGGACTTTTTTGTCTGATTTTTTTCTTTTTTTTTTAATAAGGATCAAGGAGCGCACAATTCAAATCTTGCAAGGGGCGCCCAGGCCTAGCTCCGACATTTTTAATTAATAAATAAAAAATCTTTTGGTAAGTACTTTGGTTTTTATTTTAAAGATCGGTAGTTCGGTACTTTTGACTGGTGGATAGTGGGGCACACTGGCGCGGATTGCTTAGGGCATCAAAGTCTTATCCGGCACTGATTGACAGCTCAATTCATGTTAATTTTACCTAAGCAGATATTTACAGAACCGCACTGCTGTTTATGAACACTTAAGAGGTCTTCTTCTTCTTATCGTGTGCCCTAAGGTCTAACGACCCCACACACCCTAGTGTCAGAGTTTCTAAGCCGCCTCAAGGGCCTCTGACATGGTTTATTTGACAACCGATATTTGGCCGGCCGGATCACCGGCTTATACGTGCCTTCAGAAGCACGGAATCATCGTTTTATCAGACAATCAAGCCTGCAATGTCCTACTCACAGAACTGATGTTTTGCTGTTCTGTGGAGGACCACTAGCCAAACTGGAAAAAACTTTACAAAGTATTATTCTTCCCGTGGGAATCGACTTAAGAGGTGATTGCTATAGGTAATAATAATTAATTAATTAAACTCTGGGTCGCTACCCAAGTTCTTAACTACAGGAATAACCCACCTGCTCCATAAATCAGGTAGTACTGCGGAACCTAAAAATTATAGACTGATCACGTGTTTACCGAGGGTCTATAAAGTTCTTACATCCATTTTGAGGGCAAAGATTAATAGTCATATTAACAACATCAACATCATGTCTGCCTCTCAAAATGGATAACCTCCTTACGGAAAACCTAATATTTGGCGTATGTACTACTCTGTCAAGAAAGTACCGGGAAAAGATCAATAATACACAAAATGTCTGTTATTCATCCAAATTTATTTTATCACCTCATTAGATATTGTTGTTTTGGGCCAAATTTTATGTATTTTCTCCGCTCTTCACCTTTATGGAAGCAATCACATCTTTTGGACAAAATCGATCAAATCATTCAAGACACACTGACATCTATCTTAAATGTGGCTCTAGATGACCGAGCGTGGCTGCAAGCCACACTACCCATTCGCTTTGGTGGGCTCGGCATCCGCAAAATTTCTAGTGTAAGCCTACCGGCGTTCCTGTCATCGGTCAACAGCACTGAAAAGTTAACCAAAAGGATATTAACTCCATCATTGGTTAACTGTGAAGTGTGAAGTGCCCGCCTGCTGGCTGTGGGTGAATGGGAGTCGGGTCTTTGGCTACAGGCACTACCATCACCCAACATAGGTACTTTGCTGAGTGACAGTACTTTCCGGATCGCTACGTGTCTGCGTTTGGGTGCTCCTAGCGGAGCTCCACATCGGTGTCAATGCGGTGAAGCAGTCGACCGCCTCGAACACCATGGCCTGTCCTGCAGTAGGAGCGCTGGTCGGTTAGCACGGCACGCCAGCATTAATGACATTATCCGTCGGGCCCTTGTCACCGCCGGGGTGCCAGCTGTTTTAGAACCCAACGGCTTGGCAGGCGACGATGGGAAAAGGCCAGATGGGATGACCATAATGCCTTGGAAGGTGGGTAGGCCTTTGGTGTGGGATGCAACATGTGTCGACACCCTTGCGCCATCCCATCTTCTTAGCACGGCGGGCTGTGCTGGGGCGGCTGCTGCAGGTGCAGAAAACCTCAAACGGCGCAAATATAACAACTTAATTGGAAGTTACATATTTGAGCCGTTTGGCGTTGAAACACTAGGCCCATGGGGTCCGAGTGCGCATCGAGTCTTTCGGGACATTAGCAAACAACTTGTCGACTGTTCACGTGACCAGAGGGCTGGGCTTTTTTTCGGCCAAAGAATCAGCATTGCGATTCAACGCGGCAATGCTGCCAGTGTTCTGGGAACTTTTGCCATTGACAGCGATGTGGATTATTTTTTTGATGCCCAATGATTTATTTTGTTAATATACGCGTTTGTACATAATTTCGTGTTAATTAGTGTATGATAATTAAGTATTTGTTAATTTTTTTATCACCTTCAAAGTATGCTCCTTTAGAAACGATATACTTGCGCCAACGAATAATCCATTCATCAAAACATTTTTTAAACGCTGCTTCCGGAATTGAGTTCAGTTCTCGCCGCGAATTCTCCTTTATGTCTTCTATCGATTGAAAACGGTTGCCACGAAGTGGTAATTTGAGTTTAGGAAAAAGAAAAAAGTCAGCAGGAGCCATATCTGGTGAATATGGTGGTTGCTGGATGGTATTTGTTGAGTGTTTGGTTAAAAATTCGTTCACAATGATAGCCTTGTGCGAAGGCGCATTGTCGTGGTGTAAAATCCAAGAATTTTCTTTCCACAAATCTGGCCTTTTTCGTCGAATTTGCTCTCTTAAACGCCTCATAACGCTCAAATAATATTCTTTATTTACCGTTTGACCTTCCGGTAAGAAAATTCAGAGTGCACAACACCGCGATAGTCAAAGAAAACAGTCAACATGACTTTGACTTTTGATCGACTTTGACGTGGTTTTTTCGGTTTCGGTTCAGTTGGAAGGCGCCACTCCGAAGCTTGTTGACTAGTTTGCATGTCAAACTCGTAAACCCACGTCTCGTCACCAGTAACAATGCGTTTCATGAATGTTGGGTCCGAACTGACTCGTTCTAGCATGTCCTCAGCGACTTTCATGCGATTGAGTTTTTGGAGAAAATTCAGATCTTTTGGGACTAGCCGAGCAGCAACATGTTTCGTACCCAAATGATTAGTTAAAATGGTACGGATCGACTCGTGAGATACAGAAAGTTCGGCGGCTATCTCTCTCAGAGTTGAATGGGGATTTTCAGTCACTATTTCCTTCACTTTTGCGATGTTAACTTCAGTTGCAGACGTTGACGGTCTACCAGAGCGAGGCAAATCTTCCATCACATCTCGACCGCTTTTGAACGCTTTGAACCACTCATAAGCACGAGTTTTTGATAAAGTCGATTCACCGTAAGCCTTCTGTAACATTTTCAGTGACTCCGAACACGAAATTCCATTGGCGATGCAAAATTTAAGACAAACTCTTTGTTCGATATTTTTGTCCATTATGAAATTCGCAATACACACTATATATGATATTACTAAAACCAGCACTGTATTTAATATAAATAACAGATGCAACTCAAACTTCGCGCCAAAATGGAAAACAGTTGTGCCAATCTAACAACTAAAAAAAAAATCAAAAATTTGAATTTGGAACCATAAACAAATCATCCATTCCCGATACTTTTTTGACTGAATGTATAGCTCTCCGCGACAGCTTTCAGAGTTGCGACGTTGCGTGATCGAGCCACCTTCTACATCTTATTTGCTCAGCACCTAGAAATTCAATATCGGCACACAGCCATGATTAATTAAAATTAAATTAAAATTCATTTATTTCAGGTCATGAAACCCATAGACAATTAATACTAATGATTTTGATAAATAACAATAGCTCATATTAATTATTATGAATTTACATTTAAATTTTAGAAATATTATACCTATATTATTCAATTGATTAATGCCAATAGATTTAGATTAAAATTAAAATAGAGAGATTAAAATAATATGGCAATATCAGTCCGTACATGAACCATGCAACATTGGTTCACGTACTGACAGTCAAAGCGATCAGCTAAAGGGCTCAGGATACTGTTGCGGCTGTTGCCTGTTTAGCAAAATAGTCCTTTGCCATAGTCATAGGGGCCCCATTATTTCGTGCCCAGGGCCTCCTATAAGCAAAAGACAGCCCTTGAAACTACCTACATGGTAACAAAACATATAGGTAGAAACATGTTTATAAGACCGCGTGGCGCGCACGCTATGCCCATAACGTAATGAACATAATTAGATCATAAATAAATAATTATAATTACCTATTGATAAACTATTGATCTGTGCAGTTAAAGGTGAACATTCTTGCAGAGATAGAGTACAAGGGAATTATTTAGTATCATACATGCAATAATGTTGGCACTGTGTAGTTTTTATCCATCATTGTAGCAACTAAACCTGTTCTCCTGTATAGCGGCGAATGTTGTCCAGTACTAAGCAGACACACCCAGGAGCTTCGCGTCAAGGAGATGAAGATGCTGAGGTGGATGAGCGGCGTAACGCGATCCGATCGTATACGCAACTCATTCATCCGCGGTAGTCTTAGTGTCCGTGACGTGGGGGAAAAACTGCAAGAGTATCGTCTGCGATGGTATGGCCACATCATGCGCCGCCCTATGGAGTACATTGGTCGGAAATGCATGTCCTTGGGGCTAGGTCCCGTGATCGCTCTCGCAAGCGCTGGCTGAACGTCGTCAAGTCCGACATGAGACCCAATGGACTCACTGAAAGGGATGTTAAAGATCGGGCAAAGTAGAGGAAGCTCAGTCGGAAGGTGGACCCTGGCAATAGCCGGGATTAACGCCAGGTGGAAGAAGAAGAAGATTGTTACTAAACCTAAAACCTACATTTTTTTTTTTATTTGTAATGGATTTGCTCATTGCTCATGACTCTAGTCTATGTCAGAGATGACAGAGACAAAGTCTACGATGGAGCGAGCCTACCCAGAAGGAGCCTGTCTGAGCATTATATAATGTATTTATAAACAGTGTCGTAGCTAGGCCTGGGCGCCCCTTGCAAGATTTGAAGGTTGTATTTGACAACCGACATTTGGCGGCCGGGATCACCGGCTTATACGTGCCTTCAGAAGCACGGAATCATCGTTTCATCAGACAATCAAGCCTGCAATGTCCTACTCACAGAACTGATGTTTTGCTGTTCTGTGGAGGACCACTAGCCAAACTGGAAACAACTTTACAAAGTATTATGCTTCCCGTGAGAATCGACTTTAGAGGTGATTGCTATAGGTAATGATGATCAATTATGACCATGACCATGACCTCTCTTTAACCTTACAATTTTACAAAACCATGTGAATAATCAGACGGGAGACTAACTCACTATAAATTACGATGCCGTACGATGGAAATATTTTACGCTACGACCATTATAAACAGCGTAGATTGACTGCAGGTGCAATAAATTAGCAGGTTTTGCGTATTTACTACGGGTATATTAACGTAGTTTTCAACGGAAATATTTGTATTAAAGGTTCCGTATGCGAGTATTGGTAGGTAGTGCTGTCACCCTAGGGATGTGCCCTAATAGGCGTTGCACAGAAGGGGTTCCAGAGTGGTCTTTTAAGAGGGAACGGGGCCCCCTTCCCTTCTATGTGCTGATGGTGATCACTGGGGTGGTTTTAGTAAGGTAAAAATCCCACACTCCCTGGTTTTTACCCCAAAAGTCCAGGTGCCTTTGGAAGGTTTCGCCCCGAAAATAAAAAAAGGCTTGTGTTTAAACACCGCCCAAAAAAGTACCTATTTTACTACCAAAAAAGTTCTAAACGGTTACCAAAACAGATAACTGGTCACCAAATAATATTCGAGAAGTAGCGCTCGCCGGCCGCTGCCGCGGCACCGCTCGCTTCGCTCGCTCGGCTCGCGCGCGGTTGGTCACAATTCTAACCTTTGATGACATCCTCGCAAAAAGAGGCGACAGCTGCCCAGGACCCCTCACTCTCTAGCATGGCGTCGACCACACCGGGAAGTGAGAGGTCCTGTCCGATCTCCGCTGTTAGACTGCGGCGCGGCTCAGACCAAGCCGGGCACACCTCGAGGGTGTGCTGAGCCGTGTCCTCTGCCGCGCCGCAGTCGTGGCACGCCGGGGTCTCCTCCCTCCCGATCCGGTGCAGGTGCTTGCCGAAACAGCCGTGGCCTGACAACACCTGCACCAGACGGAATGAGAGGGAACCGTGGGAGCGCTCGAGCCAGTCTCGCAGGACCGGACCGAGCGCGTCCAACGTACGGCGGCCAAAGGTGGCGGAGGCGAGGTCCTCCGTCCAGTGGACGACGATAGCGTCCCTCGCCTCCAGCCGCACGGCCTCCCGCTCCTCCGCGACGGGGCGCTCGCCCAGGGCCTTTCGCCGCGCCGTCCACTCGTACACTCTGGCGAGCACCCATGCCTTCAACTCCCAAGGAGGGGTGCCCGCCAGAGCGCACGCCGCCGAAAAGCCCACCGAGCGGTAGGCCCTCGCCACCCGCAGTGCAATGGCCCTTTGGGGCCTCCGCATCATAGTAGCGTTCTCCCTCCTGTTGAGGGAGTCCGCCCAGATGGGGGCCCCGTACATGGCCCTGTAGTGTACGTGGCTCCGCAGGATGCCGGCATATAAACGCCGGCATCGTGCGTTCGGCCCCCCCAGATTCGGGAGGAGCCACGACAGGGCATCCCTGGCCTTCAGCAGGCGCGTCGACAGCCCGCTGAAGTGCGGGCCGAAGCGCCACCTGCTGTCCAACACCAGGCCCAGATACTTCATCTGGGCCTGGACGCCCACTCTGATGCCCTCCACCACAATGTGGGCGTCTGGAGGGCAGCGCTGCCGAGGCCCGTGAAAGAACACGGCCTCGGTCTTGTTCAGCGCCACCCTCAATCCCAGGCGGCGGATCCTCCCTGCCACCAAGGACCCGCCAGCCGAGGCCAGACAGGCCGCCTCCCCGAAGTTCTTCCCCCGGGCAGTGAGGAGAGTGTCATCCGCGTAGCAGATGACACTCGTGCCCGGGAGAAGAGCTCCCCGCAACAGCCAGTCGAATCCGATATTCCACAGGGGGGGCCCTAAGACAGACCCCTGCGGAACACCGGACTCCGCGCTGTATCTCCGCATCCTGGCCAGTTTGTCCACAAGGAGGACCTCTCGATCCTCCAAGTAGCTGGCCAGGAGCCTCCTCAAGTATTGGGGCACTCCGTGATACCGGAGTGCCTCCAATATAGTGGAGTGGGGAACGGAGTTGAAGGCGTTGGCTATGTCGAACGACACTGCCAACACTCCGTCCCCCGCCTCCACCGCCCTTTTCACCTGGCCCTTGAGAAGGGCCAGCGCGTCGATTGTGGACCGACCCTGTCGGAAACCGAACTGGGCGTCCGACAGGTTCTGCCCTACACCCTGCAAATGGCTCCTGAGCCGGCCGGCGATGATCCCCTCGAACAATTTACCGACCTCATCGAGCAGAACGATGGGCCGGTATGCCGAGGGGGAATCCGCCGGACGTCCCTCCTTTCGGAGGAGGCACAGCTGCCCCTCCCTCCACAGTTTCGGGAACCTTCCAGCCGTAAGGCACGCGCTGAAAGGTCCCGAAATCTGTCCTCCATTTGAGCGGCAGCTATGGCCACCACCCGTGTGGGGACGCCGTCCGGCCCAGGAGCCGTCTTCTTCGCGCGGAGGCTAAGCACCCCCGCGCGAAACTCCTCCCCTCCTCCTCAACCTCCGGAGCCGCCGACTGCGGAGGGTCCATTTCTGGTGGGGCGAAGTCGGTCCTGCGCGGAAACACAGAGACCGGACCACCCCATCCAGCAACGCCGGCTCGAGGGTCTCCGTAAGTGGGGGACCATGGGGCCGCAGTTGGTTCCGCGCCGCCCTGTATGGTCTCCCATACGGATCCCTGTCGAGACCCTCCAGCATCTCGGCCCTCTCCGAGTCCTTGGCAGCGCCCATAGCTGACTTGAGGACCGCCTTTGCCTCTCGGTAAGAGGCGTAGAGGCGGTCCTCCTCTGCCTGACTACGGGCGCTGCGCCGACGGCTCCGCGTGTAGGCCCTTCTGGCCGCCACGCAAGTGGCCCGGAGGCCTGCCAGCTCCTCCGACCACCAATAAACGGCCCGGCGGGGAGGCGGACGGCGAGACCGAGGCATGCTGGAGTTGCACACCTGGGTCGGGGATTCCCTCAGCCGGACCACTGCGGCGTCAACGTCCGGGGCCCCAACAGGGGGCGACAGCCAGTCTTGGAGGAAGGCCGCCTCCTTGGCTGCCTCCCGGTCCAGGCGAGTGAGAGCCCACCGTGGGAAGGGAGACCTGCCAGAGCGGGCCATCTCCCCACGGGGGCTCTGGGTGGAGATGTCGAACCGCACATAACGGTGGTCCGACAAGGTCTCCACCAACTCTATCCGCCAGTTCACAATGCGTGCGGCTAGCACGGGGGTGGCGAACGAAACGTCTACCACCGACCCTCCCCGTTGCCGCACACACGTGTGGACCGCCCCCCTGTTGAGGAGGGACACACCGCATGACGCCGCCCAAAATTCGACAGCGCGTCCCCGGACGTTGCAAGAGGCAGCTGGATTGCCCCAGGCCACCGACTTGGCGTTTAGGTCGCCCAACACCACGACCTGGCGTGGCGCCGCCCTCCCTACGGCTGCAGTGAGGATCTCCAAGAAATCCTCAAAGTCCGAGAGAGGGCGGTTTGGGGAGAAATAGACCCCAATAAGGGCTAAATCTCCCCACGCGGCGGCCACGTATCCCGGTCCCCTCTCTAAGAGCGAGAGGGGACCAGTCTGTGGAAGACCGCGACACCAGGCCGTCTCGGTCGCCCAGCCAATGACCAGGGACCGAGTAAGGCTCGGCGACCACCGCCAAGTCCACCAACCACTCAGCCATGGTCTGCATCAGGAGATCCTGTGCAGCCCGGCAGTGGTTGATGTTCGCCTGGAGGATGCGATGTTCGATTGTATCCATCAATCGGACATCGCACCCCCCTCCTCCGCAGCCACCGCCGTTCCAACCTCCGGAACGGCAGTGCTAGCAGCAGGCCCGGCCCGGCCAACCTGCGCTTTGCCCTTCTTAAGGGGGGGGGGTTGCACAACCTCCCCCTCATTACGTGGCCTGCTGGGCGGCCACTGACAGCACACACCACGCAGTGTGGCTTGGCGACCGTGCAGGCTGCGGCTTTGTGGCCCTCCTTGCCGCAGCGGTAGCAGGTCAGCGTTGGCGCTGCCCTCCGCCCCCGGGAACTCGAACTCGCCCCGGTTTCGGTTCGCCAATTGCCGATCCCCAATTGGGTGGGATCGGCATTAGAACGTGCTCGCACCAGGATTGAGGCGTAGGTCTCACCCCACTCCGCAGCCTCCGCGGTGAGCGTCACCACGACGGCTGCGGTCTTCGGGGGAACTAGTTCCCCCTTTCCCCTCCTTTTCCCTTTACTCCTGCCAGCCGTCTGCGACTGAGTGGGAGGTGTGGGAGGCGTGGTGGCGGGGACGGCAGGTGCGGCCGTTGCCGTCTTTCCGCCCTTTCCCTTCCCCTTTCCCTTTCCAGTCCCCTGCGACCGGCTGGGAGTCGTGGTGGCAGGGACGGCAGGGACGGCTGTCACCGTCTTCTTACCTCGGCCCTTTCCCTTCCGGACCACTTCAGTCCAACCCGGCTGGTTGGACGGAGTAGTGGAAGGGAGAAGGGCGTCCTCCCCTTGTGAGGACGACCCCGGCTCGCCATGCCTCCTGTCCGCCGCAAGCGGCGGTCGGAGGCGCTTCTCCGGCAGAAGCCGGTCCTCTATACCCGCAAGGCAGGCTCTGGTGAAGGTCCTCTCCTCCAAAACCACCTTGCGGATAATGTCCTCAAGGTCGGTGGGGGTGGGGGCCTCCGCCGCAGGGCTCGGTTCGGCCTGCTGTGGCCGGGCCGTCCGTCTCCGTGGTACCGGAGTGCCTCCAATATGGTGGAGTGGGGAACGGAGTTGAAGGCGTTGGCGATGTCAAACGACACCGCCAACACTCCGTCCCCCGCCTCGACCGCCTCTTTCACCTGGCCCTTAAGAAGGGCCAGCGCGTCGATGGTGGACCGGCCCTGTCGGAAACCGAACTGGGCGTCCGACAGGTTCGGCCCTACACCCTGCAAATGGCTCCTGAGCCGGCCGGCGATGATCCCCTCGAACAATTTACCGACCTCATCGAGCAGAACGATGGGCCGGTATGCCGAGGGGGAATCCGCCGGGCGTCCCTCCTTTCGGAGGAGGCATAGCTGCCCCTCCTTCCACAGTTTCGGGAACCTTCCAGCCGTAAGGCACGCGCTGAAGATTTCCCGAAATCTGTCCTCCATTTGAGCGGCAGCTATGGCCACCACCCGTGCGGGGACGCCGTCCGGCCCAGGAGCCGTCTTCTTCGCGCGGAGGCTAAGCATCCCCGCGCGAAACTCCTCCTCCGTCACCGGAGGTGCCTCCTCCTCCTCCTCCTGCGGAGCCGCCGACTGCGGAGGGTCCATCGCTGGTGGGGCGAAGTCGGTCCTGCGCGGAAACAGAGACCGGACCACCCCATCCAGCAACGCCGGCTCGAGGGTCTCCGTAAGTGGGGGACCATGGGGCCGCAGTTGGTTGCGCGCCGCCCTGTATGGTCTCCCATACGGATCCCTGTCGAGACCCTCCAGCATCTCGGCCCTCGCCGAGTCCTTGGCAGCGCCCATAGCCGACTTGAGGACCGCCTTTGCCTCTCGGTAAGAGGCGTAGAGGCGGTCCTCCTCTGCCTGATTACGGGCGCTGCGCCGGCGGCTCCGCGTGTAGGCCCTTCTGGCCGCCACGCAGGTGGCTCGTAGGCCCGCCAGCTCCTCTGACCACCAATAAACGGCCCGGCGGGGAGGCGGACGCCGAGACCGAGGCATGCTGGAGTTGCACACCTCGGTCAAGGATTCCCTCAGCCGGACCGCTGCGGCGTCAACGTCCGGGGCCCCAACAGGGGCGACAGCCAGTCTTGGAGGAAGGCCGCCTCCTTGGCTGCCTCCCGGTCCAGGCGAGTGAGAGCCCACTGTGGGAAGGGAGACCTGCCAGAGCGGGCCATCTCCCCACGGGGGCTCTGGGTGGAGATGTCGAACCGCACATAACGGTGGTCCGACATGGTCTCCACCAACTCCACCCGCCAGTTCACAATGCGTGCGGCTAGCACGGGGGTGGCGAACGAAACGTCCACCACCGACCCTCCCCGTTGCCGCACGCACGTGTGGACCGCCCCCCTGTTGAGGAGGGACACACCGCATGACGCCGCCCAAAATTCGACGGCGCGTCCCCGGACGTTGCAAGAGGCAGCTGGATTGCCCCAGGCCACCGACTTGGCGTTCAGGTCGCCCAACACCACGACCTGGCGTGGCGCCGCCCTCCCTACGGCTGCGGTGAGGATCTCCAAGAAATCCTCAAAGTCCGAGAGAGGGCGGTTTGGGGAGAAATAGACCCCAACCAGGGCCAAATCCCCCCACGCGGCGGCCACGTATCCCGTTCCCCTCTCTAAAAGCGAGAGGGGAGGGGAGTCTGTGGAAGACCGCGACACCAACGCCACCAGGCCGTCTCGGTCGCCCAGCCAATGGCCAGGGACCGAGTAGGGCTCGGCGACCACCGCCAAGTCCACCAACCACTCAGCCATGGTCTGCATCAGGAGATCCTGTGCAGCCCGGCAGTGGTTGGTGTTCGCCTGGAGGATGCGATGTTCGATTGTATCCATCAATCGGACATCGCACCCCCCTCCTCCGCAGCCACCGCCGTTCCTACCTCGGTAACGGCAGTGCTAGTAGCAGGCCCGACCGGCACCTGCGCTTTTCCCTTCTTAGGGGGGGGGTTGCACAACCTCCCCCTCATCACGTGACCAGCCGGGCGTCCGCTCGCGGCACAGACGGCGCAGTAGGGCCTGGCGACCGAGCAGGAGGCGGCTTTGTGGCCCTCCCTGCCGCAGCGGTAACAGGTCTCCGACCTGTCGACCGCTGACGGGCACAGGGCTCGGGTGTGCCCGATACCGCAGCACCTGAAGCAGCGCAGAGGCTGTTCTCCAAGTGCTCGGACTGCACCCGAGCTGAAGCCGACGGCGAGCCGTCCTTTTGCAAGGACGGCTTTGGCAGCGGCGACAGGGCACTCGAGCCGAATAGTGCCCATGCCGCCGCGGCCGGGCCTGATGTCCCGGCCTTGCACCGCTGCGACGCCGCAGCCCCCAATGGCTGCGACCGCCGCCACCACCTCCTCCTTGGTGACCGAGTCGTCAAGACCGGTCACCTCGATGGTCGCCGACTTCACCGGTCGGGCCACCTTGGCAGCGTCCGCGATGACCTCTTGCAGCTTGGCTGCAAAGAGGTCAGCGTTGGCGCTGCCCTCCGCCCCCGGGAACTCGAATATTCGAGCCCCGGTTTCGGTCCGCGGCAAGAAACCTTGTCGATCCCCAATTGGGTGGGATCGGCATTTGCACGCGCCCGCACCAAAATGGAAGCGTAGGTTTCCCCGCGCTCCGCAGCCTCCGCGGTGAGCGTCATCACGACGGCTGCGGACCTCGGGGGAACCAATTTCCCCTTCCCCTTCTTCTTGTCCCCGCCAGCCGCCCGCGACTGACTGGGAGGCGTGGTGACGGGGACGGCAGGTCCGGGAGTTGCCGGCCTTTTGCCCTTCCGCTTTCCCTTTCCCCCACCAGTCGCCTGCGACCGGCTGGGAGTCGTGGTGGCAGGGACGGCAGGGACGGCTGTCACCGTCTTCTTACCTCGGCCCTTCCCCTTCCGGACCACTTCAGTCCAACCCGGCTGGTTGGACGGAGTAGTCGAAGGGAGAAGGGCGTCCTCCCCTTGCGAGGACGGCCCCGGCTCGGCTCGCCTCTTGTCCGCCGCGAGCGGCGGTCGAAGGCGCTTCTCCGGCAGGAGCCGGTCCTCTATGCCTGCTAGGCAGGCTCTGGTGAAGGCCCTCTCCTCCATAACCACCTTGCGGATGACATCCTCAAGGTTGGTGGAGGAGGGGGCCTCCGCCGCAGGTCTCGGTTCGGCCTGAATCGGCCGAGCCATGACATCTCCAGCTTGAGGCGATCGACGGTCGCCTGCAATTTGCGCGATTCGTCGGTCGCCTCCCGCTGGACCAACTCCTCTATGATGGCGCGCATGCTTGCGGCACGGCACTTAAGGGCCTTTTGAAAAGTGCCCTTAAGATTAGAGGACTTGGAGGCGACCTCCGCGATCTCCTCCTCGTCCTCTTCCGCCATGCGCGCCAGTTCGGCCAAGGACTGGTCCGCGTATAGCACGCGGGACGCGCCGTAACCGGACTTGGCCCGAGCAGCACGCGCCCGCTGCTCCTTAGCAGCGACCCGCTCCTCTAGGTCCTGCTGCAGCTGCGTCCGCCGAGCCAAGTCCAGCTGCCGCTGGGCGTCCGCGAGACCGACCAGGTGGGTGTCGTCGGCCTCTTGGCCTTCGACCTCCTGGCTGAGCCCGAGGAGCCCTCGGACCCCTCCTTGAGGAAGGCCCGCTTTCACGACCGGGAGTCGCCCGCGTCCGAGACGCTGATGACAGAACCGTCGTCGGAATCTGTCATGTCCCTTCCGAAGAAGCTAGCCGCAGACTGCGCGCGGCTAGCTTCGGACGCTGACGCGTCGGAGTGGCCCTGAGAAGGGCCTTTTGGTTGGCCCTGAGAAGGGCCTTTTTTAAAACGCCCGCAGGCGTCCCGCGGGGGCGTAGGCATAGCCTTCCGCAAGCTCGTAGTTAAAACCGCAAAAATATAAAATGTAGCTACGAGAGCACAGAGTTCTTTAGCCGTACCCAATCTGCCACTCCGTTACGGTGACAGATTGGGCCGTTTCCAGGGGACGCGACGAGGACGCAAACTCTGTGGGGGGTCCCCCGGTTGGCCCTAACCTAACCCCTACCTAACCTAGCCCTAACCTATTTTATCCAGTTTGTAACCCCAAGCCTACATTTTATGGCAATCACAGTTGAGTTGGATAGAATTTGGTGACCATTGATCCATTTTGGTGCCTAGGCTTAGAGTCTTAAAAATATTATTTTTGGTGACCGTCTAAATTATACCCATAAAAAAAGGTAGTGCTGTCAGGTCTGGGTGGATTTCTAAAACGACCCCTTATTAATGAATAAAATCTAAATATTTTTTTCTGAATCTTATAATTCAGAAAAAGTCCAAAAATTGGTTGGTATACAAAACTCGGGGTAAATCCAGACGGATGGTATCACTAACTGTACGACTATACACGTCAAGAGATTATTCGTGGCTTGACCCACCTAACATCTCGGTTCACAAACGGAATATGTAGGTACACGTTCCTGTGAATTCCTGACGCTAACAAATTAAATGCACGCCTCAGTGAGCACACCCTAGCCTTCTTGGGGGAATATGCGTTCCAGGAGCCCGAAATAGTACTCAGAATGTAAGGCGCTGGCCCTACTGCGCACGGTCTACCGGCCAGAGTTCCTAGTCCAGTGTTCTGCGTTCACTGTAATCTATGCGGTGGCTTAGAATCCAACACACATAAAATTAACAGTCAATGTGAACGCGCGTTCTGTCGGAGTTTCATTGCTTGCAAAAGCTGGAAGGTCACGAACTCCTGTTTCTAGACCGTAGAACGCGGACCGCCTTAGGGTTGTGTTTGGCTCCTTAGGTTAGGATATACCTATAACCTGGTGTATTTGTGGGGGGGGGGGTTCTTAAATTTGTCGGTGATTCCACATTATCCACCCTGAGTGACACTCATGCCAGCTACGTCACTGCCATTTGCTTATAAGGTAACCTATTCACTCTTGACTTAAGGTGGTTGCGCCAGGGTAGCCCGCGAAATTCAAATATTTTGATGTTTTTTGCAAATTGCCGGTCAGTGTGAAGCTGTATGTTGAACATGTGTGTTGGCATCCACCTTAAGAAAAGATGGAAGGATAGTGTGAGGAGCGATATGTAAGAGATGGGAGTTAGTGATAGCGTGACGGCTGATAGGACAGAATGGAAGAAAAAAATCGTGTTGCGCCGACCCCAAGTAACATGAGATAAGGACAGGAAGATGATGAGTTAGACGCAAAATAATAGTATTCCCAAAACAGTTTGTGCGTATGAATGTGATATTATCCACTATTGTAACAATTATTTTCCACCATGAACCCATGTTAGTTTATCTTACGATCGGTGACATGATAATATTCTAAAGCCATATCCAGCTGAATAAATACGACACGTAGACGTTTGCTACGGTACATTCACAGGTCGAGTACACATGACTGGGTCGATATCTTATATGTAAGGCTGGGTACAGACATGCGATTTAGGCATGATAGAGTCTGTTAAGCTAGTCGTTACGGATTGTCAGAAGCCAGTAAATCTGACTCCAGTCTCTAGCCTTTTCCCAACTATATCGGGGTCGGCTTCCAGTCAAACCGGATTCAGCTGAATACCAGTGTTTTACGTGGAGCGGCTGCCTACCAGACCTCCACAACCCATAAACTGGGTAACACGGTACTTCTTGGCTAGACTGGAGTCAGATTTACTGGCTTCTGACAATCCGTAACGACTGCCAAAGTTCTACAAATGACAGCCGGGACCAACAGCTTAACGTGCTTTCCGAGGCACGGAGGAAACTTGTTATGTTAAGATGGTCACCCATCCACAGACCAACCTTGGTAAGCGTTGCTTAGCCTTGAAGATCGACCTGTGCGGCTATTATTCTTTAGCCACGAGCTCCTCGAGCAGCTAGTCTATTCTGTAAATAACCATTTCGATATCGAGCTTGACAAACCTCACAAAGTGAGCTTTATTGCACACAACGTAAAGGTCTTACGTTTGACGTAATTTGATACTCACCTCGGATTCCGCTGTCGGCACACGAAAATGTTGTTACAGAATAGGGGTATAGGTCACGCGTTCGAAGCTGTGGCTCCAGCCCATAGCCGCCACGCCGGGTAATAATGTGATTTGAATTTTGAATCAATTTTGACTACTCTCGCTGCACCTAGCAGCGGTGGCCGACGGGAGGTTAGAATGACGAACTTTAGGTTAGGTTTGCATGGCAAATAATTTGACGTTTTCATGCAGGTGTTGTGAAAACATAATTATAACTCACAAGCACAAATAGCCAAACCAGGAACAACTATCTGTCAGAAACGAACACAGATGTTCGTTAGTGGAAATCAGCCCTGCCCTTTTCGTGGGTCTCCCATTTCGCTGTTGACCTGTTTAGACCACTTTTTCTCGTTTTGAGTGTAAATATTACCTACCTATTTATTTTTAATAATTTATCGAAGTGTCTATTTCTTCATGTTTTCAGTCATATTGTTTGTTTATTTCCAAGCCACATGCTACAGATTTACCTCAAGTTTTATTTGTGTTTCCCTCCGTATTGGATGTAAAAATAGATTGTATCAGCTGTTTATTGTCTTGTGTGTGTCGTAAAAGTCGGACTAAAGAAAGGGTTGGTACCTTCTTTTGTACCTATCTGTACGTACAGGCTGTTTCGGAAGACTGTGGCCATATCTAAGGCTGATATTTTTTTATATATTTGACTAGCGGACATCACGCTGTTTCACCCGCTTAGTTCCCGTTCCAGTGAGAGTTCGGGAATAAAATATAGCCTATGTTACTCCCTGATAATGTAGCTATCCACATCCCTTAATTTGTTTGGTATCTGATATACAGCAATGAAACAATTGCAAAAAATCCTGGCCAAGTGCGAGTTAGACTCTCATACGAAGGGTTCCGTACCATAAACCGAAAAAAAAACACGTTTATTGCATGGGAACCTCCTATATTTTTTATTATTTTTTGTTATAGTGGCAACAAAAATACACATTCTGTGAAAATTGTAATTGTTTACCTATTACGGTTCTTGAGATACAACCCGCTGATAGACAGACCCATATGGACGGACAGACAACAGACAGCTAGGCGGCTTAGTAATTCGGTTCCGTTGGTTATCTTTTGGGTACGGAAACCTAAAATTGACAAAAAATCCTTTGAAGAACTTTTAAACACCCTGTAAACAAGGTATTACAGAAATAACCTGAAAAAAAAAAAAATAAATAGAATAATCTTCGAGTACATCATCACTTACCATCAGGTGAGATAGTGGCCAAACGCGTGCCTTTCAATAGTAAAAAAAGCGCTGATTGTAGGTACCTATCTTTACTACTTACTTTGACTATGGTACCCACCCAAAAATTGCGAAAAAAAAACAGCAGTTCTGTGCATTTTTGTCGAGTTTTCCAAACACAAATGTAGATATGGTTTGCCGTTGCATAGTACATTAAAACAAAATGAAATACTTATCAGCTCTCATGCAATAATGAAATTATTTTTAGAAAGAGAAGTCCGGTGTAAACTTTGATGTCATCGTCTATGACGCCTATACAGCTGCCATAGGAGCGTTTTTGCGAGAGGGACAGACATATTTGTTAAAAATAATTATATCTCCTTCGTTTTTCCAGTAATTTTGATTCTATTTTCACTGTTAGTATTATATTATTGTTTATTTTTAGATAAACTGTATAGATGATAATTAAGTTTTTCATGCAAATTCCCAATTAACTTTCGCGTTTAACGTGATTTCTGAAACACCCTGTATTGTTAGAGACCCTGAGTTATTGACTGTTTAATGATGATGAGCTTTCTTTGAATATAAATTGTTTTCTTTCAAAGTCTTTCTGCCTCACTTTAAAAGTTTGAATGTGCTTTTAATTATAAATGTTTATGTCTACTTTTTTAATTCTTGTATCTTTATTTCGACCATGGTTTTGTTCAGTGTTACTTGAAACACTGAACCAAACCATGGTCGATATAAAGAGCAGAGAGAAAAGCTTAGGTATTTTATTAAAATTTTGAGAGAAAAGAACATGGGTCTGAACGTACCCAGTTTGTAGCAAGTTGAAATTGGTACCATTCGAAAGGTCTTTGAAAACGTAGATATTTTTTGTATGGGAGCAACTTTGTAACTTATGTAGGAAAAAAGATATTCGATGTTGAAAATACCGAAAATCCTTACTAAAATCGACCCACGCACGTTCAATTTTTTTTTATTTTATCCATTAGGTGGGTAGTTCGAACTATTTTGTGCTAGCGTCGGTGTGTCGTCAGTAGTTAGTACCTGTTAGGAACTGATTTTGAGCGCGCGCGCATATCTTAGTTTATTTTATTTACAACCTCGGCTTTCACAACGGACTTCAGTGTATTACTTAACGATTGGATTATTATTATTACTCATCTGCTCCAAAAAACTGGTAGGTGAACGCCGTATACAGTGTGTTACATGTACAAGATCAGTAATTCGTGACCGAAACCGGCATATACCGACGCGAACCTATTTGGAAGACAATCCAGGCTTCACAGAGTATGTGATGGCACGGATTAACATAAATGAGGTTAGTATAACAATAGCTTTTGATCATCGAGTACACGGTGTCTTTTTGTTCACTCTTTATTAAGTTATTTATTGTTTTAGTTACTTGAGGATTTGGTTTTTCTTTTAGATGGCCCTGAATCAACTTCAGGCTGTGTCATCGTTGTTGGGTAGCTGGAAGACGACAGCAAGCTAGGTTCGAACAAGAACAAAACCAGGAAATTGCAAACCCAGAGCACCCAACGTCTGTTCCAACTTATAGAAGGGTTGCAAATACGGCGCGTCACTGTTTATTTCATGGGTGCATCAATCAAGAACTTCACAGTGTCCAGGTTTATAAAAGTATTCTTGTTGGTTAATCATAGCGTGTACGTTCCTGAACATGCACGCGTTTGTACACATCACATCAACACAAAATTGAAGCTCCCTGTATGATAATGGAGAGACAATATTCACACCAGACCATCTCAAAGATATGATTGATACGTTACGAGATGCATATAAACATAAGACTAATATAGATTTTGACAATGTAAACAACATTTTACCAGAGGATCTATATTACCTAACTCGCTTAACACACCAACAATTCGAAATCCTTTTGAATGAAACACCGTCTCTTTTAAATCAATGTAGAAGACCAAAAACTGCACTAGGAATATATTTATTAAAACAACGGTCTGGTGAACCAAATACACGTATAGCCTCCCAAATAGGTGTATCTCGTAAAACGATCGGTATTTTGCTTAAAACTGCTAGAAACTGCTTGACCCAAGACTTTGTTGTTCGCCATTTGGGTTTCAATCATATAAGTCGGGATGAAATTATAGCTCACAGCCTTGCAGTACCATCATCAATATATTCCAACCCTATAAACCCAGTGGCTATAGCTATTTGTGATGGTTCGTATATATAGGTACAGAAAAGAAAAAACTTTTTATTTCAAAAAAAGTCTTACAGCTTACACAAGTATAAAAACTTGTTAAAACCCTTTGTGATTACTTGCCCAGATGGCTATATTATAGATATATGTGGACCATACGCTGCAACAAAGACTGATGCCCAAATCATGACTGAGATTATGAATGATCAAACGTCCCCAGTGCATATAACGTTACAAACAGATGACATTTTTATATTAGATCGAGGTTTTAGAGACTCTATACCAGATATAGAAAGTGCTGGCTATGTTGCCCATATGCCACCAAGTAAATATAGGCATGCCACACAGCTTACAGATATTCAAGCCAATAAATCTCGAGAAATCACCATAGTGCGTTGGGTCATTGAAGTAATAAACGGATGGTTCAAAAGGGACTACAAAATATTTAGGCATACAGTTATCAATAAAACACTCCCTCACTTATTTGAAGACTTCCGTATTGCGGGAGCCCTTATAAATGCATTTAGGCAGCGTCTGACAGATAATGAGCATGCCCACGCTTTTATCAATATAATAGCGCAAAGAAGAAGTGAACCCAACAGACTGGGCAATTATGTAGTCGCAGAACATATGAACAGACAGCGGGCGGTGTTCACAACAATGACGGCTACGTCAATACCATTTCCACAATTGACAGAAGAAGACGTCATTCTACTCAGTTTGGGCACATACCATTTAAAGCTCGCTAGATCATATGTTGCCGAGCATTTGCGAGGTGGAGATGGTATATATAATATTGAGGTATCTTCGAGCCGTAGCCCTAGTATGTCGTAGCATGGGCTAGTAACCGCAAACTGCTCGTTAATTAGAGGCCGGATATTATCGAGGCACGTGTCGAATAAAATATATTACACATATATTTTAATCAAGGTTAATGTCCAGGGCAGAGAAGCCATCGAAGCGTATTTTTGCTCCTGCATGACGGGTATGAGAACTCTAAGTGCTTGTGCCCATACTATTAGCATAATATGGTACTTAGGTATTGGCAGGCACCTAGATAACTTCGTAGGTCCGGCAAGTGCCTGGGATGATATAATCATTGAAAGTAACAATACAATTTAATAAAACTGTGCTATTTAAGATTGATAGTTCTTATTTAATATTTTTTCTGTACCAAAAACCAACGATAGGAAGCTATATCGCTCTCTAAAGACAGAAAAAATTACTGGTTACCTATTTATTTAGTCAAAAAAGCAGAAAAAGTGCGATTATTGGCAATTAAAAATGTTACAAAGAAGTTATCATAACTTCGGTCTTTCATTCATTCATTCATTCGTTCACTTATTTTCGAGTTACTCAATTAGGCCTCTTCTAAATTACACCTAGTCTAAAATGCTACAAAGTGGGTACGAGTTCCAAACAAAATTACCCATTGTTCTTTTCAGTCAGAAAGAAAAATAAAGACCGTCGTGATTTAGGCCAACAAAATCTTGTGCTGCCTTTTGATAATTATTCATAAAACTTTTTTTACTAAAAATACAACCGACTCAAAAAATCACTTACTTAATCTTTAATCATGTTGCTGCGTCCTGCAGGCGGATCCAGCCCTCAAAAAGTCACAGTGGTCACAGCCACCCGAAAATTACCCAAGTGTGCATTCCTATAACGGAGATGTTTACAAAATATACGACGCACTGACCAAGATTTTCTACAGTGTAGGTACCTATAGTTTCACGAGCACAAAGCCGAGGGGCGGACACTAAAAAAATTATAAAATATGTAAATGCGTTTTATAACTTATTAAAAATGCTAAGTTTTCGACTTTTAGAGCAAAAACTGAAAAAAGTCCCAGTTATCGCGTGCTGCGCAGCGAGCACAAGCTTTTCGTATTTACAAATATAGAACTACATCATCCTAACTGATCAATACAACATATGAAAATGCAGAACTACATCGGGCTTTGCGATTTTAATGTGATTTTCCACTGGGCTAAATTACGTTTTTCGAGATTGTGTCTCAGAGGAGAATTAAATATACTACAACTTTTTATTGATAACGTTTCTCATAGGACGAGCGATTTGCCAATATTTTGCTTCGGACGGGAGCAAATACGAAAATTTACAATAATCGAGAAAAAATTAGCATCTTTGTACTAGGGCTATACTACTTCTTGTTCTTTATAAAGTTCAAAGAGCTGCGGTTGGCCTTAAATTGTTGCAAATTTAGGTGTCTTTGTATGATTACTGAATGTTATTGATCGGCAATGTATAGTTTTAGACTAGAGCAAACAGCGAAAAATGTCCCGAAATTCCGCAGTTTATCGCGTGGTGCGCAGGGAACAGAAGTTTATCGAAGTTGCAGAATTCACACTATTCTAACTGGTCCATACAACATACCTAAAAATCCGAACTACATCAAAATTAAATTAAATTAAAAGCTAAATTAAAAAAATATTGATTTATTGATTATACATTAAATCATTTTATTTAGGTGCTTCCTTAAATAAAAAATAAATTAATTTGGATTTCGCGAAAACTTAGATATTTTCATCGATATCCACGTTCACATCTTTGTATAATATTTAGGATAGCTAGCCCAGATATGTTTTGTCCCATTTAGGGCACACATCCAAGATTTTACTTTACGAAGAGTGGAAAAGAGAGATCGTTTTACTCTAGTTATGCAGTAGAGTTTCCAGCATTTTTACGTTTTTTTTTTATTTATTTTAGGATAGAAATCTTGATCGCATGCTTCAATGAGATAAGTTACCGACTCTGGTTTTCACATTTGCTTTTCCATTTCCATCCCATCCAGAGTCGGTATTCAGTTGCGTCACTATCGCATGACGTCGCAAGGCTATTAGGGTTGTGGGCATACCCATCGTGCCCACAACGGTGGGACCGCGCCTGGCGTCCTGCCATTCCGACGACGCAGCTGTACGTGTCACGTCTGCATCACACAACGTAGGCAGAGGATGTTATGGAGTACATCAAGATGAAGACAAAGTTCACTTTAAGAGTCGGGCGGTTGGAGTCGCGCCACAAGATTAACTTTAAATCTTTTGTGGTGCGGGTTCCAACTCATCACCTGGAGACCTTTTTGAAGGGATAATTTTGACCTACGGGTGTCGTCTATCGGCGTTTCCGCGGAAGGCTACCCGACACCACGACTCAGCGCAATACGTCGCCGACCCAACGTATCAAATAGATTTAGTTTTTATGATTTTAATCTGTATTAGTGTATTTTTCTATTACATTATTTTGTGTGTATTCATTTCTATGGGCCTTAGTCGCCTGACAATAAAGCATTATTTCGTTTATTTATACAAATTATATTTTTAAATATATCTCTAAAAAATAAATAAAAAAATATATAAGCATTATTATTATTATTATTTATACTCAGTTACTTAATGCATTAAGGAAAAAACATAATTAAATACCTATAATTATTGTATTGGGGAAAATAATAATATTTTATAATATCTAGCGCTACGTGACATAAACAATGACTTAAAAATAGATCTCTACGGTTTGTTATTCACAATGCAATTGGATATTACTGGACCGACGACGCAAATCTATTTATTATTCATTAATTTCACATGTAATTAAGTATTCAGTAAGTACTCAAGCTTTTTCACGCGAAATCATTGCCGTAAGTAGCCTATTTTACAGTAAAAACCCCCTACTTTGATATGTCTTTGAAATCATGACTCGGTTGCGATAAACCGGCCAAGTGCGAGTCGATTCTCACACGAAGTTGTTTTTTTTTGTTTATAGTACATACCTACGAAACCGTGGGTACTATAAACAAAAAAAAAACAACTTTTACGAGAGCCCCTTTTAATTTTAATTTTTATAGTGGCAATTGACAGTCTCACTGAAATTCAAACTGTCTACCTATTACGGTTCTTAAGATATAGCTTGCTGGCAGACAGACTGACGAACGGACGGACGGTCATCGGAGTTTTAGTAGGTAATAGGGTTCCGTTGGTTACCCTTTAGATATGGAACCCTAAAAAGCGATACTGCTATTTGACCTGTCTAGCTCCGACTCTCTGCTCATTTTTCCCGGATTAAAGGCGATAATGCTCTTTCAGAAATAATTTTAGTAAACGGATAACGATTTCGACAGATTAGCTCTTTCAAACAAACAAACAATATTTAACCCCTACATGCGATCGAACCCGCGGCCCTTCAACGTCTGTTGATATCTACCTACCTTTTCCTCGGATCAAAAAGAAATTCGCAATTTATCGCAATAACACTGCTCGCTCCATCGTAGACTTTGTCTCTGTCATCTCTAACCCAGTCAAGAGCAAACATAAAAAAAAACCTCTGTACGTCAGACCCACTGACGTATAAAACATTATAAGTCAGTGGTCAGACCTAACTATTGATTGACAGAAAAGAGTCCTGTCACTAGAAAAAAAAAATACAATATGTTATAAGCAATGGTACCTAGGCATTATAGAAAATTCCAATATACAAACATACCGATTAACATAATTATGCAATTTATATGCGCTACTGAAATGTCATGTGGTCAATCCAAATAATATTAGACTGTCGATAATAATATTTTAATATCGCTGATATTATAATGTCAAATTCAAAGCATTTTATTTTTTTGTTTTCAAATAAACCATTCACATATTATAATGTCACTTTGTGTTATATCGCCTAGTGGTCCCAACGTGACTAAAATATTATCATCTGCCTAGCCTTTTGCCAACTATATTGAGGTCGGCTTCCAGTCAAACTGGATTCAGCTGAATACCAGTGTTTTACGTGAAGCGGCTGCTTACCAGACCTCCACAACCCATTAACAGGGTAACACGGTATTCTTGGCAAGACTGGAGTCAAATTTACTGGTTTCTGACAATAACGACTGCGGAAATCTACAAATGACAGCTGAGACCAACGGCTTAACGTGCTTTCCGAGGCACGGAGGACACTCGGTATGTTAAGATGGTCAACCATCCACAGAGCAACCTTGCCAAGCGTTGCTTTACCTTAAAGATGGACCCATAAGGCTGTTATTATGTAGCCACGAGCTCTACGTGACTCAAATAATATATAAGACAATAAAACTCTATTTATGTACCTAGGTTCTTCTTTCTTATAATAATCTAAGTAGGTAAGTATCGAACAAACTGCGTCAGTATTTTAATAAGTTAGAAAAGTTCATTAAACGCCAGCTAGTAGAAAAAAAAATGCAAATGAACATCTCAACCATGCAGCTATTTATCATAAAATACTACTACAGCTCTCCTAGCCATGCAAATAACTAGCTTTAATAAAATTTTCATGTTAATTGATTCAATATTGAACTCATTTCAAGTCTGCCAATGTTCTAATGTAAACATCTCAATATGTACATTAGACAGTTAAATCCGTTTAGCGAACGTGTTGTAATCATAAATAACTAATAAACTAAACTAAAATAATGTTCATAAAACGATGACCGTGAAATAGGAATTATAAATAATTTTCCCGTGCCCCAATAATGTCCATGTTATCTGTCAAGCCATAAAGATTGATAACCCTTCGCGCCAAAACAAACGTCACTTTCGCCGCGTTTCGTCTAATTAAAAACAAAAACATGAAAAAAAAAAATTAAGCGCGTTCCAATTTACGAATAATGAGAGCATAATTCGATATTTTTGTCCGACGTTTTTCGGTTTCTGTGGCCAGGATAATAAGTGAATGAGACAGGCGATACGATTTGCTTGCGGTTAGGAAGGGACGGAGATATTGTGTACTTTCTCATATAGATTTGTTGAAAGCTGCGATAGGGACGTGCGTTCAGTTTTCCGAGATCGTTTCGCGAGAGACGTTGTCGCGTTCGTGTTAGTGTGGAAATTTCGCAATTTACTGTATACATGTGATTTATAAAAAAAAAAACTAGTCATGCCCCTGGGGGGTGATTTAAGGACAGATACGGTCGTAATGAGGGTCCGGTCTCGTTATAATGGTTAAATGTGTAAAAAAAAATCGCGTTCAGATATCAAAACAAAGTCGGAACGTTTGATTTGTAGGAATTTTGTGCGTATGTATTTATATTGTAAATATTTGAGTCGTATTTAATTTATGTCCTTGGTTGAGTGATACGTTTTAATAAAAAAAAACAAAGTGCAAAGTGATGTGTTGTTTGAAGTTTGGGGGATTTTAATTTTTGAATTTGGAATTTTGAATACTGGTGAGTTATAATCGCTATCTATTTTATATTTTAATTTTTAAAGTTTCAATCACTTTTTATACAAACTCTTTTCAGCTTCAAATTTGATTTTCTTTCCCAGTTTACCATTTTCTCGTTTACAGCAACTTTCAGAAGCCCTATTAGCATAAATCTTAATTACAAAACCCGGTATTACGTAAATTAGCATAAAATTGTTATTCAGAACCGATCTCATAAGCCAAAGTTATCGATTTCATTATAGTTTCGAGCTTGTTCATGAACTTATCTATGATAGATTAAATGCCTATCTTTGAACGTTATTTTGTAATCATAGACTATGTTATTATTTCTAATTCTAAGTTTATTCTCTCTTTGCTACCAAGCCTTTTCCCAATTATGTTGGGGTTGACTTCCAGTCACCAGATACTGCTAAATACGAGTATTTCGAGCCGAGGTCGGTCCTTGGATGGGTTATCATATTTTGATTCCTAAATGCCTCAGAAGCACATTTAAGCTGTTAGTTCCTGTTGGCTGACGTGTGTTTTTGCGGGTAAGTAGACATAAGCTAGGAAATCTGACACCAGTCTTTTCAACGGGTCGACTGACCCCAACAGTGGCGGATACAGGTTACACTTTGGGGGGGGGGGCTTGTACACATTTCAAACAGCAGTAGGAATTTAATGAACATTTTTCTCCGTATAAGAAGACGTATTTGAAATGAAATGGTCACAAAATCTACCTGCATAAATTTTTTTCATTGACCGACTGTCGAAGTCGCTGCTTAGGGTGCGTTTACACCAGATATGTGCATGGATTCATAGTGAGGGATGTGAGATCGCTTGCGCTGATTGAGGCTAGGTAAATGAAGCTTTTCTATTGGTTCTTTACAAACACATCCCTCGCTACGCATCCTCGCTCTCTGGTGGAAACGCAGCCTTCTGTACTTTGGGGGATTTTATGACCATGTGAATGCCACCGACGCTGCAATTACCGTAGCCACATGCTGGGCCCAAAAAATCTAAGAAGTTAACCAACGACTCGAAAAGAAGAAGAATAGTAGGCCACGTCTAGCTCTAACTACTAACAGAATTAACATATCGAAGGTCAACACAGGGAATTCTTCAGAACTCGATTGAGATGCACTATCAAAGGATTTCTTAGAAATTGGCTGTAACAAGTCTGCAACAGAACGCTGAAAGTTGTCACAGGACTTCTGTATTTCAATGCTTTGACATTTTAATGCTTTGAAGTAGATAAGTTCCAAAGCTAGTCAATCTGTTGAGCATTTTCCCAACTATTTTAGGAACGGCTTCGTGTCTAGACGGATGTAGCTGAATACCAGTATTTTCCATGGAGTTATTGCCAATCTGAACACCACAACCTATAACCTGTAACACCCATTGACAAGACTGGTGTCAGATGTTCTGGCTTCTGGCTATGCGTCATCATCATCATCGTCATCATATCAGGCAATTGCCGTCCACTACTGAACGTAAGCCTCCCCCAAAGAGCGCCAACCATCCCGGCCCTGAGCAATCCGCAGCCATCCGCTGCCACCTTCTATAAATCATCAATCCTACGTGCCGCAGGGCGTCCCGCACTATGTTTGCCCATACGCGGTCTCTACTCTAACACATGTCTGCTCCATCGACCGTCTATGCGTAATGACTGTAAAAGATCTACATGTGACAGTCGGGACTGCCGGCTTATAGTTCTATCCGCGATATTTCTCTTTCTTCTTCTTTCGTTCTTTATCTTTTGATAGGCACGCTTTTGACCACAATCTCACCAGGTGGTAAGCGATGATGTGGTCGAAGATAGAGCACGCTTGCCTAAGAGTACCCTATTCACTCTTGACTTAAAGATTCTCAGGTTGTAGCTATCAGGAAACACAGACTCTGGCACGGAATTACACTCCTTAGCTGTACGCACAATGAATGTGTTCCTGCGTGTTTCTGGGTTGGTATATCCTCCATGTACAGGCATCGCCGTTCGTCTTGTGGTCCGATGATGGAACACCACAACCTATAACATTTCGAACGGTCTTAGCGGAACGATTAAGAACGGTCTTAGCGGAATTAAATTATGCAATTCCGTCACACACTCTCTAAAATGCAACCGGTAGAAAACAAATTTGTTAAGATGGTCACCCAACCACGGACCGACCTCTGTTATCATTGAGCCACGACCTCCTCACCCATCACAATACCACTAGAACCTCCACTATCAACGCGATAAGCTTTTACTCGCGGTTCCCGTACATAAGTTTCTACTTAATTCAATAGGCTGATAGGCGACGCATGTGCCCACGTGCGCCCGTGATTAGATTAGCTCTTTATTGTGCCGCCACCGGTGTAAGGAGTCCCCCAAGGCTTCAGCTACGATGTGTGGTAATTTTGTTTTGATACTTACTTGCTTACTCGCTTGTATTAGTTGCAAGCGCTTATGCTAGCCTGAGAATTTGGGGTTGAATCCTCCCCAGGTTTTCGGTGCCCGGCTTCGCGCAAAGTGTTATATGGTTAGCGGTATCAGCGCTGGAGTTTGGATTTCATCGCCACAACAACCGGTCCTGTGCGTCTCGCATCCATCGGCTACCCGCGACCCTCACCAGGTCATCAGTCCATCATGTTCCCACATGATGGACTGATGACGACCATATGTTCTGCAAGCAATCTGCCCTGCCCAATGCCAGTTTAGCGATACTTAGGGCAGTGTCGGTAACCTTGGTTTTCTTGCGGATATCATCATTCCTGTCTGGATATGTGCCGGGTTGATGATAGACTCTCTCCCTATTAATTTGTGCTTTATAAATATGAGTGACGGACTATTTGGTACCCACCAGTACACTAGGTAGTATATACAGAAAATTATGTTTATAGGGCAAGACGTTACTTACTTCTGCGTAGAAATAATGCGAGAATGAGAAGTAGAGATTATTTGCGCCTATTAAGGCGCATACCATAAAAAAAGAAAAACAATATTACAATTACAGGTTGAGAAAATATAATAACAAATCGCTCAACATAATGCTGGGTTTCGTACGAGTCAGAGTAATGCTTTCAGCGACAGCTGGCCTTGATTGGATGAAGTCGACCGCAGCAGCATGAAAAGTAATTTAAAAACAATCTATCAAAATGGTAAAATATAATAATAATGCTCACTAGATGTGAGGAAATAGCCGTTTTAGCGCGAATGTGACGCATATCTTCCCAACTTTTAAAATTGTAGTTTTGTTTTATTTTTTTTGGTACTTATGCGTCAAGCTTGGCGCAAAGAAACGCTTTTTCTTTCTTTTTTAACAATCTGTAAAATTTCAACTGTCTTTCGACGGACGGACGGACGGACCTTTGAATACGAAACCCTAAAAATTAAATAAATTATTTTATGTCGAAATGAAATAAAAACATGGTGTAATAGAAACGATAAACAGAGCAATTAAATGCCAGGAATTTGTGATGGTACCTCTGTCTCATGACGTCGCGATTCACGATAAAATTCGATTATCACACGCCTATAAATTCCAGTAATTTCACCAACACATACAATTTACGACGGAATTCAGCAAAACTGGATAGCAATTTTCTATCCCTACATGATAAATGATATTCATTTTGCTGATGTTCCAATAAATTAGTATTTTTTTTTAGGGTGCGTGCCCATTGGTTAACTAACGGAACCCTATTATTTAAGCCTCCGCTGTCCGTCCTCCGTCCGTCTGTCTGTCTGTCAGCGGGCTATATCTTAAGAACCGTAATAGGTAGATAGTTGAAATTTTCACAGATTGTGTATTTCTATTGCCGCTATAACAACAAATAATAAAAAATAAATTAAAAATTACAGGAGGCTCCCATACAAGAAACATGTTTTTTTCGGTTTATGGTACGGAACACTTCGTGTGAGAGTCCGACTCGCACTTGGCCGGTTTTATATTTACGTCATTTTTTTTTTTTTACCGGTTTTGTTCAGTATCATGCTGAGTTCCGGGCCCTGGCTTAAGAATAAATACCAGACACGGTTACAAAAATGACAAAGTATGGTGCGCAATTCTATATGTTGTCATTTATATAACCATGGGCTTCGACCATCTTAGTCTAAAACCAGAAAATACCTACACACAAAAATACCTTTATTTTATAAATTACTAGCTTCTGCCAGCGGGTACACCCGCGTGGTCCCTAGGGAGCATACTCCCGGGATAAAAAGTAGCCTATGTCCACAGGCTCTAGACTATCTGTGTACCAAATTTCATTTAAATCGGTTCAGTAGTTTTGGCGTGAAAGCGCGACAGACAGACAGACAGAGTAACTTTAACTATTAAGGATTTACTCTTAATTAGATATTCCAGTTATTTCAATTAGGCACACCCCCTCTTCCAGAGAGACGCTTCCCCTTTTCTCCGCCTCTTCCTTTTAAGATCAATCCAATGCATGTACTTTTGAAACGTGTAGTGAAAAGAAAGAAAGAAAGAAAGAAAAAGCGTTTATTTGCGCCAAGCATGACGCATACCAAATATAAAATTAAATAGAAATTAAATAAAACAAAATTATAAAAATCGGGTATAATCGGGTCAATCCTAAAGATTTAACATTTCGGCAATCACTATCGCCGATAGAATGAGAAGTTGTCCATGAGGCCCTGAAAACGTTAAAAATAAAAGCAATAACCCCCAAAATAACAGCCCAAAAGTACTTATTATCATAACAATTTCGCGGCAAAACGAAGTTTCCCATTTGGCGCGCATTCCACTGGCGGTTAATCACCAACAGTTTCTAAAACATTGCTTCTGACGTAGTACTAACAACGCAATGTAATCTAAACTGTTTTTAACGACTTGCGTACCACAATAAACTGTGCCATAAGAATTATTAACCCTCACCGCGAATTTCGAATTAAATGATACCGCAGTGTAAAATTAATTACTAAGTCGTTTTTTTATTACTATTGATATCGTCACCGAAAAGGCACTAAAGGCACTAAATCACCATTTTAGCTAAAATGAGTTTTATATATATTTGGATTCAGTTTTTTTTCTCTACACTTTGGTCTTGGTCTCTTAGCAATTTGAGCAATAGGTACTTCAGAAGTTAATGGCGCTTTAGCAGTGACATTTTTTTTGCTTTTGTTTTTAAATCGCTCTCTTGTAAAACGCCATTTTTGCAGTTTAGTACTTTTGCCTTTCTAGTGACGATATGCACACAAATGATATTTAAAATCCCATGGAATTTCAGCAACAAATTCATGTAATTGGATCTCCAACTGCCAGAGAGGAATTAAAAAAGAAATACTAGAGTAGATATCGTAAATTTGACACCAGTCTTGCCAAGAACTGCCGTTTTACCCAGTTAATGGGTTGTGGAGGACTGGTAGGCAGCCGCTTCACGTAAAATACTGGTATTCAGCTGAATCCGGTTTGACTGGAAGCTGACCACAATATGTTTGGGAAAAGGCTAGGCAGATGATGACTTGAGTAGATAAACATGCAGACCACTACAACAAAATGGCGAAGAACTTATAAGAAGTGATGATATCCAGTAATAGATTAAAGAGGCACAGTGGAACTAGCCATTGTTAAGGATGGGAAATCATCAAATGACTCTTCCCGCTTTGGGTGCAACAGAAGGGAGTGTCAGACTCTCACTGACTAAAACCCATCCGTGTTCCTCCTAATGCCCTTTGCGTTCCAGGGCCGCGGTGACTCTTTCGAACAAATTCCACAACCCCGGCAGGCACTGGCCCTAGTCTTTGAGGCGAACGTGGAACACAGCGCGCCATCGACCCGGGCCTGGGGGGCTACTCTCTAAGCCCGAAGTCCGTGCTCGCCGCATTGGGTGGCTCGCCGTCCGATCAGTCCGCAGGCCCGCGCCTTCGGTGGCCGGGAATCGCCCTGCGACTCTCGACGTCCGGGGCGATTTCTTCTGTTGCGGCGGCAGTGTGACTAGCCTACGAACTCGATTTGACTAATAAAATGACAAAGAATGAGGAATGGGGTCAGAGAACTCCTCTCAAGTGCTAGCCAAACCCAGCAAATGCAGACCCAAGTGTTCTTCACTGCAGACTAGATTGCAACAAGAGAGTAAACAAAAGAGAAAAATAAATGACAGGCTCGCGTCTGTCCGCAATCTCACCTGATGGAAAGCGATGATTTGGTCGACGGTGAAGCACGCTTGCCTAGAAGTAATCTATTCACTTTTGACTGTACCCCAGGTTGTAGCTATTGAGAAACATAAGACTCCAGTGCCTTAAGTCTGCTATTACAATAGTGTCAGAATGATCTATCATTGATTTCATAACTGTTGATTTTGACAAGTTTGGTAATCTAATAATATAAAAACGTCATTATGACTTTCCAATGGGCAACCACTGACACTCCATTGAAAGAAATGGCATAGAATGGTAATCTCGTACATAATGACAAATGAATAAATATTCATCATCTGCCTAGCCTTTTCCCAACTATATTGGGATCGGCTTCCAGTCAAACCTTTTATGATTGATTATATGATTTAGCTGAATACCAGTATTTTACGCGGAGCGGCTCTCTACCAGACTTCCACAACCCAGTAACTGGGTAACACGGTACTTCATGGCAAGACTAGAGTCAGGTTAACTGGCTTCTGACTATCCGTAACGACAGCCAATGCCAAAGATCTACATATGACAGCCGGGACCAACAGCTTAACGTGCTTTCCGAGGCACGGAGGAAACTCGATATGTTAAGATGGTCACCTATCCACAGACCAACCTTGGCAAGCGTTGCTTAACCTTGAAGATCGACCCGTGCGGCTGTTATTATCTAGCCACGAGCTCCTCGATGAATAAATAATATGTGTAAAAATATATATAAAAGAAATCTGGCATAACTTAATGTTCAAATTTAGTAGTCGTTTTTCGAAAATCATTTCTACAAACGGGTTTTATAATAATGGCAATACGAAAATGTCTTTCTACCAGGATTCTATTACGAGACCATTGACCGACCAGTGATCGACCATTATGAATTAGCAGATTACGAACTTTTAGCAAAATGACAATGGGATCGTGTTAGAATGACGAATTTATAAAAAATAGCAGACTTGGGACCCAGCAGGGAATCCCGTTCTTTAGCTGTACGCAAAATGCTCCTTAAGTTGAGTAATTGGATGAGTTACTGTTGAGCTTTCATTTCTTCACTGCGTGTTGGTGAATTCAGACCCTTCCGTCGAGATTTCCTCACATTTTTAATGAACTGTAACTGCGGTGTTTAATCCCCGTTCGCACTAACGTCAAACTTACCACCTAATTAACTAAAGTCGTAAACATGGCTTTATTAGCTCAGAAATAGACGATTTCTTAATCTAGCACATTGGGATTGTGAACACCAGCCTTTAAAGAGTCAGTCAGGCTCGCCTTAAATAAAGGGTTTCCAACTCTCTAACCTACAAACCGCGCCTTCCCAAAATTGGGGCCATCTCCACGAGCGAGAGAATCGCGGCGATATTACCGTCCGTGCCACGTATTTCTATAACAAGTTTATGAACGTGTCTCCACACGGCGATATTATTGCGGCGATTCGATGTATGAAAAAACGTCAACTCGCTACGGTTCTCTCGCTGGTGGGTTCAGTCCCTTAGGCGTTGTCCATAATAAAGCGATTATCATCGCCAGAATAGTCGAGCATCGCTTTCATTTGTATGACGAAAGCCAATGCATAGTCGCGTCGACAGAGGGCGCTTTCGGTCTTGCCACACAAATGAAGGCGACGATCGCGTTTTCGTGCGATGATCGCTTTGAATTGGGAAGACGTCTGAAGTTCTTTAATGTATGCTCATGTTTGACCACTTTCTTATCACTTGAGGACCAATTCTAACAATTCTAAGCAACGTTTGCATTCCCATGTCTACCGCAATCTGTCAAAATTGTATGGAAATTGATGCTTTTTTGACAGGTTGCGAAAACTGATAATGTTTAAAATTAGTAGAATAATTGGCATTGATCTTAGGCAATGTTGTGTTAGACGGTAGAGCTCGCATTCCTTGATGTAAACTTTTCTCTCTTGACTTGACGATACCCTAGGTTGTAGCTATCAGGATACATAGATAAAGATATAGCTTTCGGTGATTTTGACTAAACTGTGATGTGAACGCGCCATAAGAGAATGGTACCCCTTTTTTTTTAAGTATGGGAAATCATCAAATGACTCCTTCCGCTCTGGGTGGAGCATTGTCCCCCTAAGGGTTAATTTTAAACAAGATTTTTAGATTTTTGTAGTCATCTACCCTATTTTCAGGTATTTATTAAAATTTCCCCTCTGCTGGGCCAGCATTCTCGACATAGAGGTTTAGATTTTGGTAATTTCCCCCGATCATTAGAAACTAACGATATGTTTTGTTTAAGTCCGATAAAGTTCAGTAGTTTTACATTATTTTGCGGTGCGGTGAAATTCGCTGGCTCTAATGTAGAGACTGCCAAATATCGGTATTTTCAAATTTATCGTTCAATCGTTAGGACTTATCGACCGCATTCGGTCGGTATATAATAATAATAATAATAATAATAATTTATTTGTTTAAGAAATTGTTACAAGTTGTACAGTATTAAAATTGAAATATTGTTATTTGCACAACAATAAAAATGAGCGACTGCGCCTGAGCTAGGCCAAGCCTGTATTTCAGGGCGCAGTTCACTTTCCAGAAATAATTTCCAGTAGTAACAGTAGATAAGTTTTACGTTTACATGTCTAAAAAGAAAAAATATTAAAATTTACAACAGATAACTTATAATAGCATATAGCTTAAGTATTGTGTGAGTGTTGTGAGGGAGTTGTGTGAGTGTTGTGTGGGAGTTGTGTGAGTGTTGTGTGGGAGTTATGTGAGTTGTGTGAGTGTTGTGTGGGAGTTGTGTGAGTGTTGTGAGGGAGTTGTGTGAGTGTTGTGCTTGCGTTGAATGTGTTTGCAAGTGTAATTTTAACTCAAAACTTTAAGAAGCTCTTCTGTAGTTTTATAATCACATGTTAGTAGAAAATTTAACACTTTAGTTTTGCATTCTTGTTTACTTAATGTATATATATTAAGTGAAGTATTTAGTTTATTATAAAGAAAGGGACCGGTGAAGCTACGATATATGTCGAGACTTCCCTTTATATTATATTAAATAGTTTTTGGTCGTGTCTGCAGTCCCTGGTCAAATACGACTGAATGGCTATAAATCCTTCAAATTCTGCTGCAGATACATTTTATTGATTAGGTATTCAATCCAAACCAATGCTATCTAAACTAAATTGCTCCCAAGTTTGTTTCTATAGAGAAATTGCAGTTCGATTGGAAACCAAACCACGTGCAAGGAATCCTTATGAGGAGTCCGATTTATTTGGTGGAATGTATGAAATAATGACGCTCTGATTGGTCGGTAAATGTATGGGATTATATCTTTGATTGCTTTTAGTACGAAATTTATTACAAACGTGTTTTTATCATTTTATAAAAGATTTTATTTAACTTGTAATGTATGTAGGTATGTATGTATGTTTGTTCGGGTGGAATCTTGCTACTCAATTTCGAAGCAGATATCTTCAATCGATTGAGCTGAAATTTTGTACACACGTTTAATTTGGATGACAATACACGATAAGCTGTGTGACGTCATTCTAAATCCAATATGGCGGACCATCCAAGATGGCGGAATAGTTATTTTTAATACACTTCTACAATATGGGTATCAAATGAAAGGGCTTGTTGAAAGTACATAACTCGAAATAACTAAAAAGTAAAAAATAAATTAAAGGCAAAAAAACCTTTTTTAAAAAGCTTTTACTTAAGTAAAGGCACTAAAAAAAAAAGAAAATAAAATTTTACTTTAATTTTGATCATAAAAGCTTGTCGCGAGGTTTGATTAATTTAATACTTATAGATAATTACGCAAACCTCGCGAGCATTAGAGCGTTTAATTATTATTTTTTTTAAAGATTTCTTTGCTTTTAATTTATTTCTATAATAATTAAAATGACTAAGTGCGATACCGACTCGCGCGCGGTATTTTGTGACCGATTTTATTTTTGTAACATATTACTCTAGAAGTCTAGATCTAACTCGTGACTAAGAGCAGCTCGTGGCTAAACGATAACACACGCACGGGTCGAACTTCGATGTTAAGTTACGCTTTTTTTTTTTTTTTTTACTATTGATAGGCACGCGTTTGACCACTATCTCACCTGATGGTAAGCGAGGATGTGGTCGAAGATGGAGCACACTTGCCTAGAAATAACCTATTCACTCTTAATTTAAAGACTCCCAGGTTGTAGCTATCAGGAAACACAGACAGGCAGGGAATTCCACTCCTTAGCTGTACGCATTATAAATGTGTTCCCAAAACGTTTTGTGCGTATGGGTGGGATACACCATGCTTCATGCTTGCATGCTTGTCGAGTACGGTTTATGGAGGGGTAATCATCTATTTCAGAAAGCATGTTAAGCCGATGGTCCCGGCTGTCATTTAAACATCTTTAACAGTCGATATGGGTAGTCAGAAGTCAGTCTAAGATTGGTGAGGTTATATGATACTGGGTTGTGTAGGTTCAAACCTATATAAGTTGCTCCCAAGTTGGTTTCTTTACGTAGAGAAATTGCATTAAGATTGGAAACCAAACCACGTGCTGGGAATCCGTATGAGGCGTTCGATTTATTTGGTGGAATGTATAAAATAATGGTGTTATAGGTATATGGTGCGTTCTGATTGGTTGGTAAATCATCATTTTCCCTACGGTATTTCTTTGGTAATTGTTCGGGATTATGTCTTTGATTGCGTTTGGTAGAAACTGTGGAAATAAGAACGTGTTTTTTGGTAATTGTGTTTCTATAGAATACTTTACAAAGAAGTATTCGTTTTCTTGATTTCTTCTTACTAATACTAATTTGTGTTTCTTGTATTGAAGTTACTGTTATAAAAACTGATTCTGCTTGACTGTAAAAAAACAGCCAAGTGTTCCGAACTAACATTATTTTTTAACGTTTACCGGGGCGCAATATAATTCAAAATTATGATTAAAATATATATCATATCTCAATACATAAAATTCTCCCGTTACTGACTGATTGAGTGAGTGACTGGCACTTCCGAAACTACTGGTCGTAGAAAAATAATTTGGCGTGTAGGTTCCGTGGAGAGTGTATGGGAGCACAAAGAGACGATATACTGAAATTCCTACGGGATCGGGAAAAATGGGATATGCGCGCACAAAGTCGAGGGCGAAAGCTGGTCTGAAATATCAATAACGTGAAAAATATTCAACTTTAAAACAAATAAATCCACAAAAATAGTAATTATCGTCTAACTAAACAACGTATTATTTCTGCTTACGCCACAAGGGATGGTACGAAAACAACAGATAAGGGTACCCGGAAGGTCTGCCAACTGCCGCGTCATATCCGATAGTGCGCAGTTCGAGCTTCCGGTACATTTCACTTAATGGTCGAAAGGTTTTTGTGTGTGTCACTATCGTGATGAATTCAGATAGTTGTGGGCGTAGGTATTTAGCACTATATGTATTGTTGCGTACAGCATATAGATAGCTAGATGATCTTCTTTTTATTTAATTAAATTTGGTCAGTATTTAGTCATCATGATCATATCAGCTGAAAGTCGTCCACCGCTGGACATAGGCCTCCCTAAAGGAGGGGGGGGGGGGGTGGTTGCCATAATCGCCACGCATGGCGGGCGGATTGGCGACCGCAGTGAATGGGGTAGAGTTTTACAGAGAAAGCTGCTGTCCTTTCCCTGGCGAGTCCCTTAGTCGCCTCTTACGACACCCACGGGAAGTGATGGGATGGTATTATTCTTTTACGGCACCATATGGTTACCGGCCGACACCATACGGCACGTAACGATTGCTGGACATAGGCCTCCCCGCGCGCGTCGCCACAACGGCCGATTCTGCGCGTCTTGCATCCTTCGGCTACCCGCGACCTTCACCAGGTCATCGGTCTACCTTATGGGAGGCTGGGTACTATAACAATTTAAAACTATCATAGAAAGAAAGAAAAATAATTGCATGGTTTGCATGTGAGAGAGAGACGGAGTTTATTTATTTATTTATTCTTTATTAAGGTAACCAACGGCGATACTTAAAATATATTACAGATTATTCGTATAACAGCATTGTATGGCTAATAATAGGTTTCCCTCTGTAACTGGGAATCTTTATGTATACGAACGGACTAACAAGATAACAACAACACCGTACCGTAAAACCTTAGGTGAAATGAGCTGTGAATCCGTGCATCGTCACTGGAGTATAAGGCCTCAGGCACGAACTCAGCAGACGCGGAGCGGCCGCGGTGGCGGCGCGGGCACAGCGCGGTCAAATGCATAGATTGTATGGAACTGTTCACAAAGGTGCCCGGTGCCGTGGAGCGGTGCTCGCGCATCTGCAGTAACGTAGTCATAGATAGGCAGGTTCTCATAACACAACGCGCTCTAGCGCCGCGCGATTTTTCCGCTGGCTTCGTGAACGGGTCTGCGTCGCCGCGCCGCTGAGTTTGTGTCCGCGACCTGACAGGTCACTTCAGCTATCTATTCACAGAGATATCAACAGAATAGTCCAGCTGTTTAGGATGAATAGCACTATTACTTTCTCACAACGGAATCATTATGGCACTGGCACTTCGTAGTACGGCCCCGGAAAGCTTGTCAAAAATTTTAGTTATTTACAATTACAATAAGATCTACAATTATGTTACAATAAACAGGTGTACAACATCATCTGCCTAGCCTTTTCCCAACTATATTGGGGTTCCAGTCAATCTGGATTTAGCTGAATACCAGTATTTTACATGGAGCGCCTGCCTACCAGACCTCCACAACCCATTAACTGGGTAACACGGTATTTCATGGCAAGACTCGAGTCAGATTTATTGGCTTCTGACTATTCGTGACGACTGCCAAAGATCTAGAAATGACAGCCGGTACTAACGGTTTAACGTGCTTTGCGCGAGCAAGTCAAGCCGGATTCAGCTGAATACCAGTACTTTACGAGGTGCGGCTGCCTACCAGACCTCCACAACCCATTAACTGGGTAACACGGTACTTCATGGCAAGACTGGAGTCAGATTTACCGGCTTCTGACTATCCGTAACGACTGCCAAACATCTACTAATGACAGCAGGGGACCAACGGCTTAACGTGCTTTCCGAGGCACGGAGGAAACTCGGTATGTTAGAATAGTTACCCATCCACAGACCAACCTTGGCAAGCGTTGCTTAACTTTGCAGATCGACCTGTGTATGTATACATTAGATAAAGTACCTACTCGTACGTCACTAGATCGTGAAAGCAAATACTCATTACATTTACACTAAAGAAAACTTAACCTCAATGCTCCCAAATGAAAATATCCTGGCAACAGAATGAGACGTTAAAACGCTTACGAAATAACAAAAAATAAACAAAGCATTTGAAACACCGGCTTGTTATCACAAAACATACAGTCGAGGTTGAAATAATGTTATTTACGCAGAGCACCGTCAGTGGTGCTGTTAAATGTATGATTACACAGATTAAATCACGTGCTGTAAATTTGAAGATGGGAGAACGGAATTGGAATTAAATATAGCAGTGACTGAGGGACTCGGCGATGGACAGCGCACAGCTAAAACAACTGAGGTTCAGTAAAAACATGTAATGTAAACGGAAGGGCTGCGTGCGACTCTCTATAGGAATAGCGGCCGTTTGCAACCACATTCAGTTATTCAGTTCGATCAGCATTAATCCATCCTGGTCAGGGTCAATACCTGGCAGGGGGAGCGTGACGAAATGCGCAATCACTCTAGTGCCCCGACCAAAGGTAACTGCAGAACTCCGTGTGGTTTTAGTCAGTAAGAGTCTGACAGACCCTTCGACCCTTGTGAGAGGCCATATTTCGGCTGTACTACGTATACTTCATAATTATTGTTATAATGAAAAAAAAATACCATTAAAAGAAAGCAGATCATAATCAAAATTCCATACCTAAAGAATTACAATCCACAACAAAAGGTTTTCCACATTTCATGGCTAATCTTAGAAAAGGAAAATAAAGGCTCGCACGACTCGCTTATCGTGCGGCACAAACCATAAAATTGACTTAGCACGAATAACTTCATGGTCACGTTTTTGCTACTGCAGTTAATCTTGGGAATGTTCTTGTTTCATTGATAGAAGTGGTGCTAGGTAACCATCATTATGCCACCGTAGGCGCGGGCCTGTGGACGGCGAGCATTGGGTGGCTCGCCATCTGATTAGAACAAGGCCTGGGCCGACGGCGAGCTGTATTCCACACGCGCCTTTAAGAGCTGTCAGCATAGAAGAAGGGGCCCGCTAGGGCCAGTACCTACTGAGACTGCGGACGTTGTTCGAAAGAGGCACCGTACCCTGGAACGCAAAGGGCACTTCGAGGAACACGAATGGGATTAATCAGTAACAGTCTGACCCTCCCTTCTGCTTCACCCAAAGCGGGAGGAGACATTTGATGATTTCCCATGCTTAAAAAAAAGGTAACCATCATCATTATTATCATTATATCAGCCGGCGCGGGCCTGCGGACGGCGAGCATTGGGTGGCTCGCCGTCCGATCAGAACCAGGCCCGGCTCGGCGGCGCGCTGTGTTCCACGCGCGCCTCAGGAAGCTATCAGCATGGGAGACGGGGCCCGCTATGGCCAGTGCCTGCCGGGGTGCGGAGTCCGTTCGAAAGAGACGCCGCAGCCCTGGCACGCAAAGGGCATTAGGAGGAGCACGGATGGGTTTTAGTCAGTAAGAGTCTGACACTCCCTACCGCCCCGCCCGGAGCGGAAGAGTCATTTGATGATTTCACATACATATAAAAAAATATATATATATATATATCAGCCAAAAGACGTCCCCAAAAATGACCTTGACCGCTACCGGAGTCAAGAGTAGACGGGCTGCCAAGCGACACTAGGGGACATTTTGTTGGTTTTGCTTGTCATTTGGGGGGGTTTAATCGCCACGCATGGCGGGCGGGTTGGCGCAGTGAATGGGGTTGAGTTTTACAGCGAACGTTCCATTCTCTGGCGAGTCCCTTAGTCGCCTCTTACGACACCCACGGAAAGTGATGGAATGGTATTATTCTTTTACGGCACCATAAGGCACCGGCCGAAACTATACGGTACCATACGACTAAGTAGGTAATAGTCTGGCCCATTTCTAAGGAGGGATCATCATCTGCCTAGCCTTTTCCCACCTATATTGGGGTGGGCTTCCAATCAAACAGGATTTAGCTCAAAAAATGTGTACCTACCACCAAGTATCATCAAACTACATACTACCTTGTCGCAAAAATTGAGATTATTATTCCAATTTGTGCTAAAAGTGGGAACTATTTTACCATTTTAAAAAGCTTATCAAACAAGGAAGTTTTTCCTGTAGTTTTTACGTCAAGTGATGTTCGGTCTTAGCAACCGAACACTTGCTAACGCAGCAGTTCACAACAATTGTACTTGTATCTAAGTGACAATCGTGACAATTTTATGTATCCTTTATCGTCAGTGCATTTCCATACGTGAAACGGACCGGGTGCATTCCAAACATTCCATACTAACATTTTACTTTAAGTCATTTAACATTAGCCTTGAAGAACTTTTAATAAACATTTTAAATCCAAATCTAAACAGTACTTTTATATTACCTACGACCTTGCACCCCGCACATATTGTTATTAGATATTATTAATACATTAATTTCGAGTAAACAGCCTCAATAACTAAGACACGATTCAAGAGTTTTTTATTTATTGAATATTACGACGCTTAATTTCCAAAGAAATATTTTTTAAATATTTTTTTGTTTGAGGGTTTCTTTCGTTCATGAGCTATTAAAAATACACACACACACGGTTGACTATTCGAAGTGGTGCAGATTTGCCACCTTTTGTAGTTTTTGGTCGAAAGATAGAAAATTTCTCAAAAAATTTAAAAAACGTCATTAACTCGAAATTCACCCAATATGGACCCCAAGTTATCGGGGTCAAAATCATTGCAAATTATTATTTCTTCTTCTTTCTTTTTTTTTGCAAAATAGTTGTAGTAGTAATTTAGTGCATTAAACACACATATTATATTATGGAATACCATTTGAATGAATGCACTTAATTACCAATCACCCTGTATCATCTGCCTAGCCTTTTCCCAGCTATATTGGGTTCGGATTCAGCTGAATACCAGTATTTTACGTGAAGCGGCTGCTTACCAATCACCCTGTATACAGATATATAATAGTTATTTACCGAAACAAACATAATTTCACAATCAAGGTAAAGTAGAACATCCATATTTTGTAAACAAACAACATAATTTTGCAATTAGGCATAATAATTTATTCATGCAGATACCAAGTTGGTAACAGGACGACATAAATAAGAGAAGGCAAGAGACAAACAGCTGTCAGTTTGACAGGTGACATTGACATAGAAAGGATAAGGCTGGGTACAGACTAGTGACTGAATCTTGCGACTTTTCCGTGTCTTAAATCAGTTTTTTCGAAGTGCCGAAGGAAACAAAAATACAAGATGGTGGGAGACGCGCCGTTATCGTACCTCAGTGAAGTCGTCGTTTTTTTTTGTGACAGAGTCAAGTAGGGTATCATAATCATAATCATAAACATTTATTTTTTAGAATATGGTACATAACGGTCTTAAGATTAATTATAGTGGTCTCATCACATTCTGCCAATTGTGGCGTTCAAATTTCAATTTTAGGGGCATACAGAATACAGATTATAAAGGAAGGAACATAAAACACACAATTTTTAAGATTGATTGCAATTGAATTAAAATAACAATATTTCAGATGTCTCGGTTAAAAATAAAATCATAAAACACACAATTTATCGAGGATGTCAAAAATTCAATTGGGATGTCAAAATATCATGCAAGTTGTCATTCAACTGATAATAATTGCGAATAAAGATTACAATATTTCCAATAAATGTCAATTAAAAATAATATAAAAACACACACACAATTTATCTAGGATGTCAAAGTATCAAGATAAAGGGCACGAGGAGGCGATTCCAATAGTGTGAAATACACTCCTTCTTTTCGTGTCGATTAACTCATCATGTCAAATGTCCGACCAGTAGTGAACCACCGTTCAAGTTGTTCTATCATTGGCCTCGTTTAAGTCTTGGATGGTGCAGGTGGTTGTGGTTTTGTGCGTAATTCACTAATGTATTACACACAAAACCACAACCACTATCTATGTAGGAAATAAAAATTCTGGAAAACGTCTACAAAAAAAAAAAACTCATCTGCCTAGCCTTTTCCCAACTACATTGGGGTCGGCAAACCGGATTCAGCTGAATACCAGTGTTTTACGTGGAGCGGCTGCTTACCAGACCTCCACAACCCATTAACTGGGTGACACGGTACATCTTGGCAAAACTGGAGTCAGATTTACTGGCTTCTGACAATCCGTAACGACTGCCAAAGATCTACAAATGACAGCCGCGACCAACGGCTTAACGTGCTTTCCGAGGCACGGACGAAACTCGTTATGCTTAGACGGTCACCCGTCCACAGACCAACCTTGGCAAGCGTTGCTTAACAACAACTTGCAAAAATCGACTAAAAAGTTCTAAACACGTCATTTTTCAAGGAGTCAGATGCAGGTGAATCAAATCTATGATCGAACTGAATAAAAATCAACGTTTTCATTTTAACTTCCTAGGTCAAGAAATTTCACATTCAGCTCTAAAGTATTACGACTTTTATTATCATTCAGACTTCAAGCAGAAGACTTTACGACTTCTCATTTCCCGACTAATAAAAATAAGTGTTGAAAAGTTAATAGTTTAAGGCCGCGGACACGAAGCTAGCGGGCGCGGCGTTAGAGCGGCGTAGCGTTGTGTTATGAGAAATTAATGTCTTGTTCGCAAACTAAATATTTAAAAAGCGACGAAAACATTTTGATACAAATTTTGAAATGTGCATTTTTTGTCTAGCATCGCTAGACGCCCGCTAGTCGCTCGTACGCCGCCACCGCGCCGCTCCCCGCGCCGATGCCATCGTGACCAGTTCCATTTAAATCTATGCATTGAAAGGCGCCGCTCGCCGCGCTGCCGCCGCCACGCGCCCGCGGACTTCGTGTCCGCAGCCTAAAAGCCAAACGTATACAACGGAATAAAATCTTCTCTATAGATTTAATGTCTTCTTTCAGTACAAAGAGAAGATTAAAAACAGAATGTTTATGTTTTTTTCGGGTTTTATTTCGAGTCATCGATTCGTCGGGAAATTTACTGTTTCATTCAGTGTTTATGACAAGCCTAAATACGTTTTATTGGCAGTGATTCTGTTACGCACTTCTTTCGTGTCAGTTCGAATTAAGATTAGCTCGAGCTCAATGACGTATTATATAGGTATAAGTAGGCAGAGAGTGTGTATTTCTATTGCCACTATAACAACAAATAACAAAAAGAATATTAAAAATTAAAGGGGTATTCCATACAAGAAACGTATTTTTTTTCGTTTTATAGTATGAAACCCTTCGTGTGAGAGTACGACTCGCACTTGACACACAATTAAATAGTTGTTCGATAAAAAATTGTATGTGGCCTCAGTAAGCAACATCGTAATATTTGAACTTCAGCATCTGTTTGTTTACTCCTCACTATCGTTATCAGCCGCATAGCGCATCTGTGCGCGTCAATTGATAGGAAGGTACTTGCAGTGGCGGGGCGAGACTAAAATTTGATGTGGGCAAGATTGGCATTTTATGAGGCCCTTTAGGTCCTACCTAAGAAATAAGAATAGACTGAGTTTTTGAGGTTTTCGGAGGTTTAATTCTACGATTGAGATGCGGCGAACTCAATCGCACTCTGCCACGAGCAGTATTGATTTTTTTTTTTATTTTTGTGCAAAAATAATAAATTATGGGCAAATGTGGGAAAATTCAAGAAAAAACAATACTAAAAGAAACTATGATGCAAGAGCGATCGTAGTGAGCATTGTACGAATAGATCATAGTGCCTATTCAGCCGTTGCTAATATTTTGACAAAACTTACCGAAGTAAACCTTAACAATGAATGAATTCAAATGGCAAGAGCCAGCAAAGCGGGCTCAAAAAAATTTGGAAATAGAGACGGAAAAGTTGGTTTTTGTTATGGCCTTAGCCACGACTTTTCTCAGTTGAAAAAAAGCCAAAGCTGCGAGGCCCTTGGGACCGCGAGGCCGTAGGCGGTGGCCCACGTTGCCCACACCTTGCACCGCCTCTAGGTACTCGTATCAACAGTGCTAAGTTTGCGGCTAACTTGCTGATAAGGCAACCTTGTTTTGTGAATAGTCGGTTAAAGAGTTCGGTACACACAGATACACAATGCAGGAGCAATACATTTTATAACGATAACATTGTGTGCATCAAGGCTGCGCCGAATCGGTCTAGGTTAGCAATATGCCAGGCAGCTAGAAATTATGCCTGACGCTCTGGTTTTCAACTGAACTTTAGGTTGGTAGTTGAATAGAGTTTAAGTACTTATCAACATTAAAAATGTTATAGATGATAAATATAATATGAATATGATAATATTTATCATCTATACATTTTATCTAAAAATATACATAAATATAATACTAACAGTGAAAATAGAATCAAAATTACTCGAAAAACGAAGGATATATAATTATTTTAAACAAATATATCTGTCCCTCTCGCGAAATCGCTGTTTTCTATGGCAGCTGAATAGGCGTCATGGACAATGACGTCAAAGTTTACATCGGACTTCTCTTTATAACTTCATCGCTGCTATTTAAAAAAAATATTTCATGATTGTTTACTCGAGCTAATAAGTATTTCATTTTGCAAATAAAAAATCGCATGCATATTCCCTATTATAAGAATAATGTTTAATTAAAATGGTTTAATTTTAATCTGTACTAAAAATTAGTTAATGTGTAGTATACAATAATTATGGATCTGCCAAGGATCGCCAACCCGTCTGCCATGTGTGGCGATTATGGTAAAACCTCCCTTTTGGGGGAGGTCTATGTCCAGTAGGGGATGATGATGATGAAAAAGTTATGGTGCTTTCAAATAGGCCGCTCCATTAGCAGTCTAGTTTACACTGTGCAAGCTAGCGTGCAAGTCAGTCTGCTGAGTAGCAGTAATTCGAATCGTTTGGACGTATCTTACGAGTTCCAGCCACGTGCGTGTTGGATAGTAGCTCGCATCCGAGTAACTTCTACTTTTTAGGGTTCTGTACCCAAAGGGTAACCAACGGAACCCTAACTAAGCCTCCGCTGTCCGTCCGTCCGACCGCCTGTCTATCAGCGGGCTGTATCTCAAGAACCGTTATAGGTAGACAACTGAAATTTTCACAGATTGTGTATTTCTCATCATCTGCCTAGTCTTTTCCCAACTATATTGGGGTTGGCTTCCAGTCAAACCGGATTCTGCTGAATACCAGTGTTTTACGTGGAGCGGCTGCCTACCAGACCTCCACAACCCATTAACTGGGTAACACGGTACTTCTTGGCAAGGCTGGAGTCAGATTTACTGGCTTCTGACAATCTGTAACGACTGCCAAAGATCTACAAATGACAGCCGGGACCAACGGCTTAACGTGCTTTCGGGGGAAACTCGGTATATTAAGATGGTCACCCATCCAGAGACTAACCTTGGCAAGCGTAGCTTAACCTTAAAGATCGACTCGTGCGGCTGTTATTATTTAGCCACGAGCTCCTCACAGGTTGTGTATTTCTAATGCCGAACAAATAATAAAACTTAAGTTTTATGATACGAAACCCTTTTTGTGCGAGTCCCACTCGCATTTGGCCGGTTTTTTGTTTTCACTCGCCTGTTTGCCGGTAGTAACTCGCACATGGCAGCAGCTCGTACGTCACTCGCATCGTTCGGACGCATTCGGCAGTAGCTCGCCTGTGTCAGACAGGCAGTTGACTCGCAAGAGACTGGGCAGCTACTATCACCGTGTAGACAGCTAAGGCGAGCCAAGCTACTGGCATACGAGTAGAACATCCAAGTAACTGTCTTCTGTCTAATAACAGTTGGCACGATGACTTAGTAAGCGGTTTGACGATTGCAGTTAAGTACGATTGGCAAAAAATGCACAAAGAACGCGGATGCCCAAACTCCAGATGATCCTTTGTTTTTTAAATAAATGTTTCCCACACAAGAAATTTCCCCTGTACCGTGGGCGTGTCTACAAACATACAAAGTCACATACACAAACAGCCAGACCCGTAAAAACTATCTGTAGGCAATACAAATATTTGTTCCGTGCGGGAATCGAACCCACGACACGCGGGGCAGAAGCCGATTGCTCAACCACTGCGCAAACCGTGCCGTCGTGCGTTTAGTCGCCTGAGAGAAAACCAGCTAACCTAATTGTAAATAACCATTTCGATATCGAACTTCACTTGAGTAACCAACCTCACAAAGTGAGCTTTATTGCGCACAACATAAAGGTCCTTACGTTTTGATACTCACCTCGGATTCCGCTGTCGAGACACGAAAATGTTGTTACAGAATAGCACTACAGGATAAGGATTGGTAAGATAATGCTACAATTTCTTTGTGTCCGCTAGCAAATGTAAATTGTAATCACGTAGACACAAATTATGGAAAGTGAAAGCACAGATTTCACTCCTCATTACACGCCCAACATGAACAAAGTATGACTGGTTAGCTACCTTGCATACTAATCTATTCTATTGAGGAGCTCGTGGCTAGATAATAACAGCCGCACGGGTCGATCTTCAAGGTTAAGCGACGCTTGCCATGGTTGGTCTGTGGATGGGTGACCATCTTAACATACCGAGTTTCCTCCGTGCCTCGGAAAGCACGTTAAGCCTTTGGTCCCGGCTGTCATTTGTAGACCTTTGGCAGTCGTTACGGATTGTCAGAAGCCAGTTAATCTGACTCCAGTCTTGACATGAAGTACCGTGTTACCCAGTTAATGGGTTGTGGAGGTCTGGTAGGCAGCCGCTCCGCGTGAAATACTGGTATTCAGCTAAATCAGGTTTGACTGGAAGCCGACCCCAATTTAGTTGGGAAAAGGCTAGGCAAATGATACTAATCTATTCTGTTGCCTGCACAGTGTTCGTATTCATAATTTGACCTGTACTTCCGAACGCATTCAACCCTAATCTCTTCAAAGTTAGAGTGAACACGCTCCTTCTGGGTAGGCTCGCTACATCGTCGACTTTGTCTCTGTCATCTCTGACATAGACTAGAGTCAAGAGAAAACCCATCTCAAATAAAAAAAAAACTGGTCGAGTGCGAGTCGGACTTGCGTGCAAAGGGTTCCAGACACAGACACAGAGCAGGGGCGTAGCTACAGCTGTATCAAAGATACGGGGGCCCCCGGACTACAAGGAACCCGACATGTGACATTTAGTCCACCTTCGTGGCATGCCGAGACACTTCTGAGCTAGTAGAGCTTATTTTGTTTTAAGTACCCCTAAAAACGGGGCCCCCAAAAATGTTTGATACAGGGCCCCTTTGGACTAGCTACGCCACTGACACAGAGATACAAATTCACTATCACTTCATAGTATAAAACAAAGTCGCTTCGGCTGTCTGTCTGTCCCTATGTATGCTTAGACAACGCAACGCTTGCTGCTTGTGCGCGCTTGTTGCTTATCTTTAAGACAACGCAACGGATTTTGATGCGGTTTTTTTTTACATATAGAGTGATTCTCGTGGAAGGTTTTAGTACCTATATAATTTGCACCCGTGCGAAGCCGGGGCGGGTCGCTAGTACTGAATTACTAACAACTGAACCTCGTCCTAATGAGAGGAATGGCAAATGAGACAGTTTAGCACATAATGTACCTCTCTCTTCCATTAGTTATAGTGGTTTTAACCTTTGATGTTAATGTTAAATCTGGTTTATTGCCGTCAAGACTATTTAGGATGGTAAATATGGTATGAGTTATGTAACTGGGTCTCAAGTCTGCTATTACAATAGTGTTAGAATGGTCTATCATTGATTTCATAATTGTTGATTTTGACAAGTTTGGTAATCTACTAATATAAAAGCGTCATTATGACTTCCAATGGTCAACCACTGACACTCCATTGAAAGAAATGGCTTAGAATGGTAATCTCGTACATAATAGCAAATGGATAAATAATATGTAAAAATATATATAAAAGAAATTTGGCATAACTTAACATTCAAATTTAGAATTAGTTTTTCGAAAATCATTTCTACTAACGGGTTTTATAATAATGGCAATACGAAAATGTCTTTCTACCACGATTCTATTACGAGACCATTCACCAACCAGTGATCAACTATTATGAATTAGCAGATTACGAATTTTTAGCAAAATGACAATGGAATCGTGTTGGAATGACGAATTTCTACAAATAGCAGACATGGGGCCCTGTACTCAACCTTTTTTCTTCTTGGTCCTTAAAACACTTTTACTTTTGTCATAATGGGCCGCAATAACCCACAGTAAAATAACATTCTACTAAACTTCTAATGCGATTCAAGACGCGAGTCCGACTCGCACTTGGCCCATTTTTTAGGGTTCCGTACACAAAGGGTATCCAACGGAACCCTATTACTAAGCCACCGCTGTCCGTAATAGGATAGGTAATAGGTAACCGTAATAGGTAGATAGATTAAATTTTTACAAAATGTGTATTTCTATTGCCGCTATAACAAATAATATATATTTTTTTTAAACATAGATAGGTACGGTACACCATTTTGTTTTACATACAATTATACTCGCCAAACTTATGAGTTTGATGGCGAAAATTTTCAGACTCTTGCTGACTAAAACCCATCCGCGTTCCTCCTAATGCCCTTTGCGTTCCAGGGTGGCTACTCTGCGTATATCACCTACGCACTTACGATTAATCCCGAATTCAAACTGATAATGAATGAAAACACGATTTGACAGTAACTTACAATCGTGTAACAGTCATTAATTCTTAATGGTTAGGTCATACGGAGTAGAATACGTCCGCAACTAAGCCCGAAACTTCTGACTTTGGGCTTAGAGAGTAGCCCCCAGGGCCGCGATGACTCTTTCGAAAGAATTCAGCAACGCTGGCAGTGGAAGCAGAACCATAACGTAACAATTGAATAATAGTTTAGATGAAATTCAAAGATAGATTCGAACGGATTTTTATAGCTCGCCCCAAAGATCGGAAACAAAAATAAAATCAGTATAATAAATATAAATAAATAGTGCAAAATTGATTCATTGCCGTTTGAAGCGGGTTCGTGAGTAATCAATGATATTTATAATCGAAAACCTTATGTTGTGACCCAAAACACTAGCGAAGCGATGAGCGGCAGCGATTTTAAAAATCGATTTACAAAGTTTTTGGAGTCATATCGTCACCTGTGTTATTAAAGTGTCCTTAAGCATTTGAAAAGGAGAGCAAAATTGCATGCGACAACGATTGTTGAAATGTCAAAATTTAAAGGTGATGTGGTTTTGGTGTTTTGGTAGGAAGCGCTTGTCAGTCCTGCTTTTGGTAATAGTTATCGCTGATAGAGTTCTTATAGAAAATCAGGGGTAAGGATACCTATCCATTTCAGCGGAGCGAGGCAGCAGAGCGGAGAAACGGAAAAAATTTAACCAATGGAATTGCATCAAATCTCCGTACCACGTCAGTCACTGATATTTTAACTGACATGATTGGTTAATATTTCTCTGTTTCTCCACTCCACTGCCTCGCTCTACTAAAACAGCTAGGCACCCTTAATCTCCGCCATTTTCCGTCCCACCCGCTCGAGTCGCTTCTGCTCCTAACTTGCGCCTCAACATTAATTTCAAGTACTATCACATCAGACAGCGGTTGATTTCAAGTGTACGTGTCATGTATTAATAATATTTATTTGTTCTTCTACTTTATTTATGTACATAGGATATAGCGTGATGTTTGTCGGTGGTTGGTGACTATTCTTGTCTATGACTTAGGTCATCATCATTATTTCAGCTGATAGACGTCCACTGCTGGACTTAGACCTTCTCCAAGAATCGCCACATCGACCGGTCCGGTGCATCTCGCATTCGGCGGATTCCAGGCAATCTTACATAGGTCATCGGTCCACCTTGTGGGAGGGCTTCCGATGCCGCATCTTCTGAAACGCAGTCGAGACACCAGCACCTCTATAGAACATTGAGTTTGAATGTGCATGGGTGACGGGTGGATGGCTAGTGGATTCCTGTATATAATACAGGTAGGGCACCATGGTACAAAGAGCGTAGTTCCAAATCTCTCGTTCTGTCAATGACACTGATAAAATGTTGGAAAATAAAAGCATTTTTAGGTACAGATCGAAATAGCGTGAAATATGAGTACTTAGAAAAAATTTTTTTTTTCTCTATATGGTCTTTACCTACGCAACGTATTTACTTATTTAAACTTCATGTACAATAGTGGTACATAGGCGGACTTAAGGTGGATGCTCCAGGGTAGCCCGCGAAATTCAAATATTTTTATGTTTTTTGCAAATACGCGTTACGGTCGCAGATCGCATTTGGTCCACATATAGCTTCACACTGACCGGCAAATTGCAAAAAACATAAAAATATTTGAATTTCGCGGGCTACCCTGGAGCATTCACCTTAATGCAACAAGGCATTCTCTACCAGTCAACCTTTGGGTTAAAAAGAAACACACAGTGGTAGGTGTAGGTACAGCAAATAAATAAAATATAAAATAGAATATTTTTCGGAAATAAGAAATATACAAAGAAATAACATATTTAATACAAGTAAATGAATAAACGAAATATATATTACCAATAAAATACACATATATCGGTAAAATAATAAACTAATAAATATGATGATTTATAATTATCTTTCTGATTAAGAGAACTCATAATAATAATGACGAAGACCAAACTAAGAATCAGGCTTTCAAGTAGTGTTTTCGGATTTTACGTTTAAAGGAAAAACTAGATTCAGCCTTCTTGATGTCAAGGGGTAGCATATTCCAGAGTTTAATGGTGGTAATGGCATAAGAATTAGACAAAAACCCGGTGCGGTGAGGAGGAATATGTAGAATGAAATTTTTGGATGCTCGGAGGTTAAATCTATGAGAACTGCCCAATACTTTAAAATACACATATATACTGCATAGTTTTTCTTATAAAATCAAGAGTGGCCTCAAGTCTACTATTACAATAGTGTCAGAATGGTTGATTTCATAATTGTTGATTTATATATAAAAGAAATATGGTATTTAGTAGTAGTTTTTCGAAAATCATTTCTACAAACGAGTTTTATAATAATGGCAATACGAAAATGTCTTTCTACCACGATTCTATTACAAGACCATTGACCGACCAATGATCGACCATTATGAATTATAGCAGATTACGAACTTTTAGCAAAATGACAAAAGCTTCGTGTTGGAATGACGAATTTAAAAAAATAGCAGACTTGGGGCCCTGATATCATAATACGTTGCGTACTTGAGACCAGTTTGTCTCTACGATAAATAGTTTGTAACAAAATATCTGAAAGTTCGATGAAGTGTAATGTAATCTAGTTGGCTAATCTGAGGACCTAGCACGAATATTTTTGACGTACCGTAACGTAACGCTAAATCGGGTTTGACTGGAAGCCGACCAAAATATTGTTGGGATAAGACTAGGCAGATGTTGATTGATATAACACGAATTACTTTAATATTTGTCTACTTTGAATATTTATTTCTTTAAAAAGGTTGTTGCGAGGAAGCTCGTGGCTAGATAATAACAGCCGCACGGGTCGATCTTCAAGGTTAAGCAAAGCTTGCCAAGGTTGGTCTGTGGAAACTTACCGAGTTTTCCCCGTGCCTCGGAAAGCACGTTAAGCCGTTGGTTCCGGCTGTCATTTGTAGACCTTTGGCAGTCGTTACGGATAGTCAGAAGCCAGTAAATCTGACTCCAGTCTTGCCATGAAGTACCGTGTTACCCAGTTAATGGGTTGTGGAGGTCTGGTAGGCAGTCACTCCTCGTAAAATACTGGTATTCAGCTTAATCTGGCTTGACTGAAAGCCGACCCTAATATAGTTGGGCAAAGGCTAGGCAGATGATGAGTTACGTAACGTAAAATATAATTATAGCTAAAATACTCGTTTCGCACGTAATATTTCGACACCTGCAAGGAATAACATCGTAACTCAACTTTAGGCAGTTTCAAGTTACAATCATATTCGTGCTTTATAAAAAAATAAGTTTTTTTTTGCACTCACCCCAGTGTCTAAATTTCTTTGCGTTAAGATTTTTACAGAGTAAAAACATTGTAAGTGAGAAACAACTGCAGTTAATAAAAGGGTATATTTAGTTACACGTCATCGTAATCATTCTTTAAGCTCGCCATTATTAGTATAACATTGTAATACAAGATACAATTTTGTTTTTGGTAAAGTTTATTCCTTATGAAATAAGCTGTAACTCACTTTATGCGATTGTATGTCTGAGTTACAATTTACAATGTAATTTTATACAGTATACCTTGTGAAATATCATTGTAACTCATAGAAAGAAATTAAATATACATAGACATAATAATATAATCTTATGAAAGTGAAGCTATTCCTTCGTTTATTAAAATTTTCAAAGATGGCTGACATTTTGACTTAACCGGAATCTGAGAGAATTTTTTGAATCTTTGACGCGCTCTCTTCGAAAGTTGCAAAATATGAGTTACAATGTTATTTCTTGCAGGTGTCGATTTATTTAAATTGGATACTTATTTCATATGTTTATATGATACAAGCTGTGTTTGTCGCATAAAATAAACCAAAATACCTACTATGAGCAGTCCGCATCCATCCGCTGCCAGACACCTTCTTTAAATCATCGATCCACATCGTGCCGCAGGGCATCCCACACTACGTTTGCCCACACGCAGTCTCCACTCTAACATGTCTGCTCCATCGACCGTCTGTCCGTCTACAGACATGGCCAGCCCCCTTCAACTTCAGCATGCTGATTCTACGCGCAGTGTCGGTGACTTTAGTTCTCTGGTGACTTCGTTGCGAATTCTATCCACCAGAGAAACACCGAGTATTGCTCTCTCCATTGCACGCTGAGCAACCTTGAATTTGTGGACCAGGCCTATGGTGGTCTGCTCAGGACCGGGATGGTTGGCCCTCTTTGGGGGAGGCTTACGTTCAGAAGTATACGAATATTGTCTGAAATGATGATGATGATCTACTATGAGGTTGCAGTATTTTTGTATTCAAAATTTACTTACGTTAACGTTACAATACGTCAATTCGTGCTAAGCACTCGGATGAATCTAGTTTTTCAGTCTCTTTCTTGTCGTTTTTTTAGGAAAAAGTTTGCTATGCATTGTAGGCTGACGATTCGATGTCGCACTTTATCTGCGAGAGCCTTTAAGTAATAACCTCACGGTATAACTACGGAAAATAAACACGTGTTGCGCCGACCCTAAGTAACATGGGATAATGGCAGGAAGATGATGATTACTCCGAAGATCTTTAGAACACAAAGACACACATTTTAATTGCATAGTTTTCCAATAGACTTCACACCATTACCGCATACCAACCAAGTGGCTCCAACCACAACTATCAAAGACCACCCCAGTCGAGTCGTAAATCATCTTCCAACTCTCAAGGCTCGCAAGTACATTGAAACTTGTCAAATTTAATTAAACAGAGAGCCTCTAATTGCCTCTGACCGCTGTATATTAATTGTTAGGATACAACAAAGACAAATGGTTGGGAGCCTGTTAGTAAGTCGTTTGAAGGAAAGGGATGAGGGGTCTATTGTTTCGTTTGAGCAGTTGACTTAAGAATGACAATTGATTAAAGTTGGCAAAGATGTATAGATGATATTGTCTATAGAGAAAGGAATTGCTGCACTAACAATTCAAATTAATAATTCTACAGCAGTTTTCGATGTCATAAAGTCCCTCAAAACACCATCCCGTCACCACTTCTTAGTGTTTCAGTTCAGATGAAGAAGTGGCACATAAAACTCCCTAGCAACACATTTGTCTGTACAGATAGAATAACCAGAATGTATAAAATAGAGTAGAGCAGAGGCAGCCACAAGTTAATTCACTGGTAACTATTTTTATTTCTTTGCATAGAGAGTTTTACACACAGTACACTTTGCCAGCTAACTTTTTCCCGCGGCTGCGTACGCGTGGCCGCAGGACATCATTATCATTTCAACCGAAAGATGTCCACTGCTGGACATAGGCCTCCCCCAAGACTAGATCCGACTCACCACATCGATCTGGTCGCTGTATTTTAACTTTTAGTAGGACATAACAAAGTCAAATAGTTGGGAGCCTGGTAGTAAGTCGTTTGAAGGAAAGGGATGAGGGGTATATTGTTTCGTTTGAGCGGTTGACTTAAGAATGACAATTGATTAAAGTTAGCAAAGATGTATAGTTGATATTGTCTATGGAGTAAGGAATCGTTGCGCCAACAATAAATTCAAGTTAATAATTCTACAGCAGTTTTCGAAATCTGAACAACACGCCCTCATGCCACCACTTCCTAGTACCTCAGCTGGGAAGAAGAAGTGGCATACAAACTCCCCACCAACATATCTGTCTGTTAAGTTAGAATAATTAAAATCCGGTTCTACCGATGGTATTCATGAGGATATGAGGGAACTCTTCAAATATTATAGGCAGCGATTTTGATATTTTCATTTACATGTCTAGCAATTTTATATTTTGAGATTGGGAAGCGTATGTCCAACTTCTGAGTTTGTTTGTTTCCTTGAAAGCGCTAATCTCAGGCACTATTGGTTCGAATTGAAAAATTCTTTTAGCGTTGGTTAGCCTATTTATCGAGGAAGGTTATAGCTTATAATCATCACGCTACAACCAATAGTAGCGGAGCATGAATCAAAAATGTGACGCAGACGAAGTGGCGTGGTTCAGCTAGTGTCTTAAGCGAGAAACACATTGGTCCCAGGTACGCAACGTATGCAATGTATTACGATATCTGGACTGCAACACAACATACAATAACTGTGTTTCTATTGCAAAGTTTTTCATATAAAACATAAGTCAAGGGGGTCTAAAAAGGTCACTTTCTTTAGCAGAATCAGAAACCAAATTACGCTACCTGTCACTGTCAAATGTTCCCAGTCAACCTTGAACCTAATGCTTTAGCATTAAAGATGAAAATAAAGTTTGACAGATAAATGCGTGATTAATTAATTTAATATTATCATCATCATCTGCCTAGCCTTTTCCCAACTATATTGGGTCGGCTTCCAGTCAAACCAGATTCAGCTGAATACCAGTGTTTTACGTGGAGCGGCTGCCTACCAGACCTCCACAACCCAACCCAACTCAACTGGGTAACACGGTTCTTGGCAAGACTGGAGTCAGATTTATTGGCTTCTGACAACCCGTAACGACTGCCAAATATCTACAAATGACAGCTGAGAAAAACGGCTTAACGTGCTTTCCGAGGCACGGAGGAAACTCGGTATGTTAAGGTGGTCACCCATCCATAGACCAACCTTGGCAAGCGTTGCTTAACCTTGAAGATCGACCCGTGCGGCTGTTATTATTTAGCCACGCTGTTATGATTCTCCTAAAGTGCCCTTTTCATCCCCCCAGATATCATAATGCGTTGCATACGTTGCGTACGTAGGACCAGCCTCTCGAGGCGATCGGCGGCGGCGATCTCTCACGTCCGGCCCTGGTTCAGGCCATGGTCCGGAGCGAGGAGACATGGGAAGCGGTCACCTCCTTCAGCGAAGCAGTAATGCTAGCAAAGGAGGAAGCCGAACGTGTGAGAGAGAGGGAAACCTCACACCCCAGCCGCCGCAACAGAAGAAGACGCCCCGGGCGTCGCGAGTCGCAGGGTGATTCTCGGCTACCGTAGGCGCGGGCCTGCGGACGGCGAGCTTTGGGTGGCTTGCCGTCTGATCAGAACCAGGCCCGGGTCGACGGTCAAAGAGCTGTCAGCACAAAAGACGGGGCCCGCTAGGGACAGTGCCTGCTGGGGTTGCGGACTTCGTTCGAAAGAGGCACCGTACCCTGGAACGCAAAGGGCACTAGGAGGAACACGGATGGGTTTTAGTCAGTAAGAGTCTGACACTCCCTTCTGCTTCACCCAGAGCGGGAGGAGTCATTCGATGATTTCCCATCCTTAAAAAAAAAGGACCAGTGTGTCTCTCGCTTTAAGATTGTAATTACGTCAATAAACAAATTAGTCTTTCTATTCTTTCTTAATACGTCGGCGGAATGTCATTGATGTCCGTATAATCGCGGTGTTGTCATACACGTCAGGCAGTTTGGCTCGTGTACACACGATTGGTACGAGCGCGTGACATACCTGATTCTCTTTGATGTTGGTGGGCTATTTAGTTCAGTAGGTATGGTAGGTATCAAATAAACTTGCAATTAAGTACATTGACCTTTGTCTAATATCCCTTAGTCCCCTATCAATAAATTATGACCGTTTTTAAAATGTAAAGGATGACGATAGAAGTTGTTTAATTTAAGGACAGCTGTATGTCTTTATTTCTGTTTTTAGGGTTCCGTACGTCAAAAGGAAAAAACGGAACCCTTATACGATAATTTTGTTGTCCGTTCGTCTGTCTGTCAAGACTCTTTATCTCGGGAACCCGTGGAGGTATCGACTTGAAATGAAAACCATAAATACTCAAGTCTACAGCCCCTTGAAGCTGTGAAATAAATCAGACTACTAAATTAATGATAAAACAAGATACGGTTGTTTATGCCGCAAAAAATCGTATATTTTGACACTCTCAACCTCAAGGGAATCAAAATGTTTAGGGTATTTCCGGTTGACCTAGAACTATGGAATTTGGCAAATAATACCGTCTTATACACGTACTAATTGTTTAGGGAAAAAACTGAAAACTATATTTTTGTAATTAAATCAATAAAAAAATATCCTTATTTAAAGTAATTCGTGGCTACTGTACGGACCCCTCGGTGGGCGAGTCCGACTCGCACTTGGCCGGTTTTTTTGATACTATGAACGTATTTGGGTCAATGACAGTAAGGTTACAATCCCAATCCCTTCAAAGTCAGAGTAAACTGGCTCCTTCTGGGTAGGCTCGCTCCATCGTAGACTTTGTCTCTGTCATCTCTGACCTAGACGAGAGTCAAGAGTAAACCCATCACTAATAGAAAAAAAGCTGACGCCTTCCATAGTTATGTTGTGGCCTGTGGGTATCTCTAACTGACTGAGTCGGACTCGTGTGTGAAGGGTTTCGAATGATTCATATTTTTTTAAATTATTATTTATTATTCACTAGCTTTTGCCAGCGGCTTCGCCCGCGTGATCTCTAAGGAACATAATCCCGGGATAAAAAGTAGCCTATGTCCCTTCTCAGGCTCTAGACTATCTCTGTACCAAATTTCATTTAAATCGGCTCAGTAGTTTTGGCGTGAAAGCACGACAGACAGAGTTACTTTCGCATTTATAATATTATATTAAATATTAAAAATATTATATTATTTATATGTTTTCAAAATTTTAGCTCGTGGTAGGCCCATTAAGTGGTGATAGACGGACAGACAGGCGATTAGACAAACAGATACACGTTACGAGTGATCCTGCCACGTTTCACTCTGTTTTTTGTATGGAACCCTAAATAGCCCATAGTTTTTATTTGTCTCTGGTCGAGGTCTCAGGGTTGCGGAATTTGTTCGAAAGGGTCACCGCGGTTGAGGTTGAGGCATACATTAGAATATGAGACGGTGGCGCGTATTGTTCCAGACGCGCCCCTACTGGACGTTGCGGGGGGAGGGCACCTTACTCCTCCCGCGGGCCTGAGGTGGCCCGCATACGCGGGCACTAGCCAGGGCGTACTAGCTCTCACAATCCTCGGTCAAGTGTGAGATGGAACACCGGGGTGATTTTTAGTCAGTAAGAGTCTGACAGACCCCTTCGCTCGCCCCAGGCGAGGGACATCCATGAGGATTTTCCACCCCGGCAACAAAAAAAAATACATTCGAAAATAGAACAGTTCCAAATTCAAAATTGCCGGAAAATATGGAAACGACAGAACTTAAAAGGCATGCCTAGTATGGAGGAACACTAGTGGGTATTAGTCAGTCAGAGTCTGACACTCCCTTCCGCTCCGCCCAGAGCGGGAGGAGTCATTTGATGATTTCCCATCATTAAAAAAGTCACTTTAGGAGGGTTAAGTGATGTCCTCGTTTTAAGAGTTGTAATTTTCTGATTACTATTGCTGTGATTCCACTTCATCACTATCGTCTGCCTAGCCCAAGTATATTGTGGTCGGATTCCAGTCAAACCGGATTCAGCTGATAACAGTGTGTTACGAGGAGCGACTTCCTATTTTATTTCTACAACCAAGTAACTGGGTAACACGGTATTTCTTGGCAAGACTGCAGTCAGATTTTCTGGCTGCTGAAAATCCGTTACGACTGCCAAATATCTATAAATGATAGCCGGGACCTTTGGGGTGCATGGGGTCTGTTACCATCTTAAGACCCAAGCCAACCTCACCTGCTAGCGGTGCACCCTGCTGTCCAACGGACGAGGCTCTGGCGAACCTGGTTTCCCTCTCGTAGGGTTGTGGGGGTCAGACGGCTGGTCGCCCCACGTAAAACCAACTTCAGCCAAATAAAATGGACAAGAAGTTGATAACGGGTACTCGCGCTAGGGCGTCGCCGCATAACGACGCGCAGGCACATCGCCCTAAACCTGCGTTAAGTGGGCTAGGGCTACCGTGTCGAGTACGGGCACGGCTAAAGAGGATAGTACCCAAGAAGAAGTTCCGCTTTGCCACCTGGAACATTGGCTCCCTAACCGGACGTTGCCGAGAACTCGCGGACGTACTTGCGAAGCGTCGGGTCCAGTGCGCCTTCCTTCAGGAGTCGCGCTGGAGGGGAAATAAGTCACGTGACATCGGGCAGGGGTACCGGCTAGTGTACACCGGATCACCAACGGGCAGGGGCGGAGTGGCCGTGGTGCTGTCTAAGGACCTCCAGGATGGACTCCTTGAAGTAGACCGATGCAGCGACCGGTTGATGCGAGTTAGGGTGCTGATCGAAGGGTCGGTAACGAACCTAATCAGCGCCTATGCTCCTCAAACTGGTTGCTGTGAGTCTGAAAAGGAGGCCTTCTGGGATGAGTTCGAGGACGTACTACGCGCTATTCCGAATTCCGAAGGTGTTTTGGTTGGGGGGGATCTCAACGGTCACGTAGGTCAGTTTGCTGGAGAGTACGGACGTGTTCACGGCGCTTTGTCTGACCTAGCCATCGCGAACACGTTCTTTCAGAAGAAGCCCCAGCATCTTATTACGTACCGTAGTGGTGCCTACTCAACCCAAATAGATTACCTGCTGGTGAGACGGTGCCACATTGGCAAGGTTACCAACTGCAAAGTCATCCCAGGTGAAAGCCTAACGGCTCAACATCGCCTCCTTGTCCTGGACTTTGCGGTTGTACCGAAAAAGAAAGTGACCGAAAAACGCAAACCCCGCACAAAGTGGTGGTTGCTTGATGGTCCTAGGCAGTCGGACTTCATCGCGGAGCTCGAGCATCTCGAGATCAGTGCTCCGCATGAGTCCGCTCAAGAGATCTGGAGTAGGATCCATTCAGCAATCACCGATGCGGGTAAGCGCGTCCTTGGCACTTCTCGTGGTGGCCGCACCATAGAAAAGGAGACGTGGTGGTGGGATGACGGGGTGCAGGAGGCGACTCGGAAGAAGAAGGTTTTATTTAAACAGTGGCAAGGGTCCAACTCTCCGGATGACAGAGAGGCATATGGAGCGGCTAAGCGCGCTTGCAAAAAAGCTGTAGCCAGAGCCCGCAGCAAAAGTCTGGCGCCCTTGTACGACAAGCTGGAAACTGCGGAGGGGCAAAAGCTTATTTTTAAGCTGGCGCGTGCCCGGGAGAAAGCTGCACGGGACATTAGCAAATGTCTCTGTGTAAGGGACGCCCAGGGTAAGCTGCTCTACGATGCCCCCTCTGTTAAGGAGACATGGTGTACATACTTCGCGGAGCTGTCTAACAAGCATCCCCATAACCTTCCTCCCGAACCTCCTCCTAACATTGGACTTATTTCCCCTATTTCCCCCGACGAAACCCGCATTGCTCTTCGCCACATGAAGAACCGGAAAGCGGTCGGGCCTGACAATGTGCCAATTGAGGTGTGGAAGGCGATGGGCCCACATGGCGTGGACCTTCTGACGGATCTTTTTAACCGCATCCTGATCACCAAGGAAATGCCGAACCAGTGGCGATTTAGCCTGATTATCCCTGTATACAAAGGCAAAGGTAGCGTACAGGATTGTAGTAGCTACCGCGGTATCAAGATCATGTGCCACACCATGAAGCTCTTCGAGCGCATCATTGACACACGGCTCCGTAGCGAGTGTACTGTCTCTGAGTGTCAATATGGCTTCCGGGTGGGTAACCATGGACGCAGTGTTCGCCTTACGGAATCTGGCTGAGGCTTACAGAGAGAGAAGGAGAGCTTTGCATATGGCCTTTTTAGACCTGCAGAAGGCCTTCGACTGTATACCTCGGCAGTCCATCTGGTGGGCACTGCGCTTCAAAGGCGTTCCCGAGGCCTATATTGACATTATCAGAGACATGTACCGCGATTCCGTGTCCTCTGTCCAGACCGCTGTTGGCGAATCGAATGGCTTCCCAATATCTGTTGGCGTTCACCAAGGCTCGGCTCTTAGCCCGTTCTTGTGCTCGATGTAGTTACGGCAAACATCCAAGATAAGCCCCCATGGCTAATGATGTATGCCGATGACATCGCCCTCGTTAATCAGAACAAAGCCCATCTTGAGCGCAAAGTCAACATTTGGAAAGACACGCTTGAAAACGGTGGTCTGAGACTAAATGTGGCGAAGACTGAGTACATGTCCTGTGGCGGCACGGATTCAAATAGGTTCATCCGAATAGGTTCGGACCTGATCAGAAAGTCCGATACGTTCAGGTACCTTGGATCCGTGCTGCACGAGTCTGGCAACGTGGACGACGATGTCCAAGCACGTATAGGCGCGGCTTGGGCGAAGTGGCGCGAGGTAACGGGCGTTGTATGCGACCGCAAAATGCCTCCTAAGCTCAAGGGGCAGATATATAAATGCATCATACGGCCTGTCCTACTGTACGGCGGTGAATGTTGGCCAGCACTAAGCAGACACACCCAGGAGCTTCGCATCACGGAGATGAAGATGCTGAGGTGGATGAGTGGCGTAACGCGATCCGATCGCATACGCAACTCTTTCATCAGAGGTAGTCTTGGTGTCCGTGACGTGGGGGAAAAACTGCAAGAGTGTCGTCTGCGATGGTATGGCCACATCATGCGCCGCCCTATGGAGTACGTTGGTCGGGGATGCATGAATATGGCTGTTCTTGGGGCTAGGTCCCGTGGTCGCCCTCGCAAGCGCTGGTTGTACGTCGTTAAGTCCGACATGAGAGCCAATGGCCTAACTGAGAAGGATGTTCAAGATCGGGCAAAGTGGAGGAAGCTAAGTAGGAAGGCGGACCCTGGCAATAGCCGGGATTAACGCCAGGTAGAAGAAGATAGCCGGGACCAACGGCTTAAACTACTTTCGAAGAAACGGAGGAGTGTCGGTATGATGGTCACCCATCCACAAACCGACCTCGGCAAGCGTTGCTTAACCACGAAGATCGATCCGTGCGACTGGCATTAAGTAGCCACGAGCTCCTTCCACTTCTATCTTAAAATAAAAATGTTTTTATAATTTCGCAGAAAAGTTTATTCCTGTACGAGTTTAATGAAAATGCAGTGTCAGTTTAATAAAATTGACCATTAAAAATATAGTAATAATTTTGAAGGTTAACATTAAATGAATAAATATTTCTCAATTTCGCAATTCAATGAACCACTGGAAATAGCAATTTTACAATTAAATAAACTTTCATGGATTCGGCATTCGTGGAATGCAATAATAATAATTGTTTAAAATGCTCATTGCTCATGTTTGCTTAATTGAACAGAATTGTATGCTTTAATTGTTCAACCAATTGAAATGATTCGAATTTCAAAATAAATGTCAATTTGAATCAACTATGATTTTAAGTGACTAGGTAGGTACGAGTACCTAATTGAATTCGTAATTTTGTTAAATCATTTAACAAAATAGTAATTTTGAAAATTATAGTGATTTTGATACTTAAATATGAAATACTAGCAACATGGCCACCGTTACCCGGCTTCGTAAGGGTAGCAGAGCATAATTATTATGATTATTTAGGGTTCCGTACCCGAAGGGTAACCAACGGAACCCTATTACTAAGCATCCGCTGTCCGTCCGTCCGTCCGTCTGTCAGCGCAGTATCTCAAGAACGTAATAGGAAGACAGTTGAAATTTTCACAGGGTGTGTTTATTGCCGCTATAACAACAAATGACTAAAATGAAATTAAATTTCAAATTAAAGGGTGCTCCCAAATAAGAGACGTGTTTTTTTTTTTTTTTGACGGTTTGTGGTACGGAACCCTGCAAGGGTTTGACTTTTTTTTTGTTTAACAAGGTCAAGACTTATCATTCAGCCTGTTTACAATGTCCAACACTTCTAAAAAAGAAAAGTATTCACGTTAATATAACTGAGGGCCTAGCGCGAATATTTTTGACGTATAGTAACGTAACGTAAAAAGAGGAGCTTGTGGCTAGATAATAACAACCGCACGGGTCGATCTTCAAGGTTAAACAACGCTTGCCAAGGTTGGTCTGTGGATGGGTGACCATCTTAATATACCGAGTTTCCTGCCTCGGAAAGCACGTTAAGCTGTTGGTCCCGGCTGTCATTTGTACATCTTTGGCAGTCGTTACGGATAGTCAGAAGCCAGTTAATCTGACTCCAGTCTTGCTATGAAGTATCGTGTTACCCATTTTTTTTTTTTTTTTTTAAACTGGGAAAAAATGCATTACGCATACCCTCCCGTCGGGGGAACGGGAGGGGTATGTGGGACTCCCCGGGCTGACCCGGTATACCCACTAAAATAACCCAGCGGCATTCCCGCATCGTCCGAGTGGAAGAGGACTGGGAGATCGGCGCAGCCTTAGCGTCCAGTCCTCCTCCGACGACAACCCGCCTACAGCGGCGGGCCCCTCAAGTCCTCCCCGTTCAGGGGGAGGGCTGGGAATGACCGGCGAGGGTGGTGTGGAGTGCAATGCGGGCGGAGGCGCCCCCGCGCCTATCGCCCGCCCATCACCACCATGAGGAGGGAGAAGACGGCGTCTTCTCCGACCTCTTCTTCGCCTGCGGAGCGGCGCAGCGAGAGGGTCGTCCTCCCGCGCGCGCTCCGCCGCCTCCTTTTGCGAGATGGCATCCTCGCAAAAAGAGGCTACAGCTGCCCAGGACCCCTCACTCTCCAGCATGGCGTTCACCACGCCGGGAAGCGAGAGGTCCTGTCCGATCTCCGCTGTTAGACTGCGGCGCGGCTCAGACCAAGCCGGGCACACCTCGAGGGTGTGCTGAGCCGTGTCCTCCGCCGCGCCGCAGTCGTGGCACGCCGGGGTCTCCTCCCTCCCGATCCGGTGCAGGTGCTTGCCGAAACAGCCGTGGCCTGACAACACCTGCACCAGACGGAATGAGAGGAACCCGTGGGAGCGAGCCAGTCTCGTAGGACCGGACCGAGCGCGTCCAGGGTTCGGCGGCCAAAGGTGGCGGAGGCGAGGTCGTCCGTCCAATGGACGATGATGGCGTCCCTCGCCTCCCGCCGCACGGCCTCCCGCTCCTCCGCGACGGGGCGCTCCCCGAGGGCCTTTCGCCGCGCCGTCCACTCGTACACTCTGGCGAGCACCCACGCCTCCAACTCCCAAGGAAGGGTGCCCGCCAGAGCGCACGCCGCCGAAAAACCCACCGAGCGGTAGGCCCTCGCCACCCGCAGTGCAATGGCCCTTTGTGGCCTGCGCATGGCAGTTGCGTTCTCCCTCCTGTGGAGGGAGTCCGCCCAGATGGGGGCCCCGTACAGGGCCATGCTCCGCAGGATGCCGGCATATAAACGCCGGCATCGTGCGTTGGCCCCCCCCAGGTTCGGGAGGAGCCAGGAGAGGGCGTCCGCAGCCCTCAGCAGGCGCGTCGACAGCCCGCTAAAGTGCGGGCCGAAGCGCCACCTGCTGTCCAACACCAGGCCCAGATACTTCATCTGGGCCCGGACGCCCACCCTGACGCCCTCCACCACAATGTGGGCGTCTGGAGGGCAGCGCTGCCGAGGCCCGTGAAAGAACACGGCCTCGGTCTTGTTCAGCGCCACCCTCAATCCCAGGCGGCGGATCCTCCCTGCCACCAAGGACCCGCCAGCCGAGGCCAGACAGGCCGCCTCCCCGAAGCTCTTCCCCCGGGCAGTAAGGAGAGTGTCATCCGCGTAGCAGATGACACTCGTGCCCTGGAGAAGAGCTCCCCGCAACAGCCAGTCAAAGCCGATGTTCCACAGGGGGGGCCCTAAGACTGACCCCTGCGGAACACCGGACTCCGCGCTGTATCTCCGCATCCTGGCCAGTTTGTCCACAAGGAGGACCTCTCGATCCTCCAAGTAGCTGGCCAGGAGGCTCCTCAAATATTGGGGCACTCCGTGGTACCGGAGTGCCTCCAATATGGTGGAGTGGGGAACGGAGTTGAAGGCGTTGGCGATGTCAAACGACACCGCCAACACTCCGTCCCCCGCCTCGACCGCCTTTTTCACCTGGCCCTTACGAAGGGCCAGCGCGTCGATGGTGGACCGGCCCTGTCGGAAACCGAACTGGGCGTCCGACAGGTCCGGCCCTACACCCTGCAAATGGCTCCTGAGCCGGCCGGCGATAATCCCCTCGAACAATTTACCGACCTCATCGAGCAGAACGATGGGCCGGTATGCCGAGGGGGAATCCGCCGGGCGTCCCTCCTTTCGGAGGAGGCATAGCTGCCCCTCCTTCCACAGTTTCGGGAACCTTCCAGCCGTAAGGCACGCGCTGAAGAGTTCCCGAAACCTGTCCTCCATTTGAGCGGCAGCTATGGCCACAACCCGTGCGGGGACGCCGTCCGGCCCAGGAGCCGTCTTCTTCGCGCGGAGGCTATGCACCCCCGCGCGAAACTCCTCCTCCGTCACCGGAGGTGCCTCCTCTTCCTCCTGCGGAGCCGCCGACTGCGGAGGGTCCATCGCTGGAGGGGTGAAGTCGGTCCTGCGCGGAAACAGTGACCGGCCAACCCCATCCAGCAACGCCGGCTCGAGGGTCTCCGTAAGTGGGGGACCATGGGGCCGCAGTTGGTTCCGCGCCGCCCTGTATGGTCTCCCATACGGATCCCTGTCGAGACCCTCCAGCATCTCGGCCCTCGCCGAGTCCTTGGCAGCGCCCATAGCCGACTTGAGGACCGCCTTCGCCTCTCGGTAAGAGGCGTAGGGGCGGTCCTCCTCTGCCTGATTACGGGCGCTGCGCCGGCGGCTCCGCGTGTAGGCCCTTCTGGCCGCCACGCAAGTGGCCCGGAGGCCCGCCAGCTCCTCTGACCACCAATAAACGGCCCGGCGGGGAGGCGGACGCCGTGACCGAGGCATGCTGGAGTTGCACACCTCGGTCAGGGATTCCCTCAGCCGGACCGCTGCGGCGTCAACGTCCGGGGCCCCAACAGGGGGCGACAGCCAGTCTTGGAGGAAGGCCGCCTCCTTGGCTGCCTCCCGGTCCAGGCGAGTGAGAGCCCACCGTGGGAAGGGAGACCTGCCAGAGCGGGCCATCTCCCCACGGGGGCTCTGGGTTGAGATGTCGAAACGCACGTAACGGTGGTCCGACAAGGTCTCCACCAACTCCACCCGCCAGTTCACAATGCGTGCGGCTAGCACGGGGGTGGCGAACGAAACGTCCACCACCGACCCTCCCCGTTGCCGCACACAAGTGTGGACCGCCCCCCTGTTGAGGAGGGACACGCCGCATGACGCCGCCCAAAACTCGACGGCGCGACCCCGGACGTTGCAGGAGGCGGCTGGGTTGCCCCAGGCCACCGACTTGGCGTTCAGGTCGCCCAACACCACGACCTGGCGTGGCGCCGCCCTCCCTACGGCTGCAGTGAGAATCTCTAGGAAATCCTCAAAGTCCGAGAGAGGGCGGTTTGGGGAGAAATAGACCCCAACCAGGGCCAAATCTCCCCACGCGGCGGCCACGTATCCCGGTCCCCTCTCTAAAAGCGAGAGGGGAGGGGAGTCTGTGGAAGACCGCGACACCATTGCCACCAGGCCGTCTCGGTCGCCCAGCCAATGGCCAGGGACCGAGTAAGGCTCGGCGACCACCGCCAAGTCCACCAACCACTCAGCCATGGTCTGCATCAGGAGATCCTGTGCAGCCCGGCAGTGGTTGGTGTTCGCCTGGAGGATGCGATGTTCGATCGACATCAATCGGACATCGCACCCCCCTCCTCCGCAGCCACCGCCGTTCCTGCCTCGGGAACGGCGTTGCCAGCAGCAGGCCCGACTGGCACCTGCGCTTTTCCCCTCTTAAGGGGGGGGTTGCACAACCTCCCCCGCATGATGTGACCTGCTGGGCGGCCACTGGCAGCACACACTACGCAGTGTGGCGTGGCGACCATGCAGGCGGCGGCTTTGTGGCCCTCCTTGCCGCAGCGGTAGCAGGCGTCGGACCTGTCGACGGTGGACGGACAGAGGGCTCGGGTGTGTCCGATGCCGCAGCACTTGAAGCAGCGCAAAGGCTGCTCCCCAAGTGCTCGGACTGCACCCGAGCTGAATCCGACGGCGAGCCGACCTTTCTCAAGGACGGCTTTGGCAGCGACGACCGGGCGCTCGAGCCGGATAGTGCCCATGCCGCCGCGGCCAGGCCTGATGTCCCGACCCCGTACCTCCGCGACGCTGCAACCCCCGATCGCTGCGACCGCCGCCACCACCTCCTCCTTGGTGACCGAGTCGTCAAGATCGGTCACCTCGAAGGCAGCCGACTTGACTGGTCGGGCCACCTTGGCAGCGTCCGCGATGACCTCCTGCAGCTTGGCTGCAAAGAGGTCAGCGCTGGCGCTGCCCTCCGCCCCCGGGAACTCAAAAATTCGAGCCCCGGTTTCCGTCCGCCGGCAAGAAACTTTGCCGATCCCCAATTGGGTAGGATCGGCATTTGCACGCGCCCGCAACAGGATCGACGCGTAAGTTTCCCCGCGTTCCGCAGCCTCCGCGGTGAGTGTCACCACGACGGCTGCGGACTTTGGGGGAACGAGTTTCCCCTTCTTCTTCTTCTTGCCCCTGCCAGCCGCCTGCGACTGACTTGGAGGCGTGGTGGCGGAGACGGCAGGGGCGGCCGCTGCCGCCTTTCTGCCCTTCCCCTTCCTCCCCCTCCCCCCAGTCGCCTGCGACTGGCCGGGATGCGTAGAGGCGGGGACGGCAGAGACGGCCGTCGCCGTCTTTTTCCCCTTACCCTTCCCCTTCCCCTTCCGGACCACTTCAGTCCAACCCGGCTGGTTGGACGGAGTGGTGGAAGAGAGAAGGGCATCCTCCACTTGCGAGGACGGCCCCGGCTCGGCTCGCCTCTTGTCCGCCGCGAGCGGCGGTCGGAGGCGCTTCTCCGGCAAGAGCCGGTCCTCTATGCCTGCTAGGCAGGCTCTGGTGAAGGCCCGCTCCTCCATAACCACCTTGCGGATGACATCCTCAAGGTTGGTGGAGGAGGGGGCCTCCGCCGCAGGTCTCGGTTCGGCCTGACTCGGCCGGGCCATGATATCAGCCAGCTTCTGATGAAGCTGGCTGACCTCCAGCTTGAGGCGATCGACGGTCGCCTGCAATTGGCGAGTCTCGTCGCTCGCCTTGCGCTCCACGAGCTCCGCAACGATGCCGCGCATGCTCGCAGCGCGGCACTTAAGGGCCTTTTGAAACGTGCCCTTAAGGTTTGAGGACTTGGAGGCGACCTCCGCGATCTCCTCCTCGTCCTCCTCCGCCATGCGCGCCAGCTCGGCCAAGGAGTAGTCCGAGTAAAGCACGCGGGACGCACCGTACCCGGACTTGGCCCGAGCAGCACGCACCCGCTGCTCCTTAGCAGCAGCCTGCTCCTCCAGGTCCTACTGCTGCTGCGCCCGCCGAGCCAAGTCCAGATGCCGCTGAGCGTCCGCGAGACCCACTACGTGGGTGTCTGCAGCTTTCGTCAGCCTCTTGGCCTTCGACCTCCTTGCTGAGCTCGAGGAGCCCTCGGACCCTTCCTTAAGGAAGGCCCGCTTTCGCGACCTTGAGTCGCCTGCGTCCGAGACGCTAAGTAGGGACTCGTCGTCGGAATCTGACGGGTCCACCCTTCCGAAGAAGCTAGCCGCAGACGGCGCGCGGCTAGCTTCAGACGCTGAAGCGTCAGATTGGCCCTGAGAAGGGCCTTTTGGTTGGCCCTGAGAAGGGCCTTTGGGTTGGCCCTGAGAAGGGCCTTTTTTAAAACGCCCGCAGGCGTCCCGCGGGGGCGTAGGCATAGCCTTCCGCATGTTCGCAGTAACAACGCAAGATTAAAAGAAGCTACGAAAGCACAGAGCACTTTGGCCGTACCCAGTCTGCCACTCCGTTACGGTGACAAACTGGGCCGTTTCCAGGGGACGCGACGTGGACGCAAGCTCTGTGGGGGGTCCCCCGTGTTACCCATCACCCATCATATTGTAACCTTATTGGTAACTATATTTTCGAGTCGTTTGGGATTAAAACCCTCGGGCCGTGCGGCCCTTGTGCTCACAACCTTTTCAAAGAAATTTTGAAACGGCTTCACGTGACCCAAGAGCTGGCTTTTACTTTGGGCAGAGATTAAGCATTGCCATTCAACGTGGCAATGCCGCCAGTCTCTTGGGCACATTACCAGCTGACAGCGTTGAGGATGAATTTTTGGATGCTATATTTTAGTTTGTTTTTAGTTAAGTGTATTTGTTAATTTTAGTTATCAATTTAAATTAGTTTACAAATAAACAACAAAGCCAGATGTGCAATACATTGAGAAATCGAGCTTATCCAGAAGGAGCGTGTTCACTCTAACATTGAAGAGATTAGGGTTGGTTGGTGGGTAATACAGGAGCCACACAGGTCGATCTTCAAGGTTAAACAACGCTTGCCAAGGTTGGTCTGTGGATGGGTGACCGTCTTAACATAGCGAGTTTCCTCCGTGCCTCGGAAAGCACGTTAAGTCGTTGGTCCCGGCTGTCATTTGTGTATCTTTGGCAGTCGTTACGGATAGTCAGAAGCCAGTTAATCTGACTCCAGTCTTGCCTTCAAGTATCGTGTTACCCAGTTAATGGGTTGGAGGTCTGTTAGGCAGACGCTCTGCGTAAAATACTGGTATTCAGCTAAATCCGGTTTGACTGGAATCCGACCCCAATATAGTTAGGAAAAGGCTAGGCTGATGATGTTAACGTTACTATAAGTCAATATATTTGTGTTAGGCCCTCAGCAGTTCAGTATTTACTGAGTATCTGTAGTGTTCACTGTTTATTCATATCGTCATCGTTTTTATCAGTCTTGGTTGGAATGTCAAGTAGAGATAAATTGTAAAATATAAGATTCTCATCACTTGTATTTTCATGAGGCTCTGCTCACGTGGACAATCATATTGGATTCCTGTGGGAACCTTGCAGTTTCCTACGACACCAGTTGTATTTATTTATTTATTTATTTAACAATGTATGTACACATATTTAATAAGATAAGAAGAAAGAAACAGAATAATAGGCACAAAGGTGATGCTTTATTTCTATAGAAATCTCTTCCAGCATACCTGCGAAAGGAGAGTAGAGTAAAATGAGATGTAGACAGTGTGTAACAGTAAGAAGCTAAAATAAAACTATACATATTAAATATAACATACAATACATAAATAACATACTAATACATACTATATGATATAAAAGATAAATAATAATACATACCTATTTGCAACTACGACGAGAAGGAAAGATAGTGTTCTTTCACTCTTCTTTTAAAAACTGCAAGAGTTTGGCAATCCCTAACGTCAGGCGGTAGGCGGTGTATTGTAACTTCCGAAAGTATTTTCAACATACAAGGAACCTATCTATCAAGTTTCATCTTCCTGCGACCATACCATTTGCGGTGTCTATAAAGCCGTTTAGACACCAGACACATAAGAATTATATATATTAGGATTAAATTTATTAATATACACTGTGTAACAGTAATCACGTAATCAAAACATTGTGGACTAGAAAAAGCTTGATTATGGCTGACCTACATTAACGCAAAAACCTACCTTAAATTCTCCTAAAACTATACCACCAGGTCAAAATAAATACACCACAGTTCCCGCCATTTTGTTACCAATCAAAGTTACCCCTTTCATGTTGTATCCTATCGTATTGTTTTACGCCTAAATCAATATTGAACAATTGGCTCCGCGAGTGGGATCAACATACATTTCTATTTACTTGGCCCTGGCCTATATGTTGGCCCATTGGCTGTTTTGTAAAGGATTTTACGTTAATTTTAATAATTTTGGGTACACTTGTAAAATTTACGTAACAAAAGGAAAACGAGAAGAACAATTAATATTTGCGTCCGGGTACCAATGAACAATTACAACTTCTCTGAATAATAACAGCCGCACGGTTCGTTCTTCGAGGTTAAGCAACGCTTGCCGAGGTTGGTTCGTGGATGGGTAACCAGTGACCACGCATGTAATACCGAGTCTCCTCCGTGAATCAGAGAGCACGTCAAACTGTTGATCCTAGCTGTTATTTGTAGAGATTTAAATGATAAATGATGTAAATAGGTTAATTATAACACTTTTACACGTCAATCCTTTTAGGCCACTTTAAACTTGATGAGGCCGGTGTTTCGTAGCTGACTACTCTGAGAAGAAACACCGAATCAAACCCAGAGGTCATAATTTTTTTTTAAGACCATACAGTTCTGCCGTCAGTAATCGCAAAATGGCGGATACGAGATAAACGCAAAAAACATATTTCATATCATCTGAGCAAGATGTTCGTATTTTATTGGTCATAATACTCGTATATATCTAAAAATTCGGAAAAAAATCAAGCTTTTACAAGATAATTTTCCTTTATTTAAAAAATCACAAAAATGTCGATTACTGCATTCTTTGTTATCAGGGCAGAATTGTACTAGTCAAATTATAATAAGAACCATTTAGGTTAATGTCTGAAGTGGTATTTTGAGGAAAGTACCACAAAGATTTGAGTGGACCTGTGCACACAGTGCAAGCATTTGTCAGTTATCGTGTAGCTCAAACTTTGAACTTTAAGGAGCTCAACATGACTTGTCAACAAAGCTTTGACAGTCATTACAGACGGACAATCAGGGGGTCTAAAAAGGGCACTTTAGCAGAATCAGAAAGCATTCCGCAGAGTAGCTCGTGGCTAAATAATAACAGCCGCACGGGTCGATCTTTAAGGTTAAACGACGCTTGCCAAGGTTGGTCTGTGGATGGGTGACCATCTTAACATAACGAGTTTCCTTCATGCTTCGGAAAGCACGTTAAGCCGTTGGTCCCGGCTGTCATTTGTAGATCTTTGGCAGTCGTTATGGATTGTCAGAAGCCAGTAAATCTGTACCGTGTTACCCAGTTAATGGGTTGAGAAGGTCTGGTAGGCTGCCGCTCCACGTAAAACACTGGTAATCAGCTGAATTCGGTTTGACTGGAAGCCGACCCCAATGTAGTTGGGAAAAGGCTAGGCAGATGAGAAAGCATTCCGCAACCCTAGCAGGCACTAGCCCCGTCTTCTATGCTGACATCTCTTTGAGGCGAGCGTGGAATACGGCGTGCCGTCGACTCGGGCCAGGTTCTGATCGGACGGGGAGCCACCCAACTATCGCCGTCCGCAGGTCCGTGCCTACGGTGGCAGAGAATCACCCTGCGACTCGCTATGGGGCGAGCGTTACCTTTAACAAATGACGGTTCCCTTTAAATAAATACAGAGAAAAAAAACAAATGTCGGTCAAAAATGTTTTATTCACAATCACATGAGACTGTTCACGCCATTTTTAAGGTTGGCAACGTATCTACAAACTCCTTGAAGACGTTCCAACAGGTGCACTGTACCAACATAAGAAAAAAAATTGCACAGAATATAAATGCGCGCGCTCTAGCCGTTAAGTTGGCAGCGTGTTTAAATCCCTTAAGCACTAGTTACTGGCTTGTAAAGAACGGCTTTTAGTGCTTAAGTTCATGTTTAATAGCTTTTTTACTACTTGAGTACCGCTGTTAGGGCAGATTTATACATGTGTAAGAGAAAACAGAGATTTTATGTCTAGTTTAAACGTCAATCTAGGTTAGGTTAGGTGACCATTGAAATCAGTGCTGTGCTATGGGAACCCCAAGGCACAGGATCATGCTGAATTCAGCCTTCTTTTCACAATCATCTGTTAACACATTTTAGTTACGCTCTTCTTTCATCTTTAGGTTCATAATTTAAATATCCCTAGAGCAGTGGTGGCCCAGTGGTAATGGCTGCGACTTACGAGTTGTAGGTCGTAGGTTCGAACCCAGGCAGGCGCTTTACTTTGTTTAAATTATTCCATCACCACAGCTCTCAAAACGGTGAAGGAAAACATCGTGAGGAAACCGGCATGTCCTAGAACCAAAAATTCGAAGACATGTGATGTGACATCTACCAACCCGCACTGGGCCCGCGTGGTGGATTACGGCCCACTCCCTCCCACCGAGTGGAGGCCTGTGTCCCAGCAGTGGGAATATTATAGGCTGATTATGCTTATGCTTATGCCTATCCCACTTCCTACTAATTAGAGCATTTTTAAACTAGATCTTTCCTGCGCTTAGCTCTCGTTAATGTATAACCGTATCCAGGGTCCCATCTATACACCGTGTTCCGAACCATTTACATAAACTTCGATCGGAAACATAAATAAACTTTGTTCAGAATATGGAAATAAGTACTTTCATTATGGACACATTACTTAATCAATTTTAATTTTTTAATTTTGTCGATTTTTATACAAAATAAATATTTTGACGTAAATCATCCGAGATGCATGCTTCTTCATACGAATTGACAACGAAAAAAAAAATACAACCGAATTAAGAACCTGCTCCTTTTTTTGAAGTCGGTTAAAAACAAATGAAATTCTAATAGCGTATATTTTTTTCATTTTTATTGCACTAAGGCCCTTTCATTCTTTTATTAAATGAAGTGTTTGATATGATTTGTTAAAGCGATTGAAGAGATTGTTAAAGTTTATGGATAACGTGAAGAACATGGTGTATAGATAATATGTCTATACCAAAAAGAGTAAACTCAATTCCACATTGCCATACAATGATACAGCGTGGCAATGCCGCCAGTCTTTTGGGCTCACTTCCAGTCGACAGCGATGCGGACGAATTTTTTGACGCCATGTTATAGTTAGGAGTTTTATTTTCTATTTTAAGTGTGTATAGTTTGTTATTAAAATAAACCTTCGTAATCTTCAAAAAAAGTGCATGTAACATATTAGTTTTTTGGCCCAGGGCGGGAAGTCTCGACATAGTTTTAAGATCGCCTACCGACCGAGTTTAGAAATTTGGTCGTTAACTCCTAAGGCCGCCCGTACACAGTCAACTTCGAACGCGATCCATGGATCAGACCATTGATTTTGATCGTGGATGGCGTTCGATATTGCTGGGGCGGCCTTAGCGAATTCGGTCGCTAGGCGATCGGTAACTATGTCTGGACTTCCCGCGCACTACTCAGGTCTGGTAATGATTTTTCCATTCGCTGACTAAGCCTCTACCATATCGCCCGTATTTCAAACCGAAATGTATCCGAAAAAGTTTTCCGTGTCGCGGTTCTGATGATTTCTGACAGGTCCTGCGTGTGATGTGTCATTGAAAAACATGTTGGTATCACTGAGTTTTGTTTTTCCTTTGTGTGTCAAATCGTTACGTTTTTGTTTCGCTTTCGCTAAAGGCTTTAGTGTCAATCAGTCTACCGAGCTAGAGCAGCGATGGCCCGGTGGTAACGGCTGCGACTTACAAGTTGTAGGTCATAGGTTCGAACCCAGGCAGGCGCTTTACTTTGTGTAAATTATTTCATCACCACTGCTCTCAAAACGGTGAAGGAAAACATCGTGAGGAAACCGGCATGTCCTAGAACCAAAAATTCGAAGACACGTGACATAACAACCCGCACTGGGCCCGCGTTCTGGATTGTTCTGACAGATTGCAACTGATATGCGAATGCCAACGTTGCTACAAAATTATTAGATTGGTCTTCTGGTGACTTGGCCACCATTTCATAGATTCAGTCTATCCAAAGGTGAGGAGCTCGTGGCTAAATAATAACAGCCGCACGGGTCGATCTTTATGGTTAAGCAACGCTTGCCAAGGTTGGTCTGTGGATGGGTGACCATCTTAATATACCGAGTTTCCTCCGTGCCTCGGAAAGCACGTTAAGCCGTTGGTCCCGGCTGTCATTTGTAGATCTTTGGCAGCCGTTACGGATTGTCAGAAGCCAGTAAATCTGACTCCAGTCTTGCCAAGAGGTAGCGTGTTACCCAATTAATGGGTTGTAGAGGTCTGGTAGACAGCCGCTACACGTAAAACACTGGTATTCAGCTGAATCCGGTTTGACTGGAAGCCGACCCCAATATAGTTGGGAAAAGGCTAGGCAGATGATGATGATGAGTCTATCCAAAGGTGGTCTTTGTCTAACAGAGATACCGAACAGTGATAGATTTTAGTTGAGGTTTAGGTACAGGAAATTTCATGTTGGATGTTTGCCCGCTAGACATATTAATAAATCTGCCAGGGTACAGAATTTGTTCGAAAGAGTCACCGCGGCCATGGAAAAAAAGGGCATTAGAAGGAACATGGATTAGTTTTGTTCAGTAAGAGTCTGACACTCCCTTCTGCTCCGCCAAGAGTGAAAGGAGTCATTTGATGGTTTCCCGTGCTTAAATGGTACTTGTTAATGGATACCGTCGAGATACAAGCTACCGCTCAAAAGTATTTGGCTAAATGAATTTTGTGAGGCCGTCCTTAAAAACCAAAATGGGGCACGTAGATGAGTCTTAACCTATGGTTTGTCGTCGGCACACGTGTGTGCCATTGGGCGTCAACTGAAATTGTCACTTAATGGCATCTCACATGCCATACCAAATCACGCAGTTTGAACTTCTTTTTTTGGAACGAAGTTCCTTATCGCGCGTTGTAAAAGGGGGCTAGACGGAAAAAATTCTTACGAAAAGTTGTCACGACACTTTTTGCTATAGTAAGCTATTGTAAGCTGTGCGGCGTCGCATGTTTCTCTGTCTGTCTCACTCTCTCTTATAGAAAGCAAGCCAGATATTTTCATTTCTATTTCGCAGGTGTCCCTTGACACCTCTCAAGTTGGAATGGAACGGAATGGAATGGAATGGAATGGAATGGAATGGAATGGAGTGGAGTGGAATGGAATGGAATGGAATGGAATGGAATGGAATGGAATGGAGTGGAGTGGAATGGCATGGAATGGAATGAAATGGAGTGGAATGGAATGGAATGGAATGGAGTGGAGTGGAGTGGAGTGGAGTGGAGTGGAGTGGAGTGGAGTGTAGTGGAGTGGAGTGGAGTGGAGTGGAGTGGAGTGGAATGGAATGGAATGGAATGGAATGGAATGGAATGGAATGGAATGGAATGGAATGGAATGGAATGGAATGGAATGGAATGGAATGGAATGGAATGGAATGGAATGGAATGGAATGGAATGGAATGGAATGGAATGGAATGGAATGGAATGGAATGGAATGGAATGGAATGGAATGGAATGGAATGGAATGGAATGGAATGGAATGGAATGGAATGGAATGGAATGGAATGGAATGGAATGGAATGGAATGGAATGGAATGGAATGGAATGGAATGGAATGGAATGGAATGGAATGGAATGGAATGGAATGGAATGGAATGGAATGGAATGGAATAGAATTTCTCATCTCAATAGGGACTGATTGAGATGAGAAACAGTGGGTCATTAGTTGCCAACGATACGATACCATCTTAGGGAAAAGGATAAAGTCGTAAAACACAGTTATGTTTCTAGTTTTATTACAATTCGCGCGTTGAGAAAGGGGGCTAGACGGAAAAAATTAAGACCAAAAGTTGTAACGACACATTAAGACCAAAAGTTGTAACGACACTTTTTGCTATAGTTGTAAGCCATGCGGCGTAGGAACTTCGTTCCATCCGGGTGTCCCTTGACACCTCTCAAGCTTTTTTTATTTGTTTTGGGTTTGCTCTTGACTCTAGTCTATTTCAGAGATGACAGAGACAAAGTCTACGATGGAGCGAGCCTACCCAGAAGGAGCCTGTTCACTCTAACTTTGAAGAGATTAGGGTAGTAAGCTTTTGGAAACACAGACGTTTTTTATAAAAACGCAGTGTTCAATATCCTATGGCCCCCGATCGACCAAAAAACATGTCGGCCGCCGATTTTTTTACAATAAAACTATTCAATTGTTGTGACGTCGCAACGGCTATTGCGACCGGGTGATCACAGGTTAAATATAAACGGTATTGTTTAAGAAATTGCTGATAAATAATCATAATTTGACTGGCCTGTTGGTCTAGTGGTTAGTGACCCTGACTGCTATGCCAGAGGTTGTGGGTTCGATTCCCACCCAGGACAAATGTTTGTGTGATGAGCATGATCATTTGTTCTGTGTCTGGGTGTAGTTTATCTATAATATGTATGTATTTAGAAATATATAAGTATGTTTATCAGTTGTCTAGTACCCATAACACAAGCTCTGCTTAGCTTGGGACTAGATGGCGTTGTGTGATGGTTGTGTGGAATATTATATTATATATATATATATATTATATAATATGATGTCATATTCTAACTAAGATCTACAATCTAATATTTTTTTTTTCCTATTTATAGGCACGCGCTTGACCACCATCTCACCTGATGGTAAGCGATGATGTGGTCGAAGATGGAGCACGCTTGCCTAGAAGTAACCTATTCACTCTAATATAACATTACATAATCATCTATCGCAAAAAATAACGTCCCATTGACTGCCAAAAGCCACCCAAGATGTGACACACATTATCCAGAGGTTATACCATCAATATAAGAGCCACCTGCGAGCAATGGCCCATCACAGCGGTCACAATAATAATATAATAATAAATACAGACTGCGCTGCAATAAAAACGTTTTTATTGCAGTTTCCGGGTTATTTCGTGAGGTGGAAATATAAGAAGGGTATAAGAGTAACTGAGTGGAAAGTTATTTGAAGTTTCGAAGCATGGTTTCACAATTGGACTAGCTTTATCATGATCAGAGACCCTTTGTTTTCTGACGTGATTGACGTCTTATAAATCGATGAACATTGGCTGCACGCACGAAAAAGCGTCACGGTCACGTTCCGCACGTTCAATTGTTTCCTTATCACGTAAAATTATCGTTCGTAAACCGACTTTACAGACAACCCTTTTTTTTTGGATGGGTAAACATCAAATGAATCCTCCCGCTCTAGGGGTTGACTCTTGGAGTGACAGACCCTTACTGGCTACAAACCACCCACCCAACATGTACATTTCTTTTTGTTTTAGGGTTCCGTACCCAAAGGGTAACCAAAGGAACCCTATTACTAAGCCTACGCTGTCCGTCCGTCCGTCCATCCGTCTGTCTGCCTGTCAGCGGGCTCAAGAATAGGTAGACGGTTGAAAATGAAAAGAAATCCACAGGTTGTGGATTTCTAATGCCACTATAACAACAAATAATAAAAAATAAGATTTATGGCACCGAACCGTTCATGTGCGAGTCCGTCTCGCACTTGGCCGGTGTTTTAGAATTGAGTTTCTTTTTGTGGGGATCCGCTGGATTTGAGACGCACAGGATTAGTCGATGTGGCGACACTTTGAGGAGGTCTATGTCCAGCAGTGGACGTCTTTCGGCTCAAATGATGGTGATGCTGACCTATATCTATACTTCTATATCTATACTAATATATAAAGCTGAAGAGTCTGTTTGTTTGCTTGAACGCGCTAATCTCAGGACCTACTGGTCCCATTTGAAAAATTATTTCAGTGTTAGATAGCCCATTTATCGAGGAAGGCTATAGGCTATATATCATCACGCTAAGACCAATAGGAGCGGAGCAGTAATGAAAATTGTGACGCAGGCGAAGCTGCGCAGGTCAACTAGTAGGATATAATCCGCTGACCCACTCAACATACAAACAGTCATCCGCTGACCTGTTTAATAATCTTATCTTTATTTACGTAATCTTCGCAATAACAACAACAGATAATATTCGTAAACATTATTATGTATAATATTAACGAAGAGAATACAGATTAGCTCGAGGCGAGAGACGGCTAACTTTTCGCGTTGTTTTAATAATGATTTTAAGGATAAACAAAACATTATATCGCGCCGGTTTTACTTCATTGGATAAAGCAAAGGAACAAGAGTATAAAATACCGATTTAAAGTACTTGGCTACCCAGAAAGCGGCATTTTACACCTACGCGTTTTAATTTTTGGCACTAAGTTATTTCTGAGTTCACTATCTTCTTGGGTCATTTTGATCATCTTTTGCATAAAAAATCATTTTTTTCGTCGCTAGGGAGGTACTCCTATTCATATTTTTTTTATTTGTGACTAGCGGACGTCACGCGGTTTCACCCGCGTAGTTCCCGTTCATGTGGGAGTTCGGGAATAAAATATAGCCTATGTTACTCCCTGATAATGTAGCTAACCATTGCTGAAATAATTTTTCAAATCGGTCCAGTAGTTTTTGAGTTTATTCATTACAAACATACACACAAAAATACAATGTTTTCTATGGGTTTGCTCTTGACTCTAGTCTAGGTAAGAAATGGTAGAGACAAAGTCTACGATGGAGCGAGCTTACCCAGAAGCAGCGACTTATCTAGGTTACTCACATAGATAAGTCAGGGATGATCCGGTGACCTATCTATGGACTGCCTTTAGCAAGCGTTGGATCAGTGCGACTGTTTTATTTAGCCATGCGCTGCTCATGGATCTCAGAGTAACGTGGGAAATCATTCGAAGCGTAGTTTTGTAATCACAGTATCCCTAACTATAAAGAGCTGCCACTCAGTTAACTTTGATCTGCATCCTTGATTTATCACAACATATTATTTTCAAACGGCTTTCCATTACGTTACAATGAAGACAAACTTTAGAAGTACAACTTTGAATTACCATAAGAAACGAAACGAAAGAATTGCATGTGGTTTGGCTAGAAAAAGTGTGGTGATATAGCGGCATCAATGCTAATCCATCGTAGCAAAATCTATACCGCCACAAAAATAACCGCAACGCCATCTATCCAACAAGCAGCGAACTACTACTATGAAATCCTGCATCGTGATATCAGAGTTACTGTCTGAACTACTGTAGATTATAATTTTCCAGATAAATATTGTGGCTCTGTTTAAAATGTAGTACTGCATAATGCAGTATATTTTCTCCGAACAGAATATATTTTTGAAAACACAACGGTAAAGTGTCCGTCGGTAATCTTCGTGTTTTCAAATTAGCCCTAACGTTGCGCCGTTTTGGCCAACAGTCATCATCATCGTTCCAATTGATCATCATCATCATCTGCCTAGCCTTTTTCCCAACTATATTGGGGTCGGCTTCCAGTCAAGCCGGATTTAGCTGAATACCAGTATTTTACGAGGAGCGGCTGCCTACCAGACCTCCACAACCCAGTAACTGGGTAACACGGTACTTCATGGCAAGACTGGAGTCAGATTTACTGGCTTCTGACTATCCGTAACGACTGCCAAGGATCTACAAATGACAGCCGGGACCAAGGGCTAAACGTGCTAAATTAGGCGAGCAATTCTGCCTTAGTCTGATAATCCCAACAACAACCATCATTTTACAAAAACAACTTATTTACACTGTAGTAACCATACTTTGTATTAACAATCTTTATTCCTTACAAAACACACATACACAAACCAAACACATACAAAACAAAGCATTAGTTCTCCTGTAAGGTTTGTGTCTCGGTTTGTGCCTGTAACCCAATAATTGGGTTTGTCTGTCATAATTGGGTTTTGCTTACAGCAAACGTCAGTTTTTAACGTCGAATTTGCAAAGTAGGGACCTTACATTACACCCAAGTACCTAACACAACAAACCTTAATAGTAGATTATTTACCAAGGGGCTAAAGCAGTGTCTTATGTCACGGGCGTCATATTGAATCCCGAACCTAATTAAGGATTTGAAAGTTAACTAAAAGCAAAGACACCTTTATCCCTGAGGAGCATATTTCCAAGTCATGAAGACAGATAGCTGGGCGCGAGCGGTTCCCGTCGGCCTCCAAGTTGAGTTCAAAATTCAAATCACATTATTGTCCTCCGGGCAATAATATTATACAGAATTTTATTATAACACTAAAGTTAATAATTACTTACTTTAGGTTGAGTTTGCACGACATCTAACGTTTTCGTGCACGTGGTGTGGAAAATTAGTTATTATTCTCACTTAAACTTCTTCCATCTGTTTTTCTTAACTGAACCTTTTGTCCCCACATTTTCTTGTGCCACGATCCTCCTTAATAAGGGCTCCCTTTGTCCTTGGCATGTTTTCACAATAATTTCTTTTGTGCGACCAACAATAGAGATCAAAATTCCCTGAAAGTCTTCTTTATTGTCCTCTCAATGCCCGTATGAGAGTAATTACGGTGGCGCGCAATTTTAGCCCCTAATTGAATATTATTTATTTTTGTCTCGTTTCAAAAAGGTTATAGGATAAAGCATTTGGGATTCGTTGCTACGTTGGTTGGAATTTATAATACCTATGTTTTTTTTTGTCTCTAGTCTCGACATTCTAATTTTAAACTGGATGGCTTTCGGATTTTTAGCTACGGATTTGGTAAAATCGACCCATATTTTGCCGTCGACTTCGTACGCGCATATCTTGTTATTCGCGTTCTCGTAGGAATTTCGGGAAATCTCTCTCTGTTCTCTCTCTGTGTTTGTGTCTTCTCTCTGTTTCTCAGTCACTCAATCAGTCAGTAACGGAAGAATTTTATATATTTAGGATTAAGTAGTTAAACTTTTTAAAGTTGAGTAAGTATTTGTCAGAGTCTTAATCTGAAAAGATGCCAGACTATGTCATTTCGGTCAGAAACCCGCCTTTGTTCATAAAATCTATGTACTGTAAATACCTCTCAAGTAGGTTAATAATTCTCTACATAATTTTGCTGATGCCGTTTATGAGTCAAATTCAAAGCATTTATTTCAATTAAATTATTTACAGGCACTTTTGAATTGTCAAGGTCGGTCAGTCATAAAATATGAAGCTATTTGCACGTTCCAAAGCGTACATCTCTATGGAGAAGAACGTGAAAGAAACTCCACGGACAATCTTTTAAAAATAATAAATTGTAACAATTTTTTGTTAACATCATGTTGTAATTATACATTAATTAACAGAGTTCCAACGTAAATGAAGATCACTGTCCCTTCTATCTTCTGTGCCTACCATACACGTATACTACACTATATTAACCACGGTCCAATAAAATTCAATACAAGTTGATTTAAATAATATAATAATAAGAAATGTGGAGGCATATTATGAAGGATGGGACGGTGGACGTGTGTCGGGCATGCCACCGTCCGGGTGAGTCCATCAGACATATTATCTCTGGTTGTTCTCGTCTGGCTAACGGCGAATACTTGCACAGGCACAACCAAGTGGCCAGAATTATCCATCAGCAACTAGCTTTGAAATACAAACTTGTGGATTCTGAGGTAACGTATTATAAGTATGTGCCCGACCCAGTTCTCGAAAATGAGCAAGTCACGTTGTACTGGGATCGATCGACTCGTATCGTCACTGATAGGACTATTGTTGCCAATAAGCCTGATATAGTGGTGATAAACCAATTAGCGCGCCGCACAGTGATAAAAAGCTTCGACGACCATCAGTCGAAGCTGGCGTTACGCGGTTGGGTAAAGGGCCTGATACAGAAGGCACTACTCCTCGATACGGCTCGTATTGTGAGGAAGTTCCTTTCTCTGGAGCCCTAACCACCGGTAGCTTGGACCCTGCTCCCGACACCGGCGGACTACTATTTTTTATATTTTAAATGTATTTTTTAATGATTTTTTTGAAGATATATTTAAAAATGTAATATATATGTATATAAAAATGAATAAACGAAATAATAATAATAGTGTGGTGGACAAAGGCCTTACCGCGCTCTCTTTGGCTAACGAGAACTGGCGCAAACCTGTGGTATTAGATACTAATGACCGCAGGGACGTATGGCAGAGCAAGGAGCTTCACGGACGCTTTTATCGGGTCCTACATGGGCCCGATGTAGACTTCTTAGCGTCCGTAGCATGGCTACTTTTTGGTGACCTCTTCGGGGAAACCAAAGGTTTTATCTGTGCAATTATGGACGAAGGTATGATTACGAACAACTACCGGAAATATATTGTGAAGGACGGTACGGTTGACATAATGTCGGGCATGTCACCGGCCCGGGGAATCCATCCGCACATTATTTCCGGTTATTGTAGTCTGGCTACCGGAGACTATTTGCACAGGCACAATCTTGTAGCCAGGATTGTCCACCAGCAACTTTCTCTTAAATAAAATCTTGTGGAATCTAAAGTACCGTACTATATGTATGTGCCCGACCCAGTTCTCGAAAGTGGCAATTGCACATTGTATTGGGATCGGTCTATCATCACTGACAGGACTATTGTTGCCAATAAGCCTGATAAATGGTGGTGATAGACCGATTAGAGCGTCGCGTGCGCGAGAGTTAACATAGTTTATTTGACGACCGCCATTGTATTCGACATTTGGCGCGGGTATCACCATTGTACGTACCTTTCGGAGCACGGAATCATCTTTTTATCAGATAATCAGGCATTTCAAGCCTGTAATGTCCTAACCAAACTGTAAACAATTTTAAAAATTATGCTTCCCTTGGGAATCGAACCTACGACCACCGGGTCACAAGGCATACGCCTAAACCACTCGATCACGGATTAGTGCCCTGGGGTCTTAGGTTAAGCAGCGCCTGCTGAGATCTGGTCGGGGATCGCATTTATTACTTACTGGGACTCTCCCGTGCCGTTGATACCGACGGTAACTTTTAGATCTTTGACAGAATGTTGCCTAATTGCATTAAGTTTGTCTATGCACCTAACACTGTACATTAAATTTAAATAAGTAAATATATAAATTTCGGGAGTAGAGCAGAAGTAAGTAAATCCGATAACAATCTTTCCAAAGGGTGTCGTGTTACCCTTCGTATTTATTCAGGAAGGGTAACACGAGAACACGAATACTGTTAAGGGTTTTGATCAAATCACTTTCTTTAGGGAAATCACCCCACAGAGCTGTTATTTTAACATCTTCCGTGAATTGATCATCTGCCTCAAGTATTTGATCAAATCACCGTTTTCATCATTTCCCTGCGCCATCGACATCAACTGTCCCTGCTCTATGTACGAAACCTTCCGATACATTGGCTTTGCTGGTTGTTTATTCGAAATCTAATTGAGTCTACAAATTCTAGCTTTGAATCAGGTCCGTTACAATTCACGAGCTTTTGCCTTTTCCGTGATTTTTCTCTCTAGAGTCGAGTAATTCGTGAAAAAGGCTCTTTTAACTCGCTAACTCGATAACCCGACCCTCGGTAGAAAGAGGTTCGATGTAGAAAAGAAATCCTTTTTTCGTTGTTTAGGGTTTAAAATGTGATTTTACCTTGTTGTATCTTGTTTGAGCTGTGGTATTGAGTAGTTGGGTTTTGTTATACGTGCTTGTTGGTGGTTTTTCACTTTTATAGTCAGGAATTAGGGTTGGCAACATTTTTAAAGGTAATGGGGTGTGTATTGAGGAGCAAATCTTGTACTTTAAAGGAGCGTTCCCATTTTAATCGCAGTTGCAAATTGATAAAAGCGCATCTATTTTTCCTACGTTTTCACGAGGTGTGCCGAAGACGCACGCTCATGCGCTTTAAAAGAAATTCAGAAGCAGACTGTACTGCTTTTCGGTCATCATAACATATACAGCGCCGTGATCGCGCATTCTTAAAATAATGCAGCGTCGGCGCGTAAAAAATACGCCGTGTGCATAGGCTCTAAAAGAGTTACCTATTTGTAACCTATTCGTAAAATAAATATCATTTATGATTGACAATTACAAGACAATTTAAATTAAGCCTTGGTTTCTTTTTCACTTAGCTGATGACCTAGAAGATAAAAACTCCAACGGTTTTCACTGATGGCAAGATTTTTATTTTTGAACATCCGTTACGTGATTAAGAAGAAACTATCGGAGAAATATATAAAGGCAGATAGAGACTTCGTTTTATATATTTAAAGATCACTAGTGCTAAAAGCACTTTACTGCTAAAACTAATTTAGGTAATAAATCTTTGTAAGTAGCTCATGTTCTAGGCATTAAAGTCTAACACTAAAAGGGGTATAAAACTGCTAAGTGCCGAGTTTAAAAGTTCACTAGAACATTAAATGAAAGCTAAAGAGGCTATATGTATGAGCCTGTGAGTGAAACTTATAAAAATAATGCCGTATAGTTATTAGTAGTTGAAATGATTAGTTGGTTGCTATTCCACCAATTCGCACTAAGCGTTTTCAAACGTCTTTTATAATGCGCACAGCAAAGGAGTGGAACGCTCTGCCTGCGTCTGTGTTTCCAAAAGCTTACAACCCTAATCTCTTCAAAGTTAGAGTGAACAGGCTCCTTCTGGGTAAGCTCGCTCCATCGTAGACTTTGTCTCTGTCATCTCTGACATAGACTAGAGTCAAGAGCAAACCCATTACAAACAATTAAATAATAATAAAAATGTTGATAAGGATTTTCATTTAAGTAGTTATTCTGAAACCATCACTATAATGTTTGTAGGGTTCTGAAACTTATAAAGAGGAGCTCGTGGCTTAAGAATAACAGCCGCACGGGTCAATCTTCAAGGTTAAGCAACCCTTGCCAAGGTTGGTCTGTGGATGTGTGACCATCTTAACATACCGAGTTTCCTGTCCTGCTGTCAATTGTAGAAGTTTGGCAGTCGGTACGGATTGTTAGAAGCCAGTAAATCTGACTCCAGTCTTGCCAAGAAGTACCCTGTTAATGGGTTGTGGAGGTCTGGAAGGCAGCTCCGCGCGTGCGATTTGAACATATACATCAGCCCGAATATCAAATGGGGCAGTAGCCCGCCAGGCAGAACAGCCGCTTGGTCGGGGGATCCTCTCTTTTCAATCTCTCTGTTCCGCATCCCTCTAAAACAGAGCGTATGCACTTTGTTTAGCGTTTCAAAATCTGTGACATTTCTTACCAAAACCACGTTACGCGCTATATGATTCACCGCCACTGTTTACCTGCACGATCTCGGTCAAACGCTACCGCATCTATTTGTGTACGGTACGTGTGCGTACGATCGGGTATTTTTCTTACGTTACAGTAATGTGTAATGATCCGATTTTTGCGTCGGGTAAGGTGAGAATGTTGTAATGTTTTCTTTTGTCGGTAAATTTAGGACTGAGGAGTGCTATAGGGCAGTTAGTTTAAAAATGATTTTACTAAAGTTAAATTTTACTAAAGTTATTTAACTTCTCATAGTTTGCGACTGATCGCGGATGAACCCAAAAAGAAAAAAAATAAAGGCAGTTTTAATGACATTTTTATATTTTCAAATTCGACTCCTCAAAAGTGAACCCATTTTCAAAATAATAAAGACGAGAATATTTTTTTTTAGCCAAAAGCGAACCCATTTCGAGTACCAAAAAATAAAACAAAAACTGACTAAGTTTAATTTTTATTATCTGTTTTTATGGCGGCAATAGAAATACACAATCTGAAAATTTCAACTTGTTACTTATTGCGGTTTTTGAGATACAGCCCGCTGACAGACAGACCGACGAGCGGACGGACGGACAGCGGAGGCTTAGTAATAGGGATCCGTTGGTTACCCTTTGGATACGGAACCCTAAAAATAACTTACATAATTCCAACACACTTAAACCTACTCAATAACTACATGAGTAAGCCTACCCTGAATATTACTCATTATTGATTATCTACACTAATAATAAATAATATATATATAATAAAGAGGAAAGATTTGTTTGTTTGAATTGAATAGGCTCCGAAACAACTGGACCGATTTGAAGATTCTTTCACGATTAGAATTGTACATTATCCCTGATGAACATAGGCTATAAACAATTTTCAAAAAAGTTAGGGATCCATATTATGAAAACTTTGATAATGTAACCCAAAGGGTATAAAAAAAAAACAAAAAAGATTCTAATATCGCGTACGCTGCGGAAACTATTGACAATAGAGCAAAGTGATGTACTACAGTTTCATAGAAGACATCAATATCTACAAAAAAGTCCAGCAGAATAAATATCTAACTATTATGGTTAAGTCACAATGGTCGCATTTCGTTCAAATTATTCAATCAAAACCCGGATGAAATGAAATAGTGGTGATTTTTGTATAATGATATTAATCCTTATCTATTGAAATTATTTAATAATTAAGGTTGATTATATACAAGTAAATAACACTTTAATTTATTCAAATCGGACTTTTCGTTTAAAAGTTATGATGGGTGTAAAAATTACGTTAAAAAAATGTTGCAGTTTGTGTGAACTGCCGTCGTCGAACGTTTAGTCAATGAAGCTCGTGGAGTACTATCTAAACACGCTTGAACGAAGTCGCGGGCGAAGTGCTGGTTGAGTAATACACTAAACATCTAGGTATAAATCCTCTCTGACGTAGGGCTGGCTGACTCGAGCGTCTAGTGGCATCTATTGGATATCATGGCATCTAGAGAATGTGCGTAAGTTTTCGTTCTTTCCCAAGAATTCTTCACTATCGGGGACCCGGAACCGTTTAACGGGTAGGTAGCCGAAGCATGTGGGAAGGGCTTCCGAACACAGAATTCAGAACAATAGAGTAAATGATCAAAAAAATCTGGTTAGTCAGACAGATTTACAAAAAAAAAAAAATTTAAGAAAAAGCGTTTATTTGCGCCAAGCATAACGCTCACCAAAAAAAAAAAAACAAAATAACAATTTTATGAAAGTTGGGAAGATATGCGTCACATTCGCGTTAAACGGTCATCGCTTAGCATAATACTGGGACTCGTTTGCGAGACAGAGCCGCTGGTTTTCAGCGACAGCCGGCGTAAACGGAAACACATGTACTTTTTTCACGTAAACAATAATTGATGCCATTGAAAACTAGGGTGACGTCACATTTGATAACACTTTTACTTATATCCTGATCTTTGATGCGTTTTATCTTCGTCATTCTTTATTGATTTGATAAAACAAAAATACGTGTACAATATTTTTCGCTTTATTATTTGAGAGACTAAATATAATTATATTTTATACTCAGACTCATTCCTATTTAATGAAAAACACGTTATTGCATCATTCAAACAACATCATGTGATTCGGGAATAATGTCCCAAAAAAATATTGTTCCGAACCATTGGGTACCACACTCATACCTTATTTTATGTATTGTATTTTTAAGTACCTATACCGCACATTAGCCCTTTTATCCCCAGCCCCTGCATGAGAGTAATGTTTTTCGTAAGTATGTACCTATGTCTATTTCTTTGGTAACGGCTGCATAGATTTTAACAAAAAAGGTATCATTCATTAAATTTGACTTAAGTGTCAAAGTGACATAGGCTTTGGAAACTTGTTACTATTCCATTAATTCGCACTATCCGTTTCCAAACGTCTTTTATAACGCGCAAGGCAAAGGAGTGGAACTCTCTACCTGCGTGTGTTTCCGAACACATTCAACCCTAATCTCTTCAAAGATAGAGTGAACAGGCTTCTTCTCGGTAAACTCACGCTTTCGTCGACTTTATTTCTGTCACCTCTGACCTAGACTAGAGTCAAGATCAAAACCAACTCAAGTAAAAAAAAAAAACTGTTTTGGTGTAGAATAAAGAATATTGTCCTCTACACTACCTACTCATCGTTTTTTTTTTTCTATTAATAGGCACGCGTTTGACCACTATCTCACCTGTTAGTAAGCAATGATGTGGTCAAAGCACGCCTGCCTAGAAGTATCCTATTCACTCTTGACTTAAAGACTCTCAGGTTGTAGCGATCAGGAAACACAGACTCCGGCCGGGAATTCCACTCCTTAGCTGTACGTACTATGAATATGTCCCCAAAACGTTTTGTGCGTGTGGGAGGGATGTTCACCATGTACCGCTGGCGCATCGCCGTTCGTCTTGTGGTCCGATGATAGAACGGGCTTGGCGGAATTAAATTATGCAATTCCGTCGCACATTCCCCAAAATGCAACCGGTAGAAAACCGACAGTCGATGCTCAAGACTTTCGTATCGTACTCAATAACTTGTAACACTATAATCCCACCCCGTCCATAACTAATACCGCAAAACATGTTTGAATCCTCTTAGACTCAGCTTCGAGTGGCATCTATTGGATACCGCGCCGACAGTGGTAAGCTTACTAAAGCCCGGCTGCACACACTTGAGAAATATAAGCCGCCTTTCAGATGTTCCGCCGGGTATCTAACGAATTAACTGGTGGAGATTGTATTAGTAAGAGGAGTGTTTATTGGCTAAAATGAAAATGTTTAGTGTGTAAACTGCTTAAGCCGACGCACAGAGAAGTCAATTTGCCTGGCCTTTTCCCAACTACATAATTATGCAGTTTGGAAATATAATAATGTGTTTTGCATTTTTTTAGTTTACTCATTACATCATATCGACGATTTCGTGGCTAAATGATACGAAAGTTGGGTAGAAAAATAAAGTTAAAATGGTTTGTATTTAAGCTATTTATTTTAATAATATATGTCTTGAGGAGCTCGTGGCTAAATGATAACAACCGCACGGGTCAATCTTCAAGGTTAAGCAACGCTTGCCAAGGTTGGTCTGTGGTTTGGTGACCATCTTAACATACCGAGTTTCCTCCGTGCCTCGGAAAGCACGTTTAGTCGTTGATTCCGGCTGTCATTTGTAGATCTTTGGCAGTCGTTACGGATTGTCAGAAGCCAATAAATCTGACTCCAGTCCTACCAAGAAGTACTGTACTACCCAGTTAATGGGTTGTGGAGGTCTGGTAGGCAGCCGCTCCACGTACAATACTGGTATTCAGCTGAAGACTGTTTGACTGGAAGCCGACCCCGGTATAGTTGGGAAAAGGCTAGACAGATGATGATGACTCATGACATCACATAATAAAATGTTGAAAAAAAAAATACAACCGAATTGAGAACCTCCTCCTTTTTTTGAAGTCGGTTAAAAAGAACATCCTGCACGTAAAGATGATTTTTTTTATCGTCAGTCCCATGGGTGTCGTTGGGTAGGTCGTTGAAAAACATTGAAGGTGTGCTTTCGCACACCTTCAATGTTATTAAATGTTATTAATAATGCTTTAAAGTGCTAATTTTTCCAGTAATACGGTTGATTTTGGAGATGTGAAAAAATCCATAGTAGTAGCATATTTAACGAATTTATAAGGATAACTATCACAGCTACAAGTTAAGAAGTAATAGCCGACCAACCAATAAAATGTATTTGGAGAAGGAAAATAGAATAGTTTTCGGACTAAATATCAATCTATACTAATATACAATAAAGCTGAAGAGTTTGTTTGCTAGAACGCGCTAATCTCACGAACTACTGGTCCGATTTGAAAAATTCTTTTTTCAGAGTTAAGATATCCTATTTATCGAGGAAGGCTATAGGCTATAATATCATCACGCTAAGACCAATAGGAGCGGATCAGTAATGAAAATTGTGTCGCAGACGAAGTTGCGCGGGTCAGCTAGTGTTTAGGTACCATACATTGCCGTCGCCTTCTTTATAAACTGCTGAATACCAGTGTTTCACATGCAACTCTCTCAACTGTGTAGCATTGTATAACGTGTAATAACGAAATAAACATTTGTTTTTCACATAGAACAACAGATCTTACATCGATTCTATTCTCTTGCAAAAATATAAATGTGCCTATAAACTTAACCAAACCACTAATACATGAAAAAACAAGCTATCTAACTCGCTCTCATTTTAATCCACAAAGTCTCACAGCATTGATTAATGAACCACCAACATTTTCGACGTGGTAATTCGCCTTCTTTCAACACATAGAAAGGAAAATTAATAATAACGTAGTGAAATCCCATAGAGCTTGTAATATCTTCTCTTTGGGTTGGTACAACACTTTTTTATGTAACACTTTAAGCACACAAATGTGATTTTTATAAAACTTAATTCAATAGGAATTCTCTATAAGTCTGCTTTGGGTGATGTATAGATAAAATAGTGGTAGCTGTAGTATGCAACACGCTTTTTTTCATCCATTCTGTTCTATCAGCGGTCACGCTGCCACTGAATTCCTTTTTCTACGACAATACCAAGACTTTTTTCCGAACTAGTGCGAAATACACTTCATAGCGTACCTAAAAGCGGTGTGTAAAGACCGTGGGAGCCGGTTATCGAGCAAGTGTGTTTAAAATAAAAAAAATCTAATTAGTCCGTCTGATAGATTTTCAAAAAATATTCGACTCGACACGTATTTTTTCTTTTTTCACGTAAACAAAAAATAAAAGAGCTGGCTTGGTAAATTTGGTACATTTTTACCAAGCCAAATGACGTCAATTATTTGTTTATGTGAAAAAAGAAAAAAATGCGTGTCTAATATTTTTTTTAAATCTATCAGACGGACTAATTAGATTTTTTTTTGTAAAATATTGTCACGAATCGTCAACTTCTATTAGTAAACGGTGACACAAACTTTATTTGTATACTTGTAGTAAGATTGATATTGTCAATCTTAACATATCTAGCAGTGCCCACGGAGTTGTCTCCTAGCTCTGTGTAAGAAGCTATCTCTTCCCGCTGTCATGTAAACAGAGTCGCCGCTTAGTATTCTGTCCGCGGACTCGTTAGGTGCAGGGTGAGGGCGCGGTGACGAGCGGTAGCGAGCGCGAACATGAGGTCACAAGACGCTACCATCGACGCCGACGTCACCCACCGAATTAACACAGGTTGCATGAAGTAGAGGGAACTATCGGGGGTTTTGTGTGATAGGAGAATAAGGGCAAAGTTTATAGGACCGCTCTTCGACCCGCCTTAACAAACGGTGTCGAATGCTGGCCCCTCAAAAAACAACAAGAGGATAGATTGCGTGAGGTGTAACGTTGCTGGATCGTATTCGAAACAGCTACATCCGTGGCAGCTTCCGAGTAAAACCCATCCAGGAAAAACTAATGGTAGGCCGTCTCAGACGGTACGGTCATGTAATGCGTCGCCCACCAAAACACATGACGCGGCAAGTACTAGAAATGTTTCCAGCCCCAAAAAAGCGAGATAGACCGCGACTCACATGGATAGCCGCTGTAAATAAGGACATGAAGGGCGCAAATGTCACATCTGCGATGATCCAGGACAGAATGTCTTGGCGAAGAATGACTAGGAGAGCCGACCCCAAATAGGACCAAGGAGTAGTAGTAATATTATTTACAAAAAAATAATTATAAATAAATAATATAAATAAATATATATATTTTTTAATTTGTGTGTATTTTTATCTTTATTATTGCATAATTATGTGACATCACTGATCTTATTACATTTATTTTTGATACTTTTTTTTAACATTTTTCTATTACATTTATTATTTTTCTACACAATTTATATTGTACAGAAAAAAATAATACTTATGACTTATGACATCTCTTTATCATATTTTATTAGATAGATGTTACATATTTCGCGCGTGACTTATCAAGCACACGCTTACGTTCCTCACCCTGGTCGAGCCCTTAGTCTTCAGTACATCAGTCAACTGAAGCACGTGTGTTATTATAAAAGTACACATTATTTTATCAGTATGTACTTTGTCTGCTCTGTTTCATATGGTTTGCATACTAAAATTAATACATTTGAGGAGCTTGTGCCCAAATAAGAACAGCCGCACGGGTTGATCTTCAAGGTTAAGCAACACTTGCCGAGGTCAATCCGCAGATGGGTGACCGTTCATTACGTATCAAGACTACTCCGCCTCGGCAAGACTATTAAGCTGTAATAGTAAGCGCCAGATAAACTCGTAATAAAGTACTTTGACCTTTGCTTAACATCCGTTCGTAGATAGGTACCCGAAAAATAAAATATTATGAACCTATTTTTATGAGCAAATTTCACAGAGTAATTGTCCAGCGCTATTCTACTAGGTAATTTCTTTGGAGATGTAAGAATGTAAAATTTTACAATTTCATCATCTGCCTAGCCTTTTCCCAACTATATTGGGGTCGGCTTCCAGTCAAGTCGGATTTAGCTGAATACCAGTATTTTAAATATATAATAAATAAATTAAATTGTAAAATTTTACAATTTAATTTAATTTATTTTATCCGAATGAATTTATTTGAATGTTTTAATGATGACAGATTTAATTTTACTAATTAGTTTTATGTTTTAATTTGATTTAATTTATTTATTTTTATTTTTAATGATTTTGATTTTAATTTATTTCAATGCTTTTAATTATTTTTCTGTTAATTGTTAAACCAATTTCATACTATTTTTATGAACTTGTTATTTTTATTAATTTGTAATCGTTATAATTAATTTATTTATATTTTAATGTTTTTTTTACCGTAAATTAATGTTATGAATTATTTAATTGCTTAACCAAAAATTGTGTACGTGGTGTTAGCCTGTAAGTAATTGTTAGATACCAATATAATTAATAATGTAACCATACAACTAAAATAAATGTGAGTCTTGTGTAAACAATTGTTGGCTAACCAAATGATATAGAAAAAAAAAATACTACAGAACATAAATTATTAAAATAGAACAGCTTTATGTCAAAAAACGAGCCAAGTGCGAGTTGGATTCTCACAGGGATCCGTACCATAAACTGGAAAAAACACATTTCTCAAATGCCCCCTTCAATTTTTAATTTTATTTAATTTTTATTATTTGTTGTTATAACGGCAATGGAAATACATAATCTGAAAATTTCAACTGTGTACCTATTACGGTTATTTAGATACAGCCCGCTGACAGATAGACGCACTGACAGACGGACGGACAGCGGAGGCTTAGTAACAGGATTCCGTTGGTTTACCTCTTCGGGTACGGAACCCTAAAAAATGGCCAAGTGCGAGTCAGACTCGCACACGAAGGTTTCCGTACCATAAACCTCAATTTTTTTATTTGTTTTTATAGCGGCAATAGAAATGCACAATCTGTGAAAAGTTCAACTGTCTACCTATTACCGTTCTCGAGATACAGCCCGCTGACAGACAGACAGACAGACGGAAGGACGCATGGGTGGACGGATGGACAGCGGAGGCTCAGTAATAGGATTCCGTTGGTACGGAACCCTAAAAAGTATGCGGGTCAATGCACATGTATCTTGTGTCTACCACAGTCATCATCATCATCTTCCTGCCCTTATCCCATGTTACTTGGGGTCGGCGCAACACGTTTTATTCTTCCATTCTGTTCTATCAGTCGTCACTCTATCACTAACTCCCTTTTCTTTCATATCGCTCCTCACACAATCCATCCATCTTTTCTTTGGCCTTCCTCTCCCTCTCCATCCATCCACATTTATGTTCATAACTCTTCTACCATAGTCTCGGCTATTATTAAAAGATCTTTGATATATATGGTCGTTAGTGTTAGTCAGAAGGCAGAAATTCTGACTTCTTCTTATCCTGTGGGCAGTAAGGTCTAACGACCCCACACACCCTTTTTTTTTTTTTTTTTTTTAGGATGGTAAATCATCAAATGACTTCTCCCGCTCTGGGTACAGCAGGAGGGAGTGTCAGACTCTTACTGACTAAAACCCATCCGTGTTTCTCCTAGTGCCTTTTGCGTTCCAGGGTACGGTGCCTCTTTCGAACGAAGTCCGCAGCCCCAGCAGACCCCACACACCCTAGTGTCAGAGTATCTAAACCGCCTCAAAGGCCTCTGACATGGTTTATTTGACGACCGCCATTTGGCTGCCGGGACCACCGGGTTATACGTGCCTTCTGAAACACGGAATCGTCTTTTTATCAGACAATCAGGTGATTCAAACCTGCAATGTCCTAGCCAAACTGGGAAACAACTTTATAAAGTATCCTTTTCCCGTGGGAATCGAATCCACGATCAACGGGTCACAAGGTAAACGCCTAAACCACTCGACCACGGAGGCAGTTAGAAAAAAGAAAATCTGACATACATAGGTCAAAACTACAAAGGGGTATCGTGTTCCCTACCCAAATTACTGGGCTGTGGAAGTTAGGAAGTTCTGTGTAAAATTATATTTCGTGTTTTCGACTAGGGATGTTATGAAGCTCCGAACTATCGAAACTTTCGGATATCCGAAACAAAAATATATCCGTAACCTTATCCGTTTCGGATAGTTTCGTATAAGGGCGGATTCTAAATAAAACGACATGTTTCGATAGGTTTCACTGCTCGCGCGCCTGATTCTTGCAGTTTGTTTGTTATTTCTAGTCATAATAACAAACAAGTCTAACAAAAGTCTCTTTAAGAACTAGTTAGTTTTTGGGGTTCCGTACCCAACGGGTAACCAACGGAACCCTATTACTAAGCCTCCACTGTCCGTACGTCCGTCCGTCTGTCTGTCAGAGGGCTGTATCTCAGGAACTATAATAGGTAGACTGTTGAAATTTTCTCAGATTGTGTATTTCTAATGCCGATGCCGCCGCTATAACAACAAATAGTAAAAACTAAGGTTTGTGGTACGGAACCATTCGTGTGCGAGTCCGACTCGCAATTGGCCGGTTTTTTATTTAAGAGTTGATAAAAAATATAAATAAAACCAAATCATTACATACTATTTGCGTTTATAATTTACTTCTAATATCCGTAACCGAAACTAACGGATAATCCGAAATAATTACATATCCTGGGAGTCTTTAAGTCAAGAGTGAATAGGTTACTTCTAAGCAAGCGTGCTACATCTTCGACCACATCATCGCTTACCATCAGGTGAGATAGTGGTCAAACGCGTGCCTATCAATAGTAAAAAAAAAACCATCTGACATTCAGACGCACTGCATCTTACCATCCCTACCTTGTAGCTATTCCACCAATTCGCACAAAGCGTTTCCAAACGTCTTTTATAATGCGCACAGCAAAGGAGTGGAACTCTCTACCTGCGTCTGTGTTTCCAAACGCTTACAACCCTAATCTCTTCAAAGTTAGAGTGAACAGGCTCCTTCTGGGTAAGCTCGCTCCATCGTAGACTTTGTCTCTGTCATCTCTGACCTAGACTAAAGTCAAGAGCAAACCCTTAACAAATAAAAATAAAATAGACGTAAGCGTATTCAAAACTAATATAATTTTATTCCTATATCCGTATCCAGATCCGATGAGGAGCTCGTGGCTCAATAATAACAGCCGCACGGGTCGATCTTGAAGGTTAAGCAACGCTTGCCAAGGTTGGTCTGTGGATGGGTGACCGTCTTAACATAACGAGTTTCCTCCGTGTCCCGGAAAGCACGTTTAGCCCTTGGTCCCGGCTGTCATTAGTAGTTCTTTGACAGTCGTTACGGATTGTCAGAAGCTAGTAAATCTGACTCCAGTCTTGCCAAGATGTACCGTGTTACCCAGTTAATGGGTTGTGGAGGTCTGGTAGGCAGCTGCTCCACGTAAAACACTGGTATTCAGCTGAATCCGGTTTGACTGGAAGCCGACCCCAATTTAGTTGGGAAAAGGCTAGGCAGATGATGACGATGATGATCCGTAATCAGATCCGAAATATCTTTTCCTTTGACATCCGTCTTTTCAACATTATAATAGACAGCCAAGTTTGCTTTACACAGGGAAGATAAATAGTTCCAACTAAAACTAACTGTTTCGTTATTACGCAGGAAATTAATATTCTTAATAGCACCGAATTTTTAGAAAAGGGTTAAATTACAGGCGTCTCGAAACAAGAGTTAAGTACGTAATTCCGGGGTAAACATAATTACATGAAGACGTAATTTGTTTTTTACGAAAAATACAATCATAATTTTTGCCTGTTGAGTTCTTCCGCACCCCCTTTTTCCTGCTTGTACATTTTTAGGATTCCGTAAACAAAGGGTAACCAACGGAACCCTTTAACTAAGCCTCCGCTGTCCGTCCGTCCGTCTGTCTGTCTGTCAGCGGGCTGTTTCTCAAGAACCGTAATGGGTAGACAGTTGATATTTCACAGACTGTGTATTTTTTTTTTTACTATTGATAGGAATGCGTTTGACCACTATCTCACCTGATGGTAAGCGATGATGTGGTCGAAGATGGAGCGCGCTTTCTTATTTTCTATTGCCACTATAACAACAAATAATAAAAATATGGGTTTATAGTACGGAACCCTTCATGTGCGAGCCCGACTCGCACTTGGCCGGTTTTTTTTTAATAAAAAAGGAAAACCACTGTAGTAAACGAACCATAAAACCATTTTACTGAGACAACTCAAGGACTACAAGTCCCATAAATTCTATTTTCCATTTATCTCCCGGAAAACCGCAGCAGAGGCAAATGATATAATTCAATTTTTCAACGCAGACGAATGTTTATATCCCAGTGTTATAATACGTTAGAGATGCGGCTAATAAAATCATTGTTGTTCACACGTTTTCTTGTAAATCTTAGACTTGTAAACATTACTAGAAAGCAACATAGACTTGATGTTGAGGAAGACAGCGTCAAAGATTTTACGGTTTTCGAGGACACTCTTGCCGAAAATTGAGTCAAAATCAGAATCCATCCACATCCATCAGAAACAATCCAGTTCATCATGGGTTCCCTTCCGTGGTTTTTGAGGGCACCAATATCTAAAATGGGATCGATAGCTAAATTGAAGGTAACTCCAAAGAAGCAAATAATATCTTGAAAGTCATTTTACGGTTTCCCAGAAGTAATTATATTTTTCTATCCCTTCCGTGATTTTTAAGGGCACCAATATCTAAAAAGGGATCGATATCTAAATTGAAAGTAACTTCCAAAGAAGCAAATAATATGTTGAAAGTCATTTTACGATTTCTGAGAAGTAATTATATTTTTCTAAGCAGATAACGTTTTTTCCTTAATGCCAACATAAAAGCTACAGTCTTCAGGAAATTGGAAACGCTTTATGGGTGCTCGTCATTGGGTTTCCACCAATCTTCAGAGTTCTAACGAAAATATTGACAATCCAGCTATTTATTTATTTACCTTTTATTACAGGCAACTGAGGCCCATAAGACACTATTCATAAATAAGCATAAACAACTAAAAATAAAATAATACATAAATGAATAATACAAAAAACTTGAAAACTACTGCACACAAAGTGACGGTGGGCGTCGTGTTGCGCTGCGAGGTGTCGCGTAGCCGGCCGCGGAAACGCCAATACAGCACACAGAAGCTATTTAGCTTGATCTGCCAGGGTAACGGAATTGGTTCGACAGTCACCGCGGCCCTGAGGAGGTCGTGGCTAGATAATAACAGCCGATCATAACATACCGAGTTTCCTCCGTGCCTCGGAAAGCACGTTAAGCCGTTGGTCCCGGCTGTCATTTGTTGATCTTTGGCAGTCGTTACGGATAGTCAGAAGCCAGTTAATCTGACTCCAGTCGTGCTATGAAGTACCGTGTTACCCAGTTAATGGGTTGTGGAGGTCTGGTAGGCAGCCGCTCCTCGTAAAATACTGGTATTCAGCTAAATCCGGCTTGACTGGAAGCCGACCGGTGAGATGATGATGATGAGTCACCGCGACCCTGGAACGCAAAGGGCACTAGGAGGAAAACGGATGGGTTTTAGCCAGTAAGAGTCTGACACTCCATTCTGCATTGCTATTCTGTAAGTAACTATTTCGATATCGAGCTTCACCAGCTTCACGAGTGGCAAAGCTCAAGTGATTTTTATTACAAACAATATAAGTCTTGTACAGGTTGGGCCATAAGAGTGTTGGCGATTTAATTCTTTAAGTTCTTGGAAACGCGTAGCGCGGGGCGGCAGGGGGATATGTTGTTAGCCGCGCCGGGTCCCGGAAAATTATTCGCCATGGAGCCGTACACGGTTCCCGAAAAACTCATTTCGAAAAGAGGGGACATTGAATGGCCACCACGTAGCCCCGATCTCTTTCCATGCGATTATTTTCTATGGGGCTACCTCAAATAGGTGGTCTACAAAAATAATCTGACCAATTTAGAGCAGCTGAAGAGGAATATTATTCAGGAAAGTAACAAAATACCGAGAACAACTTTTCAACGAATTTTTCAAGCAGGAAAGTCATTTGGTCAATTTTATTTTTAGGTCTTAAAAATTCCTGTTTTTTACTTTTAAAAATACAAGTAATTTTTTTTTCGTTTCGTAGTTTTTCTTTAGTTGAATATTGAAACCACCAACACCCTAATGGCCCACCCTGTATTAATACGAATTTGATACCTTACCTTGGATTCCGCTGTCGAGATACGAAAATGTTGTTACAGAATAGCACTACTGCTCTGCCTAGAGCGGAAGGAGTCATTTGATGATTTGCCATACTTAAAAAAATAAGCCATAGGTAATATATAGCTTGATACGGTCTACAAAATAACAACTTTTAATCCCGGAAAAAATATACAGCACATGTGCAACTAATAACAATTATTTATTAACATAAACAATATAATTTATAACGTGATTCATTCCCGCACTGCGTCCCATCTTCTCTGTTTATAATAAAATTAAACGCCTACTCCAATTAATAATTTTATTTTCAACAAATAAACTTAACAGACTGAAATACTTACATAGTTTTGTGTTTATTTTTATCGTGAGAGGTGAACAGCCGAATATTCTAGATGGTTATGATAAACATATAGTTTTACAAGCATAATCTTTTCATAAGGTATCTTGTTCGGTCGACTTGCTGGACCTCTCCCCTTTTTTAAGGATGGGAAATTATCAGATAACACCTTTCGCTCTGGGTGGACTTTTACCGAAACCCTTCAGTGTTCGTTCAAATGCCGTTGCGTTCCAGTTCTCTTTTGAAAAAATTCCGCAAAGACCTACTCTCTATGTCTGGGAAACCACGCTTGACCATTGGCCCCAGCGCCAGATGCCATTCAGAGATCTTTAACAGTCGTTACGGGCAGTAGCAGCCTAGTAACTGGTCGGTGGACTTCAGGATCTAAGCAGCCTTTCCATGTAAAATACTGGTACTCAACTGGACCCGGCTTGACTGGAAGCCGACTCAAACATTCTTGGGACAAATAAAAATAAACTTTATTTAAAAAAGACCAGCCAATTGCGAGCCGGACTCGCACATAAAGGGTTCCGTTTGTTCTTATAGCGGCAATAGAAATACACAATCTGTGAAAATTTCAACTGTCTACCTATTACGGTTCTTGAGATTAAGCCCGCTGACAGACAGACGGTCGGACGGACGGCGGAGGCTTAGTAATAGGGTTCCGTTGGTTACCCTTTGGGTACGGAACCCTAAAAACGTTGAATACAGGTTAACTCAAATGCTACCTACATCATGAGTGACGGGTAGGAATATTATAGTGGAGTATCAACCTGTGTTACGGACACTACTCAATATGTGAGTACCATGTACTTATTTAGAAAATTAATAAGTCTACTTTTGCATACTCTAGGTAAATGGTCTTCACATAATATATTAACAAAAGTTTTGTATACCAGAGCATACTGTAAAACAATTAACATAAATAAACATTAAATTAACTTCCTCGCTTACCATCAGGTGAGATAGTGGTCAAACGCGTGCCTATCAATAGTAAAAAAAAAAAAAAAATATTTGAAAAGAATAACTATGGAGTTTCTTGTCTGTTCTTCTCCATAAAGAATCTACTCTTCCGAATGGACAGTAAAATCACTAAAATTATTATTTTAAATGTTAATTGAAATAAACGTTCTGACTTTGACAGTAGAAACATTACTTTAAAAGTCTGTATTAAAAAAATATTGAGTTACTGGATTCCCAATGTAGGTATGCCTGTTTATAGGGAATCCATTCGGCTAAGCAGATTGATTTTTACGAACGCAAGAGTTTCTTTTCAAGTACAAATAATTTTAGCGAAATAATGAAGCTTCAGAGTGGCACTTAGTTCTCTAAAATAAAATTCTGTATAGCAGTCCGGAATCTGGATTCAGCAATGTCTTAATGACAATAGAACCGCTCCATCTGCAATCATCATCTGCCATCATCTGCCTAGCCTTTTTCCGAACTATATTGGGGTCGGCTTCCAGTCAAACCGGATTCAGCTGAATACCAGTGTTTTACGTGGGGCGGCAGCCTACCAGATCTCCACAACCCATTAACTGGGTAACACGGTACTTCTTGGCAAGACTGGAGTCAGATTTACTGGCTTCTGACAATCCGTAACGACTGCCAAAGATCTACAAATGACAGCCGGGACCAACGGCTTAACGTGCTTTCCGAGGCACGGACGAAACTCGGTATATTAAGATGGTCACCCATCCACAGACCAACCTTGACAAGCGATGCTTAACCTTAAAGATCGACCCGTGCGGCTGTTATTATTTAGCCACGAGCTCCTCACAAAACCGCTCCATCTGCAATGTGTTCACTTTATATCTCTGCCCACCCATTTGGGAAATACAGTCGTAATGTTACGAATAACAAAGCTTAATAACTTTTCCGCCTGCTATATTTCGCATACGGTTGTATCAGCTGCGTGTTTTGAAACGGTACCTCACGCGTGGAAGAAAGTGGATGATGAATTTGTTTTCAGTTTATTTGGAGATCTGAATACCTATACGCCTTGAAATAAAATTGAATTTATATAAAGAGCTGGTTTTGATTTATTCTTTACGTTGAAGACGTAGCTTTCTGAAGTTCAGAGAGAAGATGTTTTCTAGGCTATGCAGTCAGCCCCACTTATGTTTACACAAGACAAAAATCGCCACTGTTTTTACTAGCTATTGGAGAGAACACGAAGCCCTCCTCCTCCTTCGTCGTTCACTATCGACAGAGCGGTGGTGGTTTCATGATGATGCCTCTACTCTGGATATATGTAGCCTTCAAGATGCTCCTCCACTTGCTGCGGTCTACAGCGTTACGAGATTATTGGACTATGGAAGCTTGTATTGCCCCTTTTATTGAGTCTGTCTAAGGCCGTATACAGAAAGAAAGCTGGTAGCCGGCGCCGATCTACCAGCGCTTATCGGCAATGGTGCATTCGGGTAACAGTTGCATAAAGGAAGCAGATTGAAGCTTGTTGTTAATTGATGCACAACAAGCATAACGTTTTGGGAACACTTTCATAGTGCGTATAGCTAAGTAGTGGAATTCCCTGCCGGAGTCTGTGTTTCCTGATAGCTACAACCTGGGAGTCTTTAAGTCAAAAGTAAATAGGTTACTTCTAGGCAAGCGTGCTCCATCTTAGACCACATCATCGCTTACCATCAGGTGAGTTGGTGGTCAAGCGCGTGCCTATCAATAGCAAAAAAAAAAAATGGTGGGCGCGCCAGCGCTGACCGGCACGCGTCGAAGATTATCAGTACTTGTCGGCACCGTTCGGAGCTTATCGGCGATTGTTCATATAAATGCCTGCGCTGGTTACCTGTGTGGACCCGTTCCTGTAAGCGCTGGTAGGCAGCCAGGTTTGTTTCTGTATACGGCCTAACGCGGAGCTAATGGACCTCGTGACCCCTTGTCCCTAGCCAATGCCTCGATCCATGGAGTGGTGGTCCCATTATTTATTTAAAACTATTGATGACTTACAGCTAATACAAATAGAATAAATAATGGCATGTGAGAATGGACCCATTTGGATTTTTTGGACTGATTACGGACTTATTTGTGGTCTTGTGAATAAAAGCCTAACCAAATCCACCAACATTACAAACTAGCATTCCCGAATACGCCTCCCAGCCATTAAAGCATACACATCTGAATATTTATCTAAACCATAAACATCTTTATTTTAGTTTTCTTTGAAAAGCCCGCACGAGACTGGCACTAGTGTAAAAGTATTTTATTGTTAGTTCAATAGGCTGAATGGTAGTGATGTCTTTGTGATTATAATGCTATTAAAATGTTTGTCTGTTGTGTTTATAGTTTCATGTCTATCATGTTTTTAGAGGCCAGTGGTTTAATGTCGGATTCGTATGTGGCGACGTGTTTCGTAGGCGTTTATTTTATAACCCCATTTATACTGTATTTAAGTTAATTTTAATTTTTTCTTTTTCTTTTATTTATATTGGTTTTCCCCGCACCTATTGTGGGCTCTCCAACAGAAACCGTTGCACTTAACGATAACATCTATATCTGTAGAGAATTTTCGGTATTTCCAGATAATGATTACCTTTTAGAAGCATAAACCAACAAACAACAACACAAATATTCATAGTGCGTACAACTAAGGAGTGTAATTCGCTGCGAGAGTCTGTCTGTTTTTTGACAGCTACAACCTGGCAGTCTTTAAGTCAAGAGTCAATAGGTTGCTTCTAGGCAAGCGTACTGCTTCATCGACAATCACATTATCGCTTACTATCAGTTGAAATAGTGGTAAAACGCAATCTAATCCTATTCCCCCTGTATCCTTATCCGAATCCCGACATCCCCTCTACGAACATACAGTGGCCGCGGGTAGACTTAAGTGACGGAAGAGGTTTGATCACTTTGGCTGATCGAAGAAAGAAGTAGAAATCGACGTCGACTGATCCATTCTACCTTCGATCGATGAACGAATCGATCGATTGGTGTGATGACCACCTTCGAAAATCATTAGACCCATAAAATACTGCTCTTAAAGACACAAAACCTTAGCTAATGTTCCCATCTTCTTTTAACATATCCACGTCAATTTACCCGACAAAGACCTCACGAGTGTTTTGTTTCAAAAACTGATATATCGCAGATACATTTATTTTAATTAAACTTCAATGAGAGGTAATGCAAAACAGACGATTCGCAAATGGTTTATGAAATAAGCCACTTGTAAGACAGTGTTAATCTTTTCGTGAGAAAATAACAAATAAAATAATTGTGCAATTTGACGTGAAAACGTTTTTTCGGTCGGTGTTCTGCTGTGCGAGTATGTAAACATGTTGAAGTGCAAGCCTTTGGTGAAGTGATCCATGGATTGACAGCTCACTTCGACACGTTTACAGAATCGACCGCCTGAAGGTTAAAAAACGTTTTTAAGGCGGAATATCATTACAGCGACAGCGGGTTCACTCCAGATGAAGCAACTCTTCAGTAGTAAACAGTTCAGTTAAGAAAGGAGACGGAAATTAGTGGGCCCAAAGTGTAGAGGGTTGAGATATGGTTTAAAAAAAATGGTTATTATTTCTATTTAAAAAAAGAAATAGCCCAATTCACGATCTAGAAGACGAGTTATCTATAAAAACAGTTTAGGTCACGAATTTCTTAGTTGTTTAATGACGTATTCTCTATAAAGGTTTATTGTTTTTATGTCCAACAGTAGTTTGGTTGACTGTTTTTAAAAGATTTCGTATTGTATGGTGATCTCTGTTTTTTTGCTAATGCTTAGACAGTTTACTAATGTGCTTGTGTTTGACTGTGCCAGATAAAACTGTTCGTTATAACTACCATTAGCAAATCTGTACCTTCTTAAAAACATGTTCTCTCACTACTATGTCATAAACGATATACTTATGTACCTAGGGAATCAATATAGTTTTGTACCCAAAAGGTGCTTGACATTATTTTATCATCCTCGAAATCATCCACAACTTCCTACACACACTCCATTCATCCATTCTACCTTACTTGACTTACAAATCCTCAGAAAAAATAAAACATAATGTTTTTAAACTCAACAATTAATAAGTTCAACAATTGCCTTGTTTTTATCTATTTATTATTTATTTTAAGAGTTATGTTACTTATACCTAATAAACCTAAGGTATAAGTAACATAACTCTTAAAATATAACTCTTAAAAGTGCAGTGTAGTGCATGTGGTGCTCCTCTTTAAGTGATGAGGCACTTAAACTTGGGTATGGAATGATTTTTTGGAAATGTTGTGGTGTACTCATTGTTGAGGAGCCAAATAAAAAATAAAAATAAAAAATAAATAATAAATAGATAAAAACAAGGCAATTGTTGAACTTCTAGCATTCTTTCAACGAGCTCCATAGCGTGGTTTCGCCGATGCATCGATCCAGTTACAGACACATCACATTGGTTTCCCATCATCACTCGGTGAAATATAAAACATTTGCATGAGTCCAATTTCATGCCAGGGTTTTTATTTCACACTGGTTGTGGGAGGAGCTTCAGAATCTATTATAAACAATTTATGGACACAAACGATTGAAAAAAATTATGACCTACAATCACAACACTGCAAGGAAAACGAAGCGAATAGTATTGTATTATTTACGTTCAGGTCAGTAAGTGAAAAAGAAGCAGAATGTTACTTTTTGTTGATAAACACTGACAAATCACAACGACAGAACTGATATGTCATGCATGGCATATACCTACTGACAAAGATAGATTGACAATACCAGCTAGTTATATTTTTTTTGGCAAGAACTTTTTTCCAGGCAATGTTTCTTTCATTTTATAATGTAGGCACAATCGAACTTAAAAAAGAACACTTTTTGAAACCTCATATCTCAAAAACTGACCAAGTGCGAGTCGGACTCGCGTGCAAACGGTTCAGAACCAATTACATTTTTGAAAAATGATATTTATACACTACAGGCGTGTTATAAATTATGTTTCTGGGAATGGTCATTTTGGTCTATCTTTTATAACTCGACTCTGAGATTGCCAAAATCCACTGAATTTTCAGTGATTGGTTTATAATAATATCAATAGATGATTGATACCACTCTCATCCTTTCAGCGTTTCAGTGTCCTTTATAAACAGGGTGAATTTTTTAAGAGTGCCTTCAGGGCCAAATCCGATAATATAAGGAATATCGAAAAACACTGAAAGGAGTCTCGAACCGCACGAGTCGATCTTCAAGGTTAAGCAACGCTTGCCTAGGTTGGTCTGTGGATGGGTGACCATCTTAACATACCGAGTTTCCTCCGTGCCTCGGAAAAGCACGTTAAGCTGTTGGTCCCGGCTGTCATTTGTAGATGTTTGGCAGTCGTTACGGATAGTCAGAAGCCAGTAAATCTGACTCCGGTCTTGCCATGAAGTACCGTGTTACCCAGTTCATAGGTTTTGGAGGTCTGGTAGGCAGCCGCTCCTCGTAAAATACTGGTATTCAGCTAAATCCGGCTTGACTGGAAGTCGACCCCAATATAATTGGGAAAAGGCTAGGCAGATGATGACTGAAAGGAGTCTCGAACCCGATGTTGATAAATCTAAAACTGCATCATTTGTGTTCTTAACCAGGAATCAAACCGGTTGATTCCAAAAAAACACTAAAGGAAAGAGCTCATTTTTAATCTGGGCTCGAGACTCCTTTCCGCGTTTGTTGATATTCTTTATAGTTTCATATTTGGCCCTGAATGCATACTTATATGTTTAGGGAATCCTAAATCATACCCTAACCAAACGAATATGTTTAGGGAATCCTAAATCATACCCTGACCAAACGAATATGTTTAGGGAATCCTAAATCATACCCTAACCAAACGAATATGTTTAGGGAATCCTAAATCATACCCTAACCAAATGAATATGTTTAGGGAATCCTAAATCGTACCTTAACCGAACGAATATGTTTAGGGAATCCTAAATCATACCGTAACCAAACGAATATGTTTAGGGAATCCTAAATCATATCACAACGAGTTTTGTAGCCAATGATAAAAAACAAATGATATTTTTTTCAAATAGGTTTCAAGTAACTCTTTTACACGTCAATATTTTAGATGAGGCCGGCCATCATGTGTGCCACAACACGACATCATCTCACATGTAATGAGTCCATAGTTTTTAGCCGTCACGCAGAATTTATTTAAATCTTGGTCTGACTTATTTCTTGTACTTCGTCCACATTTATTAAACTAAGCCATTCTCTTTGGTCTGCAAATTTTCTTGTTACCTTTCTAAACGCTTAACTCTTTCCATGTTTTATTGTATGCATTTCCTAAACACATACTCGTATTTCTTGTTTTATTCAAGGGGACGTCAGAAACGCGCCATCATTGTAATAACTTTAAAACGTTATGATTTTGTTTTGTTTCCACACAAAGAGCTATAAACGTTGTTTATTGTTTTCCGAACATTTGTGCTCGCTTGGAGATTTTTACGATTTCGATTCGTAAGCGAGATTTTGAGAAGGCGAAAGGTTGACAACCTATTGTAACCTTCGTTGTAAAATATCGCGAGTTTTAGCTTAGAAGAAAGATATTAATTTGACATTATCATCAGCCAAAACACGTCCACTGCTGGACATAGGCCTGCCTCAAAGGGGGAGGGGGATTTGCTATAATCGCCACGCTTGGCAGTCGGGTTGGCGATCGCAGTGTAGAGTGTTGCGTTTTACAGAGAACGCTGCTGTCCATTCTCTGGAGTCCCTTAGTCATCTCTTACGACATTCACGGGAAGTGATGAGGACAAAGTAAATATTAATGTCACCTATTTTAAGGATTTTTTAATTGCTATCTTGAAACCATTGATAGAGTTGTGAAGGAAAGCTTCATTAAGAAACTTGCACTTGTTAAAGTCAAAAGTCACGGTCAGGTTTCGTCCAGGCAAGCGTTTTGCGTTTGTGGTCAAACACGAGCCTTTTAATATACATAAAAAAAAAACAAAAAAAGTAATTTGTTAAACGGAAATAAATGTGATTAGTTACCTACTCACATGTATTACCATTATTATTATTATTGTTATCTGTCCTGTGGGTAGATTTTTACTGACAATTCTTTTCATAAAAATCGCATAAAATTACGGCTGCCCGCGACTTCGAACGCATTTATCCCGTTTTTACCCATGGTACCCGAAATCCTCTCTTAGCGCTCCCCTACACTCCCCAAATTTCAGCTCTCTAAAACCAGTTGTTTCGGCTGTGCGTTGTCTGTTAGTCTCATGAGTAACCGAAGAATTTGATATATTAGTATTTCCATTAGACAGACCAACAGGCAGACAGACCCACTTCCGTATTTGAAATATTAGTATGAATTCATACAAAGAGAGTTAAAATTCCCCCAAGAAATAAATCGTTACATTACCCCAACATAATTACAACTCGAATAAAAATTAATGAAACAGAAAACCAAAATTCTCGGCAAGGAGTGCCAACCTCACCACACAAAAAGGCGAAAGCTTTTTAAAAGATAGAAGTGGTAAATTGAGCCCCTTAATATAGCCGAGACGGGCCCTCCACTGAGTGTTGCCATGCATATAAAGAAGGATTGGTATTGCCATCTTCAAGTCCCCTTTTTAACTTTAAATTGGGCTCTTGTAATTTTTCTGCGGCGAATTCACTTGGTGAATGTTTTTTTTTTGCTTTTTATGGTGATGAAAAGTGGGTAACAGGGAATATTCAAGAAAAACATATTTATCATCTATTTTTTTTTTATTGCAATGGGTTTACTCTTGATTCTAGTCTATGTCAGAGATGACATAGACTAGAGTCAAGAGAGACAAAGTCAATCTATACAGTTTATCTAATACCTACTAACAGTGAAAATAGAATCAAAATTACTCGAAAAACGAAGGAGATATAATTATTTTAAACAAATATATCTGTCCCTCTCGCGAAGACGCTGTTTTCTATGGCAGCTGTATAGGCGTCATAGACAATGACGTCAAAGTTTACATCGGAATTCTCTTTCTAATTGTAATTTTTGAAGCTTTATAACTTCATCGCTGATGAAGGTATTTAAAAAATAATGTCATGATTGTTTACTGGAGTTAATAAGTATTTCATTTTGCAAATAAAAAAGTCGCGTGCATATTCCCTATTGGTGGCATTTACAAAACACTTGACTAAGGGTGCGTTTCCAGAGATGTGCGAGGATGTATAGTGAAGGCTGTGTTTGTTAAGAACCATTAGTATCGCTTGCGCCTAGCCTTAGAAGGGGTCTCTAGTCGATAAAACAGGTATTCGAAGAAATTATTGCCGATGCCGTCGCGCTACGCCATACCTTGTAAAGTGAATGCGACAACTGCAGCTCAGGCTGATTTTATCAATAAAAACCTTGACTAAGAGATGTTTTGTATTCCGCTGTTTTCTTCTTTATTTCTTTTTTTTACTATAGATAGGCACGCGTTTGACCATTATCTCACCTGATGGTAAGTGATGATGTGGTCGAAGATGGAGCACGCTTGCCTACAAATAACCTATTCACTCTTGACTTAAAGACTCCCAGGTTGTAGCTATCAGGAAACACAGACTCCGGCAGGGAATTCCACTCCTTAGCTGTACGCATTATGAATGTGTTACCAAAACGTTTTGTGCGTATGGGTGGGATATCCACCGTGTACCGGTGGCGCATCGCCGTTCGTCTTGTGGTCCGATGATGGAACGGGCTTGGCGGAATTAAATTATGCAATTCCGTCGCAAAACTAGTTGACCCGCTAATCTTCGTCTGCGTCACAATTTTCATTACTGCTCCGCTCCTATTGGTTTTAGCGTGATGATCTACAGGCTACATGCCCATAGCTTTCCTTGATAAATGGGCTATCTAATACCGAAAGAATTTTTCAAATCAGCCCAGTATTTTCTGAGATTAGCGCGTTCAAGCAAACAAACAAACTCTTCAGCTGCATATACTCGTATTAGTATAGAGTATAGATTAGTATAGATTTAGAGAAAGACTATATCTATGCTTCTATTATATTCTATTTTGTTAAAAACTTATGAAATTTGTCTGAAGATGGCAGTAAAAACGGTTCGTATTTTCGGGTTTTTGAACTGTCATAATTCTTAAGTAATTATGTTCTGGAAAAAAAACACAAGGGCACCTATTTATTAGAGCTAGATTATTAGAAAATCTTCTTGCTCTAGCAACATTATTCACGAAGAAAACAGCGGAATGCGTTTGTACTGAGAAAGGCTTAATAGAGTTCCCTCTTACCGACGAGTCGTTCTTAAGCCCATCCGTGTTTCTTCAAATGCCCTTTGTATTGCACCTGCAATTTGATATCTATATTGTAAGTTGGTTAAAAATATCACTCGGAGGAGCTCGTGACTAGATAATAACAGCCGCACGGGTCGATCTTCAAGGTTAAGCAATGCTTGCCAAGTTTAGTCTGTGGATGGGTGGACATCTTAACATAGCGAGTTTCCTCCGTGCCTCGGAAAGCACGTTAAGCCGTTGGTCCCGGCTTTCATTTGTAGATCTTTGGCAGTCGTTACGGATAGTCAGAAGCCAGTTAATCTGACTCCAGTCTTGCCATGAAGTACCGTGTTACCCAGTTAATGGGTTGTGGAGGTCTGGTAGGCAGCCGCTCCACGTAAAACACTGGTATTCAGCTAAATTCGGTTTGACTGGAAGCCAACCCCAATGTAGTTGGGAAAAGGCTAGGAAAGTGATGATGGTTAAAAATATCACTTCGTCACGGAAATTTTTCTTGCCAATTTTAACTAGATGACTGCGGTGTTTCCTGTCTTAATAATATTGTAAGAACAAATAACCAAAACAAAATCGAAAGTCCATAGCATCCATACTGGTCAAATTATGAGAACCATGTAGTCGTGTTGGCTGATGTTGACTTTTGAGGAAAGCAGCACTCAGATTTGAGTGAACCTGTTCAGATAAGGCAAGCATCATCTTTTCCCAACCACATTGGGGTCGGCTTCCAGTCAAACCGAATTCAGCTCATCATCATCATCATCTGCCTAGCCTTTTCCCAACTATATTGGGGTCGGCTTCCAGTCAAACCGGATTCAGCTGAATACTAGTTTTTTACGAGGAACGGCTGCCTACCAGACCTCCGCCATCCATTAACTGAGTAACACGGTACTTCTTGGCAAGACTGGAGTCAGATTTACTGGCTTTTGACAATCCGTAACGACTGCCAAAGATCTACAAATGACAGCCGGGACCAACGGCTTAAGGTGGTTTCCGAGGCATGGAGGAAACTCAGTGTATTAAGATGGTCACCCATCCACAGACCAACCTTGGCAAGCGTAGCTTAACCTTAAAGATCGACCCGTGAGGCTGTTATTATTTAGCCACAAGCTCCTCAAATCAAACCGAATTCAGCTGAATACCAATATTTTATGTGAATAGACTGCCTATCTGACTTCTACAACCCAGTAACTGAGTACCCCTGGCAAGACATGGTATTAGATTTCCTGAATTTTGCCAATCCGTAACGACTGCCAAAGATCTACAAATGACAGCCGGGACTAACGGCTTAACGTGCTTTCCGAGGCACGGAAAAATCCCGGTATATTAAGATGGTCACCCATCCACAAATTGACCTCGGCAAGCGTTGCTTAACCTTGAACATCGGCGTGCAGCTGTAATAATTTAGTCACGAGCTCCTCATATTAAGTAAGTGAAAGAAAGAAAGAAAAATGTTTATTTGAGACTCGCACAAGACACATAAAATAAAGTACCTAAAACAAACCGTCATAAAAATATGTTTACACAAATTAATATGTGCGAAGCCAAAAAGTTCCCTGTCTCAGCATAAATGCTGCAATATTTAAAAAATAATAATATCCCAGCGCTGGTTTTATGACAGGGCCTGATGTGATGCCACAGATACACATACGAAACACACCAGTAATATATAAATACAAATAAAATAATATGTATGAAAGTTTCATTAAAAAATAAAATAAAATGTGAATTACCAATTAATGGAAAAAATAACCAAACCCCAATGGCCCAGTGCTCCAGTATCATTTTCATTAAGTCCAGTGTATTCCTTAAACTTTCGGAAATGCAGCAAACAGCCCGGTAATCAGAACATATATGAGGTTGGAGCCGTGCCAAGGAATTAAATCTACATCGTTATAATAAGTACGCTTCCCAGATGGGAGCCAGCTGATGGCCCTGTTGTTATTTTGTGCAGATGTGTGTACTTTGGTGTGGGCAAAACATTGACACTTGATGCAAAATTTTAAAATAATGATGCTTGTACGACAGACAGCACACAGAATAAGTTATTATTTTTCCGGGTTTGCAATTAATCTATACTAATATATAAAGCTGAAAAGTTTGTTTGTTTGTTTGTTTACTTGAACGCGCTAATCTGTCCGATTTGAAAAATTCTTTCAGTGTTAGATAGCCCATTTATCGAGGAAGGCTATAGGCTATATATCATCATGCTAAGACCAATAAGAGCGGAGCAGTAATGAAAATTGTGACGCAGACGAAGTTGCGCGGGTCAACTAGTTTTCCATAAAATCGGTGGCTTATTTAGGATTTTTAGCAAGTTCAAATGTTTCAGTCAGAAATGGTACACAGCTCTTTTCACAACTATAAGGATACGACATTGTACGTCCGAATGCAAAACGGAACTCTAACAGAATCACTCTTATGTCTGTCTGTCCGTCTGTCACAGCCCATTTGCTGCGAGTCTACTGGACTGATTAAGTTAAATATCGGCAGTCATAAGAATTTCTCTGAACTAAAAACGGACTAAAACATAAAAAATGATTTTGAATATTGATGGGGAAAATAGAAAAAAAAAACTAACTTTGCTGAGCAACATATAAAATAACAGGGATTTTATTTTTTTTCCATATTTTAATAATTAATTTAAGAAGATAAAATAAATCTGTTCTTTTTTTACTGTTAATAGGCACGCGCTTGACCACCATCTCACCTGATGGTAAGCGATGATGTGGTCGAAGATGGAGCAGTCAGAATATGATCCTTATAAGCTACACTTTCGGATGGTGTAACAATACAGGGTGTGCTTTTTTTTCAAAATCAACTGCTTTGATTCCTGGGCAAGAAAAACGGTTTTTCAAAAATCTAATGATGCAGTTTTAGTTTTCATCAAAATCGGGCTCGAAACTCCTATTAGTGTTTTTCTATAAGTATTCCTTATAGTTTCGGATTTGGCCCTGAAGGCACACTTTAAAAATTCACCTGTATATTCTCCTAATTATGTTGTTTACCGAGAACAAATTCCAAACATTCCAAATCGTTTCACTACACATCATTTAACACCAAAATATGTTTATGTAACATATCGGATATTTTCAAACCCGCCCTTCGTATTGAAGTCAACGAACCGATAGGTCCGTCGAGGTCCGTAGCCCGACAAGATTGAAAGTTGAGACCGGAAAATCGTGGAATCGAATTATAGGCGCGCTATTGCAAGGGCTATTTTGTGAATGAGTAAGATTTAGAAGGCTTTTTTTGTAAATAGCGGTAGCTTCCTGAAATCTCGTAATTAGAAAATATTTTATACTTAGAATTAAAGACAACAAACCGATGGGTCTGTCGAGGTCCATAGCCCGACCAGATTGAAAATGGAGACCTGAAAATCGTGGAATCGAATTATCGGGGCGCTTTTGCAAGGGCAAAAATTTTGTGTACGGGTAAGATTTTGAAGGGTTTTTTGGTAAATAGCGGTTGCTTTCTGATATCTCTTAACTAGCTAATATTTTATTCGGTCCGTTTTGAAGTCAACAAATCGATGGGTCCATTGAGGTCCGCAGTCTGACAAGATTGAAAGCGGAGACCAGAAAATCGTGGAATCGAATTCGATAAGCGCGCTTTTGCAAGAGCTAACATTTTGTATGGGAAATATTTTGATGGGTCTTTTGGTAAATATAGACTGTTTTTGACTTGTTATCAGGTTTTAAAGAGTCTATACAGAAAGACAGAGTGATTCACTAGTTACCATAGAAAATTTGCGGGAGGATACGCCCGGGTGTCAACACTGCGAGGATCGCCCGGAGGACACGGTGGAGCATACGGTTGTACGCCGTGTCCTAGCCGAGGCAATCGGCGGCGGTGATCTCTCGCGTCCGGCCCTGGTTCAAGCCATGGTCCGGAGCGAGGAGACATGGGAAGCGGTCACCTCCTTCTGCGAAGTAGTAATGCTAGCACAGGAGGAAGCCGAACGTGTGAGAGAGCGGGAAACCTCACGCCCCAGCCACCGCAACAGAAGAAGACGCCCCGGGCGTCGGGAGTCGCAGGGCGATTATCGGCCACCGTAAGCGCGAGCCTGTGGACGGCGAGCATTGGGTGGCTCGCCGTCTGATCAGAACCAGGCCCGGGTGGACGGCGCGTTGTGTTCCACGAGCGCCTCAAAGAGCTGTCAGCGTAAAAGACGGGGCCCGCTAGGGCCAGTGCCTGCTGGGGTTGCAGACTTCGTTCGAAAGATGCACCGTAACCTGAAACGCAAAGGGCACTAGGAGGAACGCGGATGGGTTTTAGTCAGTAAGAGTCTGACACTCCCTTCTGCTTCACCCAAAGCGGGAGGAGTCGATTGATGATTTCCCATACTTAAAAAAAAAAAACAGAAAACTTACAATATTGGCTCACTGCCACTCTAAACCCAATAAATATTTTGCGAACGCATACAAGTCTCAAGTTACAGTAAAGTCTGTTCATTAATTTCCAAGAATAAGGACTATGTATGGAAGAGATTGTATGGAATAACGTAATATTCAGAGGTAGAACTGTTCTGTTACTAGGAGGTAATCTCAAGAAATCCGATATACAATACCGAACATTGTTTTACTGATACCTACAAAGCTAGAATTACAGAGATAAGGGTATTCATTCACTCATTCTCCTATCTCAAATTTTAACGTTAATTTTTAATTGAATCTATTTAATATATTCCAAAATAACTACTAAAAATAACTATATACATTATGAATATACAAAACCAAATACGATCAGGCGTCGAAAAATTCCTCCGCATCGCTGTCATCCGGAAACGTGCCCAGAAGCTATAATTTATAATTTAAAATACCTATCACTTTTGGTTTAGTTGATGGCTTTTCTAAATCCCTCATTTCCTCGGTCGGTTATGATGAGATAAGAAAACTTTGAATTCAATTTATGAAGTTGAATTAAATTCTTTGGTGACAAGAATTTAGATTTCCGGATGTCATTGTTCGAAAAGACTCTTATCTAAATTCCGCTGTACCGTTCTAAGTGAATCTGTAAATGTTTGGGTTCCGAACTCGAAGGGTACCAACAGCAGTCTATAACGAAAGGCTCTGCTTTCGCATCCGTCTTTTTTTGTTTTTTTTTTTTTATTTGTAGGTAATGGGTTTTGGCTCTAGTCTATGTCAGAGATGACAGAGACAAAGTCTGTCAGGTGGCTGTATCTCTTGAATTCTAGTATATGTATAAACAGTTGAAATTTTCACAGTGTATTTTCATTGGCGCTTAGTAATCGAGTCCGTTGCTTACCTTTGGGGTAAGGAACCATAAAGATAATGAATTTTTCAGCCCCTAACAAATTTAAGCGGCAAAAAACCGGCCAAGTGCGAGTCGTACTTGCACACGTAGGGTTCCGTAGCATAAACCTTAATTTTTATTATTTGTTGTTATAGCGGCGATAGAAACACACAATCTGTGAAAATTTCAACAGTCTACCTATTACTTATCTTGAGATACAGCCCGCTGACAGACATACGGACGGACGGACGGATAGCGGAGGCTTAGTAATAGGGTTCCATTGGTTACCCTTTGGATACGGAACCCTAAAAACATTAAGGGTTTGGCATTCTTTCGTACCTAAAGGAATTCTTCTGTACAAAATGATGCTCCTAGACCCAGCAGGGACTGTCATCTAATCTGTTTTTTTTATCATTGGATGAGGAATTAATTTAAGATTACCTATATTAGGAACTAGAAGATGGAGGAGCTCGTGGTTAAATAATAACATCCGCACGGGTCGATCTTCAAGTTTAAGCAACACTTGCCGAGGTCACTCTATGACCATCTTTACTTACTGAGACTCCTTCGTGCCTTGGAAAGCTTCTTAAGCCATCGGTCCTGACTGTCATTTGTAGATCTTTGGCAGCCGTTACAGTTTGTCAGAAACCAGAAAATCTGATACCAGTCTTGCCAAGAAGTACCGTGTTATCCAGTTAATAATGGGTTGTGGAGGTAGGCAGCCGCTCCACGTAAAGTACTGGTATTTAACTGTATCCGGTTTGACTGGGAGCCGACCCTAATATAGTTAGGAAAAGGCTAGGCAGATGATAGGTACTAGAAAATGAATTACACAACCAATTCCAAGATTCAGTAAAAATATATATTTATTTAATATCAATAAAAATCAATAAAAATAATAAAAATATATATATATTTTTAATTAAAAACTTCTTTAGCGGCGTTCTGCACTTTTTTGTGATGGGTAAAAAATGCTAAACTCGCGTTAGGACACGTGACCTGATCTAAAATTCGTAAGACGGAGGGAGAGAAGCACGTATTCAAGTTTTCACTTCTGCCGGCATTCTCGGAGTGCAACCCGTTGTTTTTTTGGGATGGGAAATCATTAAATGACTCTTACTGACTAAAATACATCCGTATTTAACGCCATTTTCGTTCCAGGGCTGCGGTGACTCTTTTGATTAAATTCCGGAACTCTGGCAGGCACTGGCCTTAGTGGGCCTCGTCTTCTATTCTGACCACGCGTGCCTCAGGGAGCTGCCCTGAGGCGCGCGTGGAACACAGAGCGCCGTCGACCCGGGTTTGGTTCTGATCGGACGGCGAGCCACCCAAGGCACGCCGCCCGCGATCAGTAGAGATACATGGCTCCATACGGATGTGTCCCCAAAAACACATCAATAAATCGTTATCACAAAGGAGATTAGGGATGTAAATGCCATGCTTATCGAGTCGCCTTGACATTCGCGTCGGATGTGAATTGAGACTACCGCCTGGCAACACATTTGCATATTACACGGTTTTAGTGATAGCGGATTTACTTAGTTGTACCTGGGTTTGTAGAGTATGGGCAATGGGGCGTATTGATCGGTTTCACGGGAAATTGACTAAGGATTAAATGTGAAAGAAGCACCGCTTCAATCTATCTATACTCACTAATATATGTAAAGCTAAAGAGTTTGTTTCTTTGTTTGAACGCGCTAATCTCAGGAAATGCTGGTCCGATTTGAAAAATTCGTTCAGTTTTAAATAGCCCAATTATCGAGGACGGCTATAAGCTATTTATCATCACGTTAACGCCAATAGGGCACAGCAGTGATGGTCCGGTAGTAATGGCTGCGACTTACGAGTTGTAGGTCGTAGGTTCAACCCAGGCAGGCACTTTACTTTGTGTAAATTATTTCATCATCACTGCTCTCTCTTTCAAAACGGTGAAGGAAAACATCGTGAGGAAACCGGTGGAAAAAAAAATCGAATACCACATGTATTCGAATTTTTTGTTCTAGAACATGCCATCTGCCAACCCGCACTGGGCCCGCGTGGTGGATTACGGCCTGTGTCCCAGCAAGGAGAACATTAGAGGCTGATTATGCTTATGCTAAGGCCAATAGGAGCGGAAAAGACGAAGTAGCGCAGGTCAACTAGTATTATTATATACTGTCAATGCACCTTCATGGTTACATTGGCCAGTCGATAAAGCTTTGCAGAATTGTATAAAAAATATGGATTTTAATTATATTGAAGTGTATTTGAGATAAAGCCCGTTACCACGACTAGGCACAAATACAAACACCACATTGCATTGAAAGCTTCGTATGTGGACGCAAACTACGATAGAAATTCTTGTCGTTGCAACATTCTTGTGTCCCGGTATGTTGCTTATAAAGCAACAATGTTTCAAACTCAAACTCAAAGCATATATTTCAAATAAACCATTTACAGGCACTTTTGAATTGTCAAGGTCGGTCAGTCAAAAACATGAAGCTTGCACGTTCCAAAGCGTTGACCTCTTTGGAGAAGAACGTGCAAGAAACTCCACGGACACTCTAAAGGCATTCATGAGACTGCCCCGTTAGTGCAGCAAGTGTGGGGTCCTGTGTTCGATTCTTAGGTCAGACAAGGTGGGAAGTGGATATTTTCTGTGTCTTATTCATCATCATCATCTGCCTAGCCTTTTCCCAACTACATTGGGGTCGGCTTCCAGTCAAATCGGATTCAGATGAATACCAGTGCTTTACGTGGAGCGGCTGCCTACCAGACCTCCACAACCCATTAACTGGGTAACACGGTACGTCTTGGCAAGACTGGAGTCAGATTTACTGGCTTCTGACAATCCGTAACGACTGCCAAAGATCTACAAATGACAGCCGTGACCAACGGCTTAACGTGCTTTCCGAGGCACGGAGGAAAATCGTTATGTTAAGATGGTCACCCATCCACAGACCAACCTTGGCAAGCGTTGCTTAACCTTCAAGATCGACCCGTGCGGCTGTTATTATTTAGCCACGAGCTCCTCATTTTCTGTGTCTTATTCATACTCTGTAATTTCTGATTATTTTCGTTGCGGGATCCAAGACAGTTAAATGGTTTCTCGCGGAATCGTTGATCTTCATTGATTCAGCACTTTTAAGGTGAATGCCGTAGTTGATGTTGGCTTTCAGGAGTTGTAGTGGTTCCCGGCGGATTCCCCCTCGGCATACCGGCCCATCGTTCTGCTCGATGAGGTCGGTAAATTGTTCGAGGGGATCATCGCCGGCCGGCTCAGGAGCCATTTGCAGGGTGTAGGGCCGGACCTGTCGGACGCCCAGTTCGGTTTCCGACAGGGCCGGTCCACCATCGACGCGCTGGCCCTTCTTAAGGGCCAGGTGAAAGAGGCGGTCGAGGCGGGGGACGGAGTGTTGGCGGTGTCGTTTGACATCGCCAACGCCTTCAACTCCGTTCCCCACTCCACCATATTGGAGGCACTTCGGTACCACGGAGTGCCCCAATATTTGAGGAGCCTCCTGGCCAGCTACTTGGAGGATCGAGAGGTCCTCCTTGTGGACAAGCTGGCCAGGTTGCGAAGGTACAGCGCGGAGTCCGGTGTTCCGCAGGGGTCTGTCTTAAGGCCCCCCCTGTGGAACATCGGCTTCGACTGGCTTTTGCGGGGAGCTCTTCTCCAGGGCACGGGTGTCATCTGCTACGCGACTCTCCTCACTGCCCGGGGGAAGAGCTTCGGGGAGGCGGCCTGTCTGGCCTCGGCTGGCGGGTCCTTGGTGGCAGGGAGGATCCACCGCCTGGGATTGAGGGTGGCGCTGAACAAGACCGAGGCCGTGTTCTTTCACGGGCCTCGGCAGCGCTGCCCTCCCGACGCCCACATTGTGGTGGAGGGCGTCAGGGTGGACGTCCAGGCCCAGATGAAGTATCTGGGCCTGGTGCTGGACAGCAGGTGGCGCTTCGGCCCGCACTTCAGCGGGCTGTCGACGCGCCTGCTGAAGGCCGCGGACGCCCTGTCGTGGCTCCTCCCGAATTTGGGGGGGCCGAACGCACGATGCCGGCGTTTGTATGCCGGCATACTGCGGAGCATGGCCCTGTACGGGGCCCCCATCTGGGCGGTCTCTCTCCACAGGAGGGAGAACGCTACTATGATGCGGAGGCCCCAAAGGGCCATTGCACTGCGGGTGGCGAGGGCCTATCGCTCGGTGGGCTTTTCGGCGGCGTGCGCTCTGGCGGGCACCCCTCCTTGGGAGTTGGAGGCATGGGTTCTCGCCAGAGTGTACGAGTGGACGGCGCGGCGAAAAGCCCTCGGGGAGCGCCCCGTCGCGGCGGAGCGGGAGGCCGTGCGGCGGGAGGCGAGGGACGCCATCATCGTCCATTGGACGGACGACCTCGCCTCCGCCACCTTTGGCCGCCGAACCCTGGACGCACTCGGTCCGGTCCTGCGAGACTGGCTCGAGCGCTCCCACGGTTTCCTCTCATTCCGTCTGGTGCAGGTGTTGTCAGGCCACGGCTGTTTCGGCAAGCACCTGCACCGGATCGGGAGGGAGGAGACCCCGGCGTGCCACGACTGCGGCGCGGCGGAGGACACGGCACAGCACACCCTCGAGGTGTGCCCGGCTTGGTCTGAGCCGCGTCGCAGTCTAACAGCGGAGATCGGACAGGACCTCTCGCTTCCCGGCGTGGTGAATGCCATGCTGGAGAGTGAGGGGTCCTGGGCAGCTGTCGCCTCTTTTTGCGAGGATGTCATCTCGCAAAAGGAGGCGACGGAGCGCGCGCGGGAGGACGACCCTCTCGCTGCGCCGCTCCGTAGGCGGAGAAGAGGTCGGAGAAGACGCCATCTTCTCCCTCCTCATGGTGGTGATGGGCGGGCGACAGGCGCGGGGGCGCCTCCGCCCGCATTGCACTCCACACCACCTTCGCCGGTCATTCCCAGCCCTCCCCCTGAACGGGGAGGACTTGAGGGGCCCGCCGCTGTAGGCGGGTTGTCGTCGGAGGAGGACTGGACGCTAAGGCTGCGCCGATCTCCCAGTCCTCTTCCACTCGGACGATGCGGGAATGCCGCTGGGTTATTTTAGTGGGTATACCGGGTCAGCCCGGGGAGTCCCACATACCCCTCCCGTTCCCCCGACGGGAGGGTATGCGTAATGCATTTTTTCCCAGCTTAAAAAAAAAAAAAAAAAAAAAGGAGTTGTAGTGGTTGGTAAAAGCGTGACGGACTAGCTTGTCTGGTCCTGCGCTTAAACTTCCTCCGTACGTGTCAGATTGCCGTCTCTTGTGAGAATGTAAGCAAAGGAACAGAGTGCTTTGTTTACGCACAAACTTGCGCATGCACTATAACATATCCGCGTATATTAACTGGCTAATTTCGGTTGAGATTGGCCACCGAGACCGGAATTCCGTCGGAGAATTATCCTTTTAAAGTTCCCATCGAAAACCTTAACTTTCAATGTTTTTTCGAATCAACTTTCGTAGGTCTAGTTACGAATCTATAACAAAAACAAAATATTCGTCAAACTTTACGCACGAGTAGGTCTGAGATCAACAACAAACTAAGCAAAACTTTTACCAAAATAAATGTATATTATTTTTTTTTTGTTACGCCTAAGGCCGCTGTCTTATAGCTCTACAGGAAAGATGGCCACGTGACAGCAGGGCGTGATAAGGCTGAGCTCAGACCTCAGTCAAGACATTCCACTGACAGATTCGCATCAACTAGGACTTCGTTCAGGAGGCAGCAGGGCGAGGTGATTCCGTTACGATTCCGATTAGTGTGCGTTGCAGTAGGGAGTTTCGTACAAAAACTACTGTAAGGCTCGAGTTGATACGATTACGATCCCTTTCCGAGTTAATATGAGTTTTTTATAGTGAATTTTATGAAAAATGGACTGAAATAAATATTATTTGTCACAAGACAAATCTATTCTGTCTACTAAAGTCAAGCTGTTTGTCTTTGGTTCGTGCAATAATATCTTAAAGTAACGTCAAACTTTCTCGGCGAAGTATTTTTTTTTTGTTTATTTTTTTTTTGGGTTCCTTAAGTTTCTTGTTTATCCTTTTGGTGTAAATCAAGTATTCTGTTTTGTGATGTGTGATGACTGAGATCAGCCTTACCTCTTTTTTAAAGAGAAATTGCTGGCGGCGAGACTCTGTATGTAAAAAGTCATAATTCGAGGTTTGGGTCTCGACTGTTTTCTCCTCCGAATTAGACAAATTTAAAAGATATTTCACAAACTGAATAAGAAGGATATATACTGTGTCGCCTTTTTGATGATTTTTTAACCGCATAAGTACTAGAACTCTCACAAAATGCTCCGATAAATCGCTGTCATGAGAGCCCTAGTGCACAAATTTGGCAACTATTAATCAAAAAAGGAACACATAGAGACATAGTATACATCCTTTTTATTCAGTTTGTAAAATATCTCTTATATCGGTCCAATATTGGAGGAGAAAACAGTCGAGAGCCAAACTTCGAATTATGACTTTTTTCATACAAAATCTCGATGCCAGCATTTCTTCTTGCGGCGGCGACCTCTCGCGACCGGCCTTGGTTCAATCTATGGTCCAGAGCGAGGAGGCATGGGAAGCAGTCACCTCCTTCTGCGAAGCAGTAATGCTAGCAAAGGAGGAGGCCGAACGTATGAGAGAGAGGGAAACCTCACGTCCCTGTTGCCGCAACAGAAGGAGACGCCCCAGGCGTCGGGAGTCGCAGGACGATTCCCGGCTGCCGTAGGCGCGGGCCTGCAAACGGCGAGCAGTGGGTGGCTCGCCGTCTGATCAGAACTAGGCCCGGGTCGGCGGCCCGCTGCGATCCCAGCGCGCCTCAAAGAGATGTCAGCGTGGAAGACGGGGCCCGCTAGGGCAGGTGCCTGCTGGGGCTGCGGAATCTGTTCGAAAGGGGTGCCGTAGCCTTTGAACACAAAGGGCACCAGGAGGAGCACGGATGGGTTTTAGTCAGTAACAGTCTGACACTCCCTCTTGCTTTACCCAGAGCGGGAGGAGTCATTTGATGATTTCCATTGAAAAAAAAAAACCATTCCTCTTAAGGATGGAAAAACATCAAATGGCTCCTCCCGCTCTGGGTGGAGCAGAAGGGAGTGTCAGACTCTTACTGACTAAAAATCATCCGTGTTCCTCCTATGCCCTTTACGCTCCAGGGCCGCGGTGACTCTTACGAAAAATTTGCGCAAACATGGCAGGAATGTGCCCTACATACACGTGTACCATTAAACTTGTCACTTTTTTAAAGGCATATAAATATGTCATTGGAGTTTAGAGGTTTACTCCTTATGAAATGTTATCAGCCTCACCAGGTAACGACTGTTCGCCAGTATTAGAGATTCACTACATCGCTAATTCGTTGGTTTCGTGTTTTCTTCATAACGTTGTTAGTTTTGTTTATTAGTATGTATGTATCTATGTATTTAGTATAGATTGTATTTTTTTTCTTTTCTCTGTTTGTCTTTTCTTTATGTTGCACCTACCATGCTGTCTCTGCACCACCCTAAGGTCGACTGGTAGAAAATGCCTACGGCATTAATTCCGCCTTTGTACAGTGTTTCACTAGTGCATAAAGTTTTAATAAATATTTTTTTGTTTTCTTTCCTTTACAGGTAAGCGAACGTTTTGCGCTGCTCGTGTGGGAGATATCGGTACGAGTTATTTATATTCTGAAAACAAAGGCATCAATAAAACGTTCGAGTCGAAAATTGTCCTACAAGAACATGCTCTCGGGATAAAAAGTAGCCCATTCCAGGACATGGTCTCCCCTGTAGCAAGATCCATCCAAATACGAACAAGAGGTAACGATCAAACAGACAGACAGAGTTACTTCAGCAATTATAATATTAGTATAGAATTATTATTTTTTATTCTGAACAAACGGACATATTATTCGTTTATATCAGGATAATTTATACAATACCGACTTATAAACGACTACACTAATTACCACGAAATTATGTAGAAACGCGTATAACAACAAAATAAATCATTGAGCATCAAAAAATAATCCACATCGCTGTCAATGACAATGGTGCCCAGAACACTGGCAACATTGCCGCGTTGAATGGCAATGCTGATTCTTTTGCCAAAGAAAAGTACTGATTCAGTGATTTTTTATACAGAACCATTAAAAACTTTAACGCTCAACATTGTCCGACATTTATCTAAAAAAAAAAAACAATTTGTTTAAACGACAAAAAGTTCGCTCGCACTTAATCTGAGATTTATGTTTTTTCTTCTTTTTCATTTCTTTTAAAATATTTTGTAAAATATGTCTGGCCATAAATAAGAATGTCTGGGTTTTTTTGATAAATGATGATAGTAGTTACGATGTCCAGGATAACCTGAAACGCGGCAGAATGTAGAACAAAAATAAATTGTACTCGTTTGACATATCTTGGTACTTTAGTTCGCATGCAGCGCCATCGAAAAACGTCAAGATTGTATGGTCACTTATTATTATAATATGTCAAACGTGTTGACAGAAACATGGATGCATATACTCGTATTTTGTTGTCTAAGTAAGCACCATAATGTTTTTAATGACAATGTTATCGAGAACGTAGTAAAATAAATTTATATAAAGAACGAACGGACATGTTGGACACCCATGCGCACAAAACGTTTTGGGAATATAAACTTTAATTATGCGCCAGCTATGGAGTGGAATTCCCTGCCAGAGTCTTTGCTTCCTGACAGCTACAACCTGGGAGTCTAAGTCAAGAGTGAATAGTTTACTTCTTGGCAAGCGAGCTCCATTGTCAACTACAATTTCGTTTAGCCCGAAATAACGTGTTTAACTCGTGTTTCCAGACGCCTGTTATTTGACCCTTTTCTAGGAATGCGGCGCTTTTAAGAATATTAATTATCTGCGTAATTGCGAAGCAGTTAGTTTTAGTTGGAACCATTAATCTTCGCTGCCTAAAGCGGACTTGGTTGTCTATTATAACGTCGCAAACACGAAATTTTGCATAGGAACCAAAAGTTTCCCTTAAAACATTCATCGACCTCTTTATCCCTTACCATTCGATGAGATAGAGGTCAAACGCGAGCCTGTCTTCTGCCTAGCTTTTTCCTAACTACTCATATTGGTCTCGGCTCCCAGTCAAACCGGATTCAGCTGAATACCAGTATTTTACGTGGAGCGGCTGCCTACCAGACCTCCGCAACCCATTAACTGGGTAAACACGGAAGTCTTGGCAAGACTGGTGTCAGATTTTCTGGCTTCTAACTATCCGTAACGACTGCCAAAGATCTACAAATGATCCGGGACCAACGGCTTATCGTGCTTTCCGAGGCACGGAGTTGTCTCGGTATGTTGAGTTGGCCACAAACCAACCTCAGCAAGCGTTGCTTAACCTTGAAGCTCGACACATGTGGCTTTTATTTTGTAGCTACGAGCTCTTAAACGCCTATCAATACTAAAAAAAAATACAACCGACAAACAAAAACCTTTTTTTTTGTTTATTTTTTCGTTTTTTGACACCGACTTCCACAATTAAGTTCTTTTTTTTCTTCCGAAGTTATTTTATACCTTGTAGTGTTTTGTTTTTGGAAGTCGGTTGTATTTTTAACCGACTTCTTCAAAAAGGAGGAGGTACATAACATAACATCACGCCGGCACGCTGTGTTTGTGGTTTCACTTTTTAGTGGTACCTGCGTACCCATTACCAGCGCGTATCGGCGCGATGTTATGTTAAGAACTGGTGTAAACACTAAAAAAAAAATGCGATTTCACCAATCTCGATCCATTAACTATCATTTATTGAAGAGTTCCGTTGCCTACCTCCGAAGTTCTTCGTCAGATCTTCACCAAATTGAAATGGGACCAGTCCAGGAAAATACTCATCCAAACAAAAAAAAAAGAATTATCCAAATCGGCTGACAATAGGCGAAAATATCGCTGAACAAACATTTTTCATGGGATCTCATTATTAGATCCTAATTTATACTTTCCATCATCAGCTCAGCAACTTGATATGATGATTATCTGGCACAAATATCTGAATTGCGTTAGAAAATTTATGAAAAACATTGTTTGTGCCTGTAAAATTTGAGGGTTGCCCTCGATTTTCATGGGATCCCATTATTAGAGTCTGACTTGGTGACAATGGGACCAATAAGAAAGTGTACCATTTCAGATGAAACAAGAATTTTTCAAATCGGTTCATAAATGACGGAGTTAGGTTAAAAAACATATAAAAAGAGTACTACTGAATTGAGAACCTCCTCCTTTTTTGAAGTCGGTTTTAAAAGCTTTAGCAAGGATTTACTCAAATCATTGTTATTTTCAACACATCTGAAGAGTGAACAGGCTCCTTCTGGGTAGGCTCGCTCCGTCGTAGACTTTGTCTCTGTCATCTTTGACATAGACTAGAGTCAAGAGCAAACACATCAACAAAAAAAAATTTAATAAAAAACTTGAGAAAACTGTCATGTCAGAAGTACCTATGTGACAACAACAAAACCGGTGCTGGGCCCGAATGTTGGATTACGACCACGGCCCTTTCTCAATGAAGAGGCTTTTGGCTCGAGGAGTGGGAACAAAAAGGCTTATTCAAGATCGAATAGGTTACTTCTAGGCAAGCGTGCGCTCGTTGACCACGACATCGCTTTCCATAAAAAAAAAAATCGAAAGAAATACCTACGCCTCTCACAGGCCGTTTCACAAAAACCAACCTTAACTGCCATACATCTAAAACTCTTTTTAGTTTGTATTATCACCTAGACAACATAAGGCTTAACACTCCTCCTACCCAAATAAAAGAACATACATTTAATTGGTTTCTCCAAACGATTACACTTGAAAACTTTTCTCATTTGGGTTACTTAGTTAGTATAACCTATCTATTCTGTGTCAGAGGGTATAAAGGTATTTTAAAAGTAAGCTTTAGCGTTTATTGGCTTAAACTCGATAGTCTTTGCCAAAATCAATTTGAAATGGAGAGGTGTAAGTTATAGGCGGAAGCGTTTTCTTTTAATGGTTGGGTGTAAATTGGCGTTTTAGCTATATTTCACTGAATTTATCGGTAATTTTATTAGTAAATGTTATTTCCTCGGTAATCTAGTTTCAGTTCTCAATTGGAAAACTTATGTATACTTTATTAAAACAAAATATATACACTTCAAATAAGAAACCCTAACTAAAATAAGGCGTCAAAAAATTCGTCCGCATCGCTATCCACTGGAAGTGAGCCCAAAAGACTGGCGGCAATCCCACGTTGTATGGCAATGCTTATCCTCTGTCCGAGGTAAAAGCCAGCCCTCGGGTCACGCGAAGTGTCAACTAAGCGTTTAGAAAGATCTTTAAATGAGGCATGAGCACTCGGATGAGTGGAAATAACTGAAAACTGCGACTTCATAATAGCCTATAAAGTGCAAAACTTTACTCATTATCAGCTATACTAACTGACTACTAAGTACCAACGTACTTAGTAGTCAGACGTAACAGAAGTACAGAGGTATTGTAGATAGCATATGCCAAAATCACTTTGAAATGGAGAGGTGTAAGTTATAGGCGGAAGCTTTTTTTATTTTCACTATCTTTAAGCAGTAACTAATAGAACCTGAAAAGGAGAGGGAGCCCATTGCCCATCATTTGGGATATGACGAGCTACTTCTTAGCGTGTCGAAGGTAAAAGATGATTTTTATGTTTGGCCTAGTAGTACCCAGTAGTAGTAACGGTAACACGGGCTGCTAAGATAACTTTAGTAAGAGCATGTAGCCATAATAATTAAGAAATTAAGTGATTTATTCAAATCAGGATGAGTGCCAGCACTTTTTGAACAATAACGTTTACATAAAGACCGACCCTCAAAACGCCCTCTTATCCTGAGATCTGCAATCAAAGAAAAGAAAAGTGTCAGTTTTGAGGACCAAAACTGACACTTTTCTAGAATTTGTCGGGCAATATCGCTTAAACGAACCTTTCTGGCGCAGCCATGAAGCTCACAATATGTTTGTACTTGACTCATTTGTACTTTAGTTAATATCAATTTATTCTGTGTCAGAAGTACAAAGGAATTTAATAGTAAGCTGAGTGTTTATTGGTCAGTCTAAACTCGATAGTGTAGGTATATCAAAATCACTTTGAAGTAGAGAGGCGGAAGCTTTTTTTTATATTGTCACAATTTTTTTATTGGTTACTTGTAAAAGTTTTATTTAATTTAATTATTATTTTAGTTGGTCGCTGGTTGATGCGGTTCTGGGTTACGGTCTTCAAGTGAGAAAAACTATTAGTGAAAAATCGGTTTTATATTCGCTAAGTTCGCGACACAAGAAAATATAATATTGCGTCATTTTTTTTGCAGATAAAACGAAATAAAAGTTTCAAGTTCAGGTTACTTCACGGTGTCATCTGTAAACGTACCTCCTATTTATTCGCATAAAAAGCTTTAAGATCGCTTTTGAAGGGAAATGTTCTTACGCACATACCATTGAAAACGCTATTGTGAAAGAATCATCATCTTCCTACCCTTATCCCATGTTACTTGGGGTCGGTACTTCACTTTTTCCTACTCAGTCTTTATTGTTCCAAACAACTGACATTCTATAAGCGACTGTCATTCTCAAAATGTCAAAATACAAGGGTGATCAGTGTGACATTTCGACAGCGTTTGTCAATCCCATGAATTTTTGACGTTTTGATAATCGCCTTCGCCACGCTACCGCTGGCGCTGGCAAAATGTCTCTTGTCTAGAGCCTCAACTGAAGCAAAAGTCAAGCTATCACAAACTTCCTTTTCTTTCATGAATCTTCACACAAACCATCCATCTTCCATTGTCAAAGAATAACTTCCATACCACTTATCTCCAGGACTTTTTACACAAAAATTAGGCACATACCACTGAAAAAGTTACTTTCTGAGGACCCTGTAAAGTAGGCGCCATCAGGACTTCCAAAACAAAGATTAACTAAATCTCAGCTCATTCTCGCCTCAAGCTAAAAATATAAGAGTACTTCAGCAAGCCTCATTGAACGATTATTGGATCGCCTGTTCTAGATTTTGAAGGCACTTCGAAAAGATACTTAGACCTGAATCACTTGAGTTGAGATGTGGTTCAAGTTACAAGCTTAAAGCAAGAATAACAAATCGTTTATAATAACAGCTTTAAGCTGCCTGTCTATGGACGCGGAGCGAGGCAGCGGTGTGGAGTGGAGGGAAGGAGTAATGCGGAGCGGAGTTGCGGACTGTGTCTGTCGATTGATGTAGAGCGAGCTAGTTCTGAGCGGAGTTGCGGACTGTGCGGAGTAACGAGTTCACACAAAGAGTCTTCACTTCGCTTCCCCGATCCGCAGCCAACTTGCTCCGCTTCCCGACTTTGTATGATTTTTTAAACTAGTTCGCAAATCCCTGTCCACTGAAACGGATCGGGGACTTTATACAATTCTGTTGGTTAATATTGGCAAAGCTGAACACCTTGCTCCTGTCCTCTCCACTCAAGTAGACAGTCAGCCTTAAATCATCAAAAAACCGTGCAACTAAATAATAGCCGCACGGATCGCACTTCGAAGTTAAGCTATGCTTTTCAAGGTCGGTACGCGGATGGGTGACCATCGATTACATAACCAATTTCCTTCCTGCTGCCATTTGTAGATCTTTGACAATCGTTACACTCAGAAGCCATGTTTGATATCAGTATTGCCAAGAGGTGTCGTGTTACTCAGATACTGTGCTTCGGAGGCCAGATAGGAAGTCGCTCCATTTAAAATACTGGTACTCCGCTGTTCTGATTAGACTAGAAGTCGACGCCAACATAGTTGAGGAAAGGCTAGGGAGATTCAGACACTAGTTTTGTGTATAAGACAAATCAAAACAATGACTCAAGAAACTCACACAACACAAGTCTCAACTCATGTATAGTATTTTTTTTTTTTTTTTTTACTAGGATTTGATTTGATTGATAGGCTATATCATCGCTTACCATCAGGTGTGGTGGATACCATCTCACCTGATGGTAAGCGATGATGTGGTCGAAGATGTAGCACGCTTGCCTAGAAGTAACCTATTCACTCTTGACTTAGACTCCCAGGTTGTAGCTATCGGGAAACACAGACTCCGGCAGGGAATTCCACTCCTTAGCTGTACGCATTAATAATGTGTTCCCAAAACGTTTTGTGCGTATGGGTGGGATGTGTTTGTCTGTACCGAATAAGCTCCGAAACTACTGGATCGAATTTAACTATTTTTCAAGAATAGATAGCTAAATTATCAGAGACTAACATAGGATATTATTTAATTAGAAATAAATATAGATCTGTAAAAAAATTACAACGCTAAACCCGCGCGAACGAAGTCGTGGGCAGAAACTAGTTTCCAATAAAACTCAAATTACAACCGTACTTTGAAACAATAACGAAAAGAGAGAAATACACGAATAATCGAGCGAATTTCGTAACCTCAACCATCATCCCCGAAAAGCGATGAAAATTACATGAAAATATTTTCTTTCAGTTAAAAAGCGAGCAATTGAATGGGGCTCGATAAATGGCGCTTGGCAATTGTTTCGATATAACGGCATTCGAACCAACTCTCTGGAGTACTATTGAGATTATTGTGGTGCAAGTTGGAAGTGATAGCGATTAGAATTTTCATGTTTTTACGGCGTTTTTTATTCGACGATTGTCATATCAGTCTAAATCGTATGGGTTACCTTTTTTTTTGTTTTTTTTGTATGGGTTACCTACCCATACGATTATTACCAAACGTACAATGGCGGTCTAAGAGTGCTTTTCTACCAGAGATGAGCGAAGATGCGTAGCGAGGGATGTGTTTGTTAAGAACCAATAGAATCGCTACTATGTTGCGAAATTGTTCGAAAGTGTTACCACGGCACTGGAACGCAAAGAGAATTTGAAGGAACACGAGAAGGTTTTATTCAGTATGAATCTTGAACTGGGGTGAGGAATAATTTGATGATTTCCCATAAAAAAAAGTTTTATTTTCATTAAATATTTTGTAGCACTCAATTATTTACACTTACAGTAGGAACTATTCACGTCAGCGGAAATTTCAACTGGGTCAATTTCAACAATGTTGTTGTTGCAGACTTGCAGAAAATGTTCATGGCTAAACTGAAGTGTCTGTTTCTAATATCAAATTAATAGCATTATTTATTTAATTATTCACAAAATCCACATTTTTTTTTTACTAAGTGAATATGAAAGTACTTAAAAAACAAATGGCTGGACCAATTCTTGCGGGACCTTTACTGGCAGCTGCTACTATAACAAGTAAATTTTAGAAAAATAAAAAAAAGGTTCCAACGAATTCAGAACCTCCTCCTTTTTGAAGCCGGTTCAAAAAAAAAAAAGAATCAAGGACCGTGCAAAAAAAATTAAAGCCCATGATAATACTATTCACGGGAGCGTAGCCACGAGCAGAAGTATTGTATATAATTACTGCATTGGGCGGCTAATTTGCCAATATAGCAACAAATATAGGCGAAGTAGGACAACGCATTGGTTTGATCTTGTTGAGTCAGCATCCAGTGTAAATACGGGAGTCTGACCTTGAATATGACGCTTTAATCATAATCGACAGAGTTGATTTATTTGTCTTCCTTGGAGAGTAATCAGCATGTAACGGAATTGTTCAGGATTGACCGCGGCCTTGGATCTCAAAGGACAATTAAAGGAACACGGATGGGTTTTAGTCAGTAAGAGTCTGACACTCCCTCCAGCTCCGCGCAGAGCGTAAGGAGTCATTTGCTGATTTCCCATCTCTAGTTCTGTGATTGCTGGGCTTTTTAAACGTAAGAAAGTTGTACATTTCAGCATCGCAGCTTGCTTTGCGCGCTCTGACGTCAAGTGTCCTGCTTCATCACAGTGACTACACATCAGTTTTTGCTGCGTCCGTGTTTTCGGCATTTGTAGCACCAAGTACTCTTGTTAAAAAATAATGAAATTCTTAAGTTTCGCAAAGAATGTCTTGAAAACTTACTTCGGCGGGACATTCACTGGTTTTTGAACTGAAAGTTCGCTTACACGGACAATAAAAATGATTAATTCTTATTAGCAATACTGGTCGAGGATTTCATCACTACTTAAGTCTCAATTAATTTACAGTTTACTAGGGGCAGTAAGGTCCAACGACCCCAGTCGTTGGACCTTACTGCCCATACGATAAGAAGAATTAATTTACGGTAATTGACGCTTGCTACGTCGATTTGGAGATTTTTTTTTTTGCAATGACAACATTAAGCGATATGGAGGAACTTCTGAACTGGGCAATAAACGTGTAATTTATTTGAATAAAGAAACAAAGTACAGAGAGAGCAATATCAAATAAAAGAAGTAATTGGAAACAATATATCCGAAACAATTGCCGCATTTATTAAAGTTGCTGCGCATTGCTCCACTAATTGCTCCAGTTTGATCCACACGTATTGCCGAACAATAATTACTGAAAAAGTTGCTTGTGTAAACACAACCTTAAACTAGGAGCAACAAGAACCAGTTTACGAGTAAGTGTCTTGAAAACATAGTTCAAATCCGCTAACCGCTCACAACTTGAACCCCATCCGCAAATACATAACAAAGATCAAAGAAAACATTAAGACACATGTTTTATGTGCTTTTTATGTATCCCCGCGCGCCACGGAGATTATTTTGATAAATAAATGAGTTATGCGATATTTTGTATATGACTGCAGGCTGAGAAGAAGAGTATGGTGGAAATAAATTGTATTATTGTGGGAGAGTTCCGGTTTTTTTGGCATGAGGTTACCGGGTTTTTAAGCGTGTTTTTGAGATCAAGGTTACAGATTTCAAACCGGGTGATTCGCTATTTTTGAAAGACAGCTTAGGTAAATCATAAGTTTTCATTTGGCTTTGTCTAAGACGGGTAAAAAGCGTTCGCTGTTGCATTTTGACACGGTCGCAAGATTTTGCGACTTGAATTTTCTTTAAAGGTAGGTAAGTACGAAACGAGAAATGGTCGCTTGGAAATGAATAAATTGGAAACCAATATGATTTGGACAAATTTTATATCTACACTAGTTGACCCACGCAACTTCGTTTGCGTCACAATTTTCATTACTGCTCCGCTAATATTGGTCTTAGCGTGATGATATATAGCCTTCCTCGATAAATGGGCTATCTAACACTGAAGACTTTTTTTAAATCGGACCAGTAGTTCCTGAGATTAGCGCGTTCAAGCAAAAAAACAAACAAACTCTTCAGTTATACATTCAGTCAAAAAAGTATCGGGAATGGATGATTTGTTTATGGTTCCAAATACAAATTTTTGTTTTTTTGTAGTAGATTGGCACAACTGTTTTCCATTTTGGCGCGGAGTTTGAGTTGCATCTGTTATTTATATTAAATACAGTGCTAGTTTTAGTAATATCATATATAGTGTGTATTGCGAATTTCTTATTGGACAAAAATATCGAACAAAGAGTTTGTCTTAAATTTTGCATCGCCAATGGAATTTCGTGTTCGGAGTCACTGAAAATGTTACAGAAGGCTTACGGTGAATCGACTTTATCAAAAACTCGTGCTTATGAGTGGTTCAAAGCATTCAAAAGCGGTCGAGATGTGATGGAAGATATCCCTCGCTCTGGTAGGCCGTCAACGTCTGCAACTGAAGTTAACATCGCAAAAGTGAAGGAAATAGTGACTGAAAATCCCCGTTCAACTCTGAGAGAGATAGCCGCCGAACTTTCTGTATCTCACGAGTCGATCCGTACCATTTTAACTAATCATTTGGGTATGAAACATGTTGCTGCTCGGCTAGTCCCAAAAGATCTGAATTTTCTCCAAAAACTCAATCGCATGAAAGTCGCTGAGGACATGCTAGAACGAGTCAGTTCGGACCCAACATTCATGAAACGCATTGTTACTGGTGACGAGACGTGGGTTTACGAGTTTGACATGCAAACTAGTCAACAAGCTTCGGAGTGGCGCCTTCCAACTGATCCGAAACCGAAAAAACCACGCCAAAGTCGATCAAAAGTCAAAGTCATGTTGACTGTTTTCTTTGACTATCACGGTGTTGTGCACTCTGAATTCTTACCGGAAGGTCTAACGGTAAATAAAGAATATTATTTGAGCGTTATGCGGCGTTTAAGAGAGCAAATTCGACGAAAAAGGTCAGATTTGTGGAAAGAAAATTCTTGGATTTTGCACCACGACAATGCGCCTTCGCACAAGGCTATCATTGTGAACGAATTTTTAACCAAACACTCAACAAATACCATCCAGCAACCACCATATTCACCAGATATGGCTCCTGCTGACTTTTTTCTTTTTCCTAAACTCAAATTACCACTTCGTGGCACCCGTTTTCAATCGATAGAAGACATAAAGGAGAATTCGCGGCGAGAACTGAACTCAATTCCGGAAGCAGCGTTTAAAAAATGTTTTGATGAATGGATTATTCGTTGGCGCAAGTGTATCGTTTCTAAAGGAGCATACTTTGAAGGTGATAAAATAAATTTGGATGAATAACAGACATTTTGTGTATTATTGATCTTTTCCCGGTACTTTCTTGACAGAGTAGTATATTAGTGTAGATAGGATAACTTACACGTAAAGTATGCAGGATTAAAAATACTAAGTTTAATTAGGGTTCCGTACAAAAAGGTTAACTAAAAATATCCTGTTTCTAAGCCTCCACTATCCGTCTGTCTCTTAGCGGAGTAAGGGTGCCTGTCCATTTCAGCGAAGTGTGGCAGCGGAGCGGAGAAACGGATGAATATTAACCAATCATGTCAGTCAAAATGTCAGTGACTCACGTGGTGCGGAGATTTTATGCAATCCCATTGCTTAAAAATGTATTCGTTTCTCCGCTCCGCTGCCTCGCTCCGCTGTAATGGACAGGCACCCTTATGCGATATTTTGTATATGACGGCAGGCTGAGAACATGAATATGGTGGAAATAAATTGTATTATTGTGGGAACATTTCGGTTTCTGTGGCTTGAAGTAACCGGATTTTGTGGTGTGGATTTTGGGAATACCTTTTTAAGTGCGGTTTTGAGCTAAAGGTTACGGGCTTTTAAGCTGAAGGCAGATGCAATTAGAGCGTTTTTGATAGATTACCACTAATATGCGAATGTGAACGTACCTAAGTACGGGAATAATACCGTAGTGCGGGCCATTCGCGATCCAATAATTTGATTAAACAGGCTCGTTCAAACTGTTTGATCAAATTGGCATAAATGTCTGTGGGAAAATTTAATCAAAAGGTAGTCGTCAAATGGCATGAAGAATGATTAAACAGTTTGAACCAACCTGTTTGATCAAATATCTTGAACGCGGCGCGTGTGGTCCGTATAAAGAGCATTTGTATTCGCATCGCAATCGCAAACTATAAGCAACACCTCTAATTCCGGTACATTTTGCAAAGTTTTTGATTTGATTGATTGAGATGATACTGCGACTTCAATTTCAACGCTTTACGAGAGTTCATCATCATCATAACAGCTGAACGACGTCCACTGCTGGACATGGGTCTCCCTCAAAGAAGGGTTTGCCATAATCGCCACGCTTGGCAGGCGGGTTGGCGATCGCAGTGTATGGTGTTGCGTTTTACAGAGAACGTTGCTGCCCATTCTCTGGTGAGTTCCTTAGTCGCCTCTTACGACACCCGCGGGAAGTGATGGGATGGTATTATTCTTTTACGGCACCATACGGCACCGGCCGACACCATACGGCAACGAGTGTTGGCCTTCTATAAATCTATACCAATTTTATAAAGCTGAAGAGTTTGATTGTTTCTTTGGTTGAACAAAAATGATCTCTTAGTGTTAGATACGCTAATTATCGAGGCAGGCCATTATAGGTTATTTCACGCCACTATCAACAGGAGCGGAGCATTCATGTAAAATATGACGCAGACGAATTTGCGCGGGTAAGCTTGGACTTTATGTCTGGATTTACTTTCAAAAAACACTAGATAAAAATTTCTTGTTATTGATTTGACAAAAGCATCTGAAACGGGTTGTTATTAGTGTTCTGTTCTGAAAGGGTAACCTACAGAAACCTATTAGGCCGCGTCCAACGCTGCAGCGGCGCGTTCAAATGCAGAGATGTATAGTGCAAATGCCCGCGCCGCCCGCCGCGCCGCTGGATTCGTGTCCGCGGCCTTACTAATCCTCGGCTGTCCATCCATCTGCCTCAGATAACAGTGGAGGTTAAGCAAGGAACCGTTGTAGGTTACCTTTCGGTTACGGAACCCTTCCTCGTCCTCCCTCCTTGCGTCGTATTCCTCAGTGCTGAGGGTCGTGACCTCCCTTCTGAATCTCTTTCACACGTATGATGTTTCTCCACCTTTTCTGTCCTTAGCGGTGTGGAGCGCGTTGTGAACGGTAGCGTCAAGGATGGTGCGAATCTGGTCAGACCAACGTATTAGACTGCGTCCACGAGGTCTTTTTCTGTCTACTTTGCCGGTCACGATGAGCTTCCCGAGGTTGGAGGTACCCTTAAAAGCACTCAGTTTAAGACTTACTTCTTAAGTCCGCCTAAAGTTTTGTAAATATTGCTATACTCATATAGCAATATTTACAAAACTTTTCTTAATAATATACACTGGCCTAACATACTATTTACAAGTTTTACCATCGTATATTGGTGGAGGCGCCGTAAAGAGTTTTGACGTCTCCGAAGCTGACGTGATGGGTGACGTCACACCATCAGTATATCGCAGAGCGCTGTGTAATTACATCATGCTCCTGTTTATAAATAAGATTGGACGAAAATCAAGACATTTTACATACGTTGATAAGCTGAAAAACAGACCTGAAAATCCACCGAGTGTAATGGTTAGTTTACACAGTGCAAACTAGCGTGCGAGTCAGCCTGCCGAGTAGCTGCAGTGCAATGACTTGCATCGTTTGGACGTATCGAGTTACTGCCACGTGCGAGTTGGATAGTAGCTCACATCCGGTGCTTCAACATATTTTTTGTTTTTAATCGACTTCCAATCAGAATCCAATTTCGTCGGTTTTTTTTTATGTATATACACAGATTACTCTGAGGGTTCCGATTTCTGTGAGTTCAATTTTTTTTTTACTATTGATATAGCACGCGCTTGACCACCAACTCACCTGATGGTAAGCGATGATGTGGTCAAAGATGGAGCACGCTTGCTTAGAATTAACCTATTCACTCTTGACTTAAAGACTCCTAGGTTGTAGCTATCAGGAAACAGACTCTGGCAGGGAATTCCACTCCTTAGCTGTACGCATTATGAATGTGTTCTCAAAACGTTTTGTGCGTGTGGGTGGGATGTCCACCATGTACCGGTAACGCATCGCCGTTCGTCTTGTGGCCCGATGATGGAACGGGCTTGGCGGAATTAAATTATGCAATGCCGTCGCACATTCCCCAAAATGCAACCGGTAGAAAACCGACAAGCTAGCGACTCGTCGTCGATGCTCAAGACTTGGAGCTTCGTCGATCATATCAATACTTGCCATTTGGTCCTGTAAAAATTTGATTCAGTTTGGTTCAGTAGTTTTTATTTTACGAGCATTTTTGCTTATTTTAATTTCTGCGTAGATGAAGACGTTGTCCAAGTATCACCACTTAAGAGTGAAAAATAAAAAACTTTTTACAAAATATATTACCGACTTCCGAAATTAAGGTTATTTTACGCTTTGTAGTGTTTTGTTTGGAAGTCGGTTATATATTTTTTGTAAAAAGTTTTTTTCACTCGCTTGCTCGCCTGACAGTAACTCGCACATGGCAGCAGCTCAGACATCACTCGCATTGTAAGGACGCGTTCGGCAGTAGCTCGCCAGAGTCAGCCAAGCAGTTGCGAGGGGAACCTGTATTTTTTAGTGCTGCGCCTCGCAAGACAATTCGCAACAACTGTCATCGTGAAGACAGTAGACAATCCGAGTAGCTGTCTACTGTCTGATCAGCAGTTGTCACTGTGTAAACTAGCCATCCACTTAAAAACAGTAAATCCTTCCTAACTATATTCGGATCAGATTGCAGTCTAACAGAATGCAGCTGAATACCAGTATTTTGATTGGAATACGACAAACTCGTAATAATTAGGAGCTCGTGGCTAGATAATAACAGCCGCACGGGTCGATCTTCAAGGTTAAGCAACGCTTGCCAAGGTTGGTCTGTGGATGGGTGACCATCTTAACATACCGAGTTTCCTCCGTGCCTCGGAAAGCACGTTAAGCCGTTGGTCCCGGCTGTCATTTGTAGATCTTTGGCAGTCGTTACGGATAGTCAGAACTCAGAAGCCAGTAAATCAGACTCCAGTCTTGCCATGAAGTACCGTGTTACCCAGTTACTGGATTGTGGAGGTCTGGTAGGCAGCCGCTCCGCGTAAAATACTGGTATTCAGCTAAATCCGGTTTGACTGGAAGCCGACCCCAATATAGTTGGGAAAAGGCTAGGCAGACGACGACACTCGGAAACACGATAACCCTTGGCAAGACTGATGACAGATTTTCTGCCTTCTCACTGTCCGTAATGACTGTCAAAGGTCTGCAAATGACAGCTGGGACCAACGGCTTAATGTGCCTTCCGAGGCACAGAGAAGTTTCGGTCTGTACTCATTACAGACCGAAACTTCTGTGTGCCTCAAAACCACCGTTTGTCCGATCGGCTGTTATAACTAAATGAGCCACGAGCTCTTCCTCATCTAACACTGGTGGTGGCGCCGACAAGACTTGACATCGTCGAAGCTGACGCGACGAATGACGTCACACCGTTAGTACATCTTGGAGCGCTGTGTAATTACATCATGCTTCTGGTTATAAATAAGATTGGGAAGAAAATCGCTTTACGCCTGAAAATAAAGACGGTTTATATGCATAGGCCAGGAAGCCGCTCAATTCTGTTAAACTTTCATTGTAAGAATTTACGTGCAGTAAACTTCATCGTATCAGCCAAAAGTCGTCCACTGCTGGACATAAGCCTCCCCCAAGTGTCCGGGCCTGTGCGTCTCGCATCCATCGATTACCTACAACCCTCACCAAGTCATCGGTCCACCTTGTGGGAGGCCTTCCAATGCTGCGTCGTCCGGTACGCGGTCGCCACTCCAGAACTTTTCGGCCCCATCGACCATCTAAGCTTCCGCTGTCCTTCCCTCTGTCTGTCAGCGGGCTGTATCTTAACAACCGTAATAGGCAGGCAGTTAAAATGTTCACAGAGTGTATATTTCTATTGCCGCTATAAAAAAATAATAATAAAAAAGGGTAATCAAAAATGATAATTTTAAAATTAAAGGGGGCTCGCATACAAGAAACGCGTTCTTTTTTTTTCAGTTTATGGTACGGAACCCTTCGTGTGAGAGTCTAACTCGCACTTGGCCGGTTTTTTCTTTGCAAGAAAATCAAATTCATCGAATTAATAAACTTTTGTGAATGACACTGAATTTCAGACATTTAAAAACATGACTGACACTTTACTAGAAACTACTGGAGGAGTGAAGGGGAAGCACCAAGGGAAGATTTTCCGAAATACCTACGGTAACAGGAAAAAACTCGATATGGGCGTACGCAGTCGCCGGTAAAAGTTGGTATATTAATTCATCAAGAATAGCTAAGTTTTTTTACTTTAAATTATATACATAGAATTTACGAAAGAATGCCTGCTCCAGTGTAACATAAAATCATTCAATTCCTACACAAAACCTCAAGAAAAATACCGCACAGCCCCAAAAATACCGCACACTACATTACAAGACTTCCTGCCCACACTACTATGATTGCGTACGGCTGTACGACATAAACAACGCGACTGCAATAAAATCATAATGTTTGCTATTTATTTGTCCGGGTTGAACGCACGGGTCAGATCGACTGAAATAGAATGGTGCCACTGTCGAGGTGGGATGAGTAGATCAACTTGGTTCGGTGATTGAGTTAGTATGCGTTCAATCATATTTTAGCAAAAAGTATTGGTTTTTTTACCCAAAGGGTAACCAACGGAACCCTATTACTAAGCCTCCGTCGTCTGTCCGTCCGTCCATCAGTCCGTCCGTCCGTCCGTCTCTGTCTGTCAGCGGGCTGTATCTCAAGAACCGTAATAGGTGGATAGATAGTGGTGAAATTTTCACAGATTGTGTATTTCTATTGATTGATCGAAACAATCAATTTACCTGCTTTTTCACAATTATATTGGATATATTACAAGTATAGTCTACTCTAGGGCAGCGGAAGTCATATTCGCACCTACAGCCACTGACGTAATGGCCAGCACAGACGGTTACGGCAGTGGATTTTTATTTATCAACTAGCGGACGTCACGCGGTTTCACCCGCGCAGTTCCCGTTCCGTGGGAGCACGGGGATAAAATTATAGCCTATGTTACTCGCTAATAAAGTAGCTGTCCATTGCTGAAAGAATTTCTAAAATTGGTCCTGGAGTTTTTAAGTTTATACGTTACATACAAAAATAATACAAATTTTTCCTCTAAGTATAGGTACTAATATTATTGTAATTAGATTGAATTTAATAGTTATAGAAATAAGGTACATATTTAAATACTCGGATCGGCCTCGAAGCATCGCAGCGCAGTTTTTGGCCGATAAATGTGTGTCTAGTCAAACCTTGAGGTGGTTTAGAAACTCTGACACTAGGGTGTGTGGGGTCGTGTGAATCACTTCGCCTATTAGTGCATAAAAATCCGTTCGGTTGTTTTTGAGTTTTTCTATCGATTATATTTTAAATAATCGACGGATGAAAATAGATTGCATGTAGCGGAGATGAGAATGTTGAGATGGATGTGTGGAGTAACGAGAGATAAAGTGAGAAATGAGTACATTAGAGGCACATTAAAAGTGGCGCCAGTGACGGAAAAGTTAAAAGGGAATCGCTTGTCTTGGTATGGTCGAAGGGAACCCCAAATAATATGGGATAAGGGCACGAAGATGATGATATTTAAAATAATCGATTATTAAACAATGTGTTTATTTTTCGCGGGTCGGTGTTAAAAAAGTAAAGACATTCGGATTTTTCTAAAATTTTTAACATTTTATTAATATTAAAATAATTCAATAAACTGATTAAGTTTACTTGAGTACTCAGTCTACAACCTTTGGTATTGAAGTACTCACGTTTGTGACTCTGTGTGACACTGTAATACCTCACGAATACCACCTGCCAGTCGATCACAATTTTCAGAGAATCACAATTTTGAGAATAGGTTGCGATATCTCTATCTATTCATGGTTTTGTACTTTTTTAGTGTTCAGATAAATAGTTTGACAGGTAGACACGGCTATATCGATGAGTAATATAGTGATACTAGTTGACCCGCGCAACTTCGTCTGCGTCACAATTTTCATTACTGCTCCGCTCCTATTGGTCTTAGCGTGATGATATAAGTATAGCTTATAGCCTTTCTCGATAAATGGGCTATCTAAAACTGACAGAATTTTTTAAATCGTTTCAGTAGTTCCTGAGATTAGCGCGTTCAAGCAAACAAACAAACTCTTCAGCTTTATATATTAGTATAGATTTTATTGTACCGCTATACTAGAAAGGTTTCTGGGTATGTTTTTTCTATTCCAAAACTCAGAATAAAAATAAAATGAATACCGGTGATTTATTGTTGGTACACGGATGTGCCATTGAAATTGACGCATAATGGCATCCCATACGCCATACCAAATCACGCGGTTAAAACTTCTTTTTTTTTAAAACGCAGTGTTTAATATCCCCCCGATCGACTAAAAACATGGCGGCTGCAGATCACATCAAGATTGTTTACCTTTTGTAGATTTTTTTTACAATAAAACTATTCAATTGTTTTTAAGTCGCGACGGCTATTGTGCCCAGGTGACCACAGGTTAAAAACCAATGTTAGTTACATTAATTTTTAGTTACATTTTAGTTTAAGCAGTAGTTTTTGTTTAATGTTTGTTTAAAAGTCACATCAAGATCGTTTACCTTTTGTAACTCCCTAAACATTTCTAGTAAAAGTAGGTCTTATTCGTTGTTCTTCTGCATAAACTTGCACTGTGTCTTCGCCTATATTTAACGCGTGCTATGAATATGGTGCTCTCAATTCATCATGTGATCGGCTCCCATTGATCAGCTGCTAGTCTATTCTGTAAGTAACCATTTCGACATCGAGCCTCACCTGAGTGAGATAGCTCACAAAGTGAACTTTATTGCACACAACATAAAGGTCTTATCTTTATACTCACGTCGGATTCCGCTGTCGAGACTCGAAACTGTTGCTACAGAATAGGGGTACAGGAGTCAATATTATAATTAGAAGCCGAGATTTATATGGACCATATCTTCACGCCTGTGTTCCTCGAGGGTTGGTAGAGGCGTATGGTACACCTATATTTAACGAGTTTGACTTCCTTATGAAATTTGGAGCAAGCCTAATAACCGGGTTTAATTTAGAATTTAGCGTACTCTTGAAAATTTATTGATGGATAAATCCAACAACAATAAACTTTAAAGAGTTTATTTTTTTCTTTATTTTTAATCAACCAACCATGGCAAGCGTTGCTTAACCTTGAAGATCGATCTGTGCGGCTGTTATATACCTTCAAGATCGACCCGGTGCGGTTTTTCTCTCAAAGACCAAAACGTAAACAAAATATAACAATGTACTTCTCATCTTGGATAATGGAGTAACACAAGCAATACATCAATATTTACACTGACAAGGCACACGAAATTAAGATTTATGAGTACATGAAATGTAAAAAAAGAAATGTTGGAATAAGAAGTGGTATTCCATGTTTTTAATTTGGCGTATACGTGTTTAGGTATGGAATACCTATCAGGATGATCCAAAAGTAATGATAAATCGGTTCATATTTTCTATACTAAAAATAAAGCTGAAGAGCTCTTTTGCATGTTTGAACGTGCTAGTCTCTGGAACTCCTCTCCACGTGAAATAGGTACTGGTATTCAGCTGAATCCGGTTTGACTGGAAGCCGACCCTAATATAGTTGGGAAAAAGCTAGGCAGTTGACTGCAAATCACAAGTCACTTAATGCTAAGGTGAGGGCAATGCTTAGAGTTTCCTTGCGTGATCGAATCAGGAATGATAATATCCGTAAGATAACCAAGGCTACCGACATAGCCCGAAGGATCGCCAGACTGAAGTCGTAATAGGCAGGGAATGGGGTTGCCATACAAGAAACGTATCTTTTTCGATTTATCGTACGGAACCCTTCGTCGGAGAGCCCAACTCGCAATTGGCCGGCTTTTTTAACTTTTAATTTTATTTAATTTTTATTATTTGTTGTTATAGAAGCAATAGATGTACACACTCTGTGTAAATTGAATTTTGTACCTATCTTCTTCTTAAGATACAGACCGCTGATAGACCGGCAGACGGACGGACAGCTCGGTAATAGGGTTCTGTTGGTTACCCTTTGAGTGCGGAACCCTAATAGGAGCATTAGAATACACCTGAGTTAGGATGTGGATGACTATAATTTGATTCACATTTTCTTTGCAGATGCAATTTTATAATATAACTTTAATGTTTTTAATTACTATTTTCATTTATATTTTGGTTATGTGAAGAGGAGGGATGAAACTAGAAGAGTTATGAATATAAATGTGGATGGATGGAAAGGGAGAGGAACGCCGAAGAAAAGGTGGATGGATTGTGTGAGGAGCGATATAAATGAAATGGGAGTTTGTGATAGTGTGACGGCTGATAGGGCAGAGTGGATGAAAAATACGTGTTGCGCCGACCCCAAGTAACATGAGGGTTGACTGGTAGAAAATGCCTATGGCATTAAGTCCGCCTTTGTACATTTGTGTGCAAGAAGTATGAAATAAATAAATAACATGGGATATGGGCAGGAAGATTTTGTAATGTTTCAGATTTTCATTCCTTCTTTGACAAGTAAGCGATTGTCTTGCTCTGCTCGTCATAGTCAACTAAGTAAGAGATTTGGGTAAGAGTTATTGTAATTTATAAAACAAAGAAAAAAAACTTTTTAACAAAAAATAAAACCGACTTCCAAAACCAAAACACTACAAAGTAAAAAATTACTTTAATTTCGGAAGTCGGTGTTCAAAAACAAAATAACCAAAAACACCGACTTCCGAGTTTTTTTCTTTGTTTATTTTTCACTTTTTAGTGGTACGCAGGTACCACAAAAAAAGTGAAGCCACAAGCACAGCACGCCGGCGTGATATTATGTAATGAACTGGTGTAAACAATCAACAGACATGCGATTACAGAAATCCCGATCCATTTGCAATCATTTATTTAAGAGTTCCGTTGCCTGCCTCCGAAGTTCTTCATCAGATCTTCACCAAATTTAAATGGGACTAGTCCGAGAAAATACTCTTCCAAACAATAAAAGAATCATCAAAATAGTAAAGTTTATGAAAAACAGTGTATGTGCTTATAAAATTTGAGGGTTTCCCTCGATTATCATGACATCCCATCAACAGATTCTGACTTGGTGACAATGGGACCACATCAGGAGTATAGTCTTTCGAATAAAAAAATAATTTTTAAAATCGGTCCAGAATTGGCGGAGAAATCGGTGAACATACATAAAAAAAGAGATACATACGGCTGAACATAGAACCTCCTCCTTTTTGAAGAAGTCGGTTAAACAATAAAGGTCAGGTTCGGAAGAAAACAAAACGTTGGGGAATTCAAAACTCCGCTATGCACTCGATGTAATTTTCAGTACCATGGAAGTACAAAGTTTATAGAGTTCCGTCGAACAGGGTGTGACCTGTAAAGAGATCCCGGACACCTCCGTTGAAAAGGGAGGATCCTTCGACCGGACGAATATTGTGTCTGATGGGCCCGATTGTTTTTGATTCACTTGTGGACATGCGCTAACGCAACGTATCATCATCTGCCTTGCCTTTTCCCAACTACGTTGGGGTCGGCATCCAGTCAAACCGGATTCAGCTGAATACCAGTATTTTACGTGAAGCGGCTGCCTACCAGACCTTCACAACCCATTAAATGGGTAACACGGTATTTCTTGGCAAGACTTGAGTCAGATTTACTGGCTTCTGACAATCCGTAACGACTGCCAAAGTTCTACAAATAACAGCGGGGACCAACAGCTTAACGTGCTTTCCGAGGCACGGAGGAAACTCGCTATGTTAAGATGGTCACCCATCCACAGACCAGCCTTGGCAAGCGTTGCTTAACCTTGAAGATCAATCTATGCGGCTGTTATTCATTAGCCACGAGGTCCTCCTCCTAACACAACTTATCAATCCCAAAATACTTGGCATTTGGGGAAAGTTTATCTCTGATTGAATGTCCCTTTGCCTCTGAAAATACTAGCTCGTGAAACATACGGTACTCTTAGGTATGTGTACGTGTGTTCTCATCTCACTTCGATTTAAACTGCCCTTGCTTTGGTACTTGTAGCTCATATAAACCCAACCTGTTTTTCTAAACCGACCTCGTATGAAAACTTCAGGAAGCACAACATAAAACAATAGAATCTATTTGCAGCCGCACAACCGATCAGATATAGACTCTGACATCACTATTGACGTCAGCACTCATACGTCAGATGGCACTGAGAACTAAGATGGCGGACGTAAGGATCGGAGATGATGTCACTAATAGTAGTGCTACAGATTTACATCAGAAGAATCTTTCTAGTATTTTTGCATTTGAATTGTTAATGCAAGGAAACTACAACGCGGCGGCGAGACCAGCTGAACTGACTTTCAAAGGACTGGCCCAAAATTGCAGAAGAGCGGTGAAAGTGGAAGCCCGGCTACAAAGGCCTCCCTATCCCCTGGGACAGTACAGGTTCCTAATCATCATCTGCCTAGCCTTTTCCCAACAACATTGGGGTCGGCTTCCAGTCAAGCCGGATTCAGCTAAATACCAGTGTTTTACGTGGAGCGGCTGCCTACCAGACCTCCACAACCCATTAACTGGGTAACACGGTACTTCTTGGCAAGACTGGAGTCAGATTTACTGGCTTCTGACAATCCGTAACGACTGCCAAAGATCTACAAATGACAGCCGGGACCAACGGCTTAACGTGCTTTCCGAGACACGGAGGAAACTCCGTATGTTAAGATGGTCACCCATCCACAGACCAACCTTGGCAAGCGTTGCTTAACCTTCAAGATCGACCCGTGCGGTTGTTATTATTTAGCCACGAGCTCCTCGAGTACAGATTCCTAATCTATATATATAAAAATCTCGTGTCACGATGTATATTCCAGATAAACTCTGAAACTACTGAAACGATTTTGATCAAACTTCGTAACTATCTGTTATTTGATTGAACTTATAGATAAGTTTTATGGAACGGGAAATAACGGGATACGGGAAAAACGGGATATGAATACAAAGTTGCGGGAAAAAGCTAGTAATCTATACTAATATATAAAGCTGAACAGTTTGTTTGTTTGTTTACTTGAACGCGCTAATCTCAAAAACTACTGATCCGATTTGAAAAATTATTTCAGTGTAGATAGCCCATTTATCGAGGAAGGCTACAGGGATATATCAACACGCTAAGAAACCCCATTTTCATTTGGCTTCAGACCTTCACTGTTATGCAACTGGTCCAGCGCGTCTCTTGGGATAAGCCTCAGCTTCTTCCTAAGCAACAAAATGGCCACTTGCCTTTATAAATTATGTTCTTCAACGTCCTCAGGGAATTGGTTTCCAAGGAAAATGAGCGAGAATTATTAGAATGAAAAAGTCAGATATTTTAATGTGATGTCTAATTGTGTACATTTTTCATCTCTTTTTTTGTATCAGTTTTACGAAATTGCGATTATTCGAAGTTATTATTTTTCTACAGAAGTTAGCAATGTCTTTTTGTTTGGATGTAAATTAATTTTGATATTAAGGTCTTCGAGATGAAACTAGCTTCAGCCTGCGGTTTCGCCCTAGCGCGCGCTCGCCTCGCAGTCTCATGACAGATATAAATTTAAAAATTAAATTAAATTAAACTTTATTTCAGTCTATAGTCCATAATAATAACAAATTCCATTTGAAATGTCTAATATATAAAGTATTAGTTGGCCCGCGCAACTTCGTCTGCGTCACAATTTTCATTACTGTTCCGCTCCTATTGGTCTTAGCGTGATGATATATTTTGCCTATAGCCTTCCTCAATAAATGGGCTATCTAACACTGAAAGAATTTTTCAAATCGGACCAGTAGTTCCTGAGTTCCTGATTTATGTGTTCTGTGTATTGTTAATTTTTTACAATAAAGCTGAATAGTTTGTTTGTTTGCTAGAACGCGCTAATCTCAGGAACTGCAGGTCCGATTTGAAAAATTGAAAAATTCTACATATCATTACGCTAAGACCAATAGGAGCGGAGCAGTGATGAAAACTGTGAATGTGCAAACGAAGTTGCGTGGGTCAACTAGTATTTTTATAAGTCAAACAAAGCCGATATCGACTATTCTGCCAATGTACTACCTAATTGGAAAAAAAAACTTAGGGAACATTTTGACAAGTTTTTGATATGATTGTATTATCGCTGAGATGATATTGCAACTTGAATTAAAACACTTTAAGTACGAGCATAATTAGCTTCTTTTTAATATCTAAGTTCTTATTAAACTTTATCATTACAACATCGTTGAACATGTTTCAACGCCAAACAGAATATTAATGCAAACCCATCGTATATTTAAACAAACATTAGCGGAATACAAACAGCTCATGTCAATCGAGGTCACATTAATACTGCATCGCTTGCAAACGATCGATCGTGTTCTGTTATTCATTTGCTTGTAAAACCAATGGCATGGCGATGGCGGTTGGTTTGCCTTTTTGTTAATTGTTTTTGGTTTCATCTGTGGTTGAATGCAAATCGTTTATTTATTTATTTTAACACTTTCAGCACAAAAAATGTACAGAGGCGGACTTAATGCCATAGGCAGCCTCTACCAGTCAACCTTTGGGTAATGCAGAGAATAGTCGTAGGTGCAATAAAGAAATCGTTTGTAAAGGAAGGAGATATATATCTACGTACATTTACGAGTAATGGAAGAATTTTCGCGCCTTTGCCGACTTATTGTGCATAGATAGGGATAGATACTGTGAAACTTCACTAATAAGTAATTCCCACTACACGCACAAAACAATTTGGGAACACATTCATAGTACGTACAGCTAAGGAGTGGAATTCCCTGCCGGAGTCTGTGTTTCCTGACAGCTACAACCTGGGAGTCTTTAAGTCAAGAGTAAATGGGTTACTTCTAGGCAGGCGTGCTACATCTTCGACCACATCATCGCTTACCAACAGGTGAGATAGTGGTCAAACGCGTGCCTATCAATACAAAAAAACCGGCTAAGTGCGAGTTGGACTCGTACATGAAGGGTTCCGTACCATAAACCTTTATTTTTATTATTTGCTGTTATAGCGGCAATATATATAATAATACTATCTGTGAAAATGTCAACTATCTACCTATTACGGTTCTTGAGATACAGCCCGCTGACAGACGGACGGACGGACGGACGGACAGCGGAGGCTTAGTAATAGGGTTCCGTTGGATACCCTTTGGGTACGGAACCCTAAAAAAAGTATCTAACTCTCATCTGTACTAATACACATATACATATACTTCATTCATCAGCTAAAGAGTACAAAAACAATTGATGATTGAGGCCATTATTCTATACTAATACATAAAGCTGAAGAGTTTGTTTGCTTGTTTGTTTGTTTACTTGAACGCGCTAATCTCAGGAACTACGGTCCGATTTGAAAAATTATTTCAGTGTTAGATAGCCCATTTGTCGAGGAAGGCTATAGGCTAGATATCATCACACTAAGACCAATAGGAGCGGAGCAGTAATGAAAATTGTGACGCAGACGAAGTTGCGCGGGTCAACTAGTGTAATATAAAAGATTCCTAAAATAAATGTTAGGGAGAGCTTAAGTCACATGTTTCCATTAGTGGCGAGTCTATTAAAATATATTTCTGCAAACTCGATATAAAAAATTCAAATAAGATTGGCCCACTTGGCCATCGACCAGCCGAGCCGGTCGATTCTGTAAACATGTCGAAGTGAACGCTTGGATGAAGTGAACACGAAGTGAGCTGTCATTCCATTTTGAATACTTGTATTGACAGCCAAGCTGTTCACTTTGACATTTTTACAGAATTGCACTACTGGTCTCTTTGCTTAATCCTATGGGAAAGAAACGCGAGTTTATGTACTTGTATACAGTTTACCTATAAGGACTATACATATCTTTTTTACCATTGATAGGCATACGTTTGACCACTATCTCACCTGATGGTAAGCGATGATGTGGTCGAAGATGGAGCCCGCTTGACTAGAAGTAACCTATTCACTCTTGACTTAAAGACTCCCAGGTTGTAGCTATTAGGAAACAGACTCTGGTAGGGAATTCCACTCCTTCTTCTACTCTTCACTACATTACTTCAAAATAGCTCCAGTTAGTGTACCAAGCCCATCTGGATGTAGAACCAAGCATCTATAATCACAGTTACAATCGACTGGTCAAGCAATAATATCAAATATCATTGCGGACGATAGAAACTCGATCCCCCTGTGATACTGGACAACCTTGAGCGAGATCGATCGAGAAACTAATAGGTACCTACTAGAATACTGATGAGATGCAGAAAATAGTTAGGTATACCAAAGAGCACACTGAGGATCTAGTAGGCAGGTTTTTTGACTGGTAGGTGTACCAGAAGCACTTTAAATGCACGAGGCTCTATAAAAAAAAATCTCCAAGTGCGCATCGGACTCGCGTGCGAACCAATTGCATTTTTTTCACGTGTTGTTTTTACACTACAGACGTCTTAATAGGTTTTTCTGTAATTTAGAGGTTTAGAAGTATTATCTGCATTTTTTTTTCACAATTTCAGGCTCTGTAGTTTTGGACATAATGGGGGGAATGGTCATTCTAATTTCTTAAATGACTTAAAAAATATTTATTTTAAAATTATGAAAAAAAAAATTAAATTAAAACCCTCACAGTAAGCTCTTTATTTGATATGTCACACGATACAGTTTGAAAAACTTTTTTTGAATTTTCTAACTTGACCCCCAAAACTGACCCCTATACTCAAAATTTATTTATTTACGTAACGCGTCCGTGTTTGAGTCACAGATATCCACAAGTACGCCAAATTTCAACAGAATCGGTCCTGTAGATCCGGAGGAAACTGGCTGTGACAGAAGGGACAGACAGACACCCGAGTGAGGGTTATAAGGGTTCCGTTTTCTACGTATGTTCGGAACCCTAAAAAGTGGCATTCGATCAGTAAATGCGATTTTCGAAATACCAAAATATAAAGCCGGCCACATACTTGCTGGACCTCAACAAACCATAACAATTTAAGCCGTAAATAGCTTTTTGTTTGTCATGCTTTCCCGTCTAGCGCTCAGGCAAGCGTGCGGATGGCGATGTTTGAAACCCCACTACTAGAACATTGCAATATGATGCAGAAAATTGTTAGGTATACCAAAGAGCACACTGAGGCTCTAGCTAAACAAATGTCATTCTATTAGCAAATGCGGTATTCGAAATACGAGATCTCGTGATATTTCGACAGCGGTTGTCAATGTCATAATAACCCTTTTTGAGAATCCAGGAAGCTGATGGAAGGTCAAAGAAAACCACACAGTTCAAGCTGATATAATTTTCATCAGTCACAATTTACTTTTTAATAGTAGCATTCAAATACTTTAAATTATTTACTTAACAAAATGAGTCTGTATATACAATTAGTTTGTTTATTCATTACGTTTAGACGCTTTGAATAACACCTCTACCACGCTAGCGTTGTCGTTGGCCATAGTGTCATCATAATACGTATATCGATTTACGAAAGAATCATCAAAATCGGCCCAGGCATTTGGTTTCTAGACCTCCATAAAAGACAAACCGACATACATAAGCTGATAAATAAATAAATGTACGTGTTGCTCTGCCTTGCGTCGCGCAGTCAGGTAAGAACCATTTCAAATAATTCTAAACACGAAAATTAAAAAGAACTCCTGAAAAACATATTTATCATCTTTACAGTTTATCTAAAAATTTTCAAAAATATAATACTAACAGTGAAAATAGAATCAATATTACTCGAAAAACGAAGGAGCTATAATTATTTTATACAAATATATCTGTCCTCGCGGAAACGTTGTTTTCTATGGCAGCTGTATAGCCGCATAGACGATGACGTCCAAGTTTACATTGGACTTCTCTTTCTAATTGTAATCTTTGAAGCTTTATAACTTCATCGTTGATGAAGGTAAAAATAATTTCATTATTGTTTACTAGAGCTAATTAGTAGCATTAGTAGTAGGTATTAGTAGCATTTTGGAAAAATCGCATGCATATTCTCTATTAATTTATTTTAATTAGACAATTAGATGGTACTACAGTAAAAAGTGACTCAAGTTGTGCATTCGCAATAGTAGTTTCTAAGGCCGGCCACATAAGTGCGGTTTCCTGAAGGAAATTCAGATTAGGAGACCTGAGTGCCTAGCTTAAATACACAATGTTAAATAGGCACATACGTTTGTTTAGTTCCTGAATGGGAAAAGACACCTGATGTTCCTTTCGAAAACAAGCCGGAAATTAAAAGTCTACGCTAGTCTCACGGAATTCCGAATCTGAATTCCTTATTAGGAAACCTAATCAGGAACCATTCTTATACGGCCGGCCCAATAGGGAAGAAACTCCAAATTCAACTAACAGCACCCATTCAAATGACCATAATGACGAACTAGGTTCTTGGCAACGACTTCACCCAAAGACAATAATCGGATCCGCAAAAGTTTAAACCTCAAACTTAGGTCAGACTATAGACTAATACTTGTTGAATAGAACTAGGTGAGACAATGTTCGGTTGCCAGGTCTTTTAATCCACTACCTGTAGCTAGGTTCATGTTTAATTAGTGATTTGGCAAGATTTAGTCGAGGAATAGAAGGATGGGGTGGAAATAAGATATTGTTTTTAATTTCGTAGGCTAAAGCTGTTAAAGTTTATTCTATCTACCGTCCTTAAATATTCAAATTAGTCATCATCATCATCTGCCTAGCCTTTTTCCAACTATATTGGGGTCGGCTTCCAGTCAAGCTGGATTTAGCAGAATACCAGTATTTTACGAGGAGCGGCTGCCTACCAGACCTCTACAACCCATTAACTGGGTAACACGGTACTTCATGGCAAGACGAGTCAGATTTTTACAGGCTTCTGACTATCCGTAACGACTGCCAAAGATTCACAAAATAAGATGACAGCTGGGACCAACGGCTTAACGTGCTTTCCGAGGCACGGAGGAAACTCGGAATGTTAAGATGATCACCCATCCACAGACCAACCGTGGCAAGCGTTGCTTAACCTTGGAGATCGACCCGTGCGGCTGTTATTATCTAGCCACGAGCTCCTCTTAATATTCAAATTAGTATACATAGACAAAGTCTAGCTCAGAACTACTTTTTTGGGCTAAAAATAAAATCGCCCATCCTACTTTGCTGTAGACTAAAACAAACTTTTAATTTTAATGAGACCGAAGCATGATCGATCGTATCGCTGACATTTACACCAGATCTAGGTAAGTGGGTCAGTGGTGCACCCAGTACTACCTGCCTGTCAATAGTTCGCGGGAACTGACCTTTACAATATACCCTGTGTTGGCTAGTCGGTGACGTCATTCAGTTATGTTAAAATTGAAATTGATATGCCAGTTTTACTTGTATAAAATAGAAGTAGCTAACCCGCGCAACTTCATCTGCGTCACATTATTTTATTAAAATTAAAACGTCATAACTCGAGGTTTGGCTTTCGCCAGTTGCCTACTTCAATATTGGACCTTTTTAAAAGATATTTCTTAAACTAAATAAGAATGATAGATACTGTGCCCCTATGTTTCCTTTTTTGATGATATATTAACCGCCCCGTTCGTCCGTATGGTGTACATAATAAAGAGTATTCTATTCTATTCTAACCCTCAAAAATGTTCGATAAACTGCTGTCAACCTCTGTTGACAGCAGTTTATCGAACATTTTCGGACTCTCCCTAGTGTACCAATTAGGCAACTATTTATGAAAAAGAAAAACAAACCAACTATTCAGCTTTTACATTAGTATAGATTTTAGAAGTATAGACTAGCACTTCGCCCATGACTTTTTTCGCGAATATTTAGTACAAACAACTTCCACCCCCTACTTCACCCCTTTACAGGGGAGTTTCCTGAAATCCATTTTTAGCTGACATCTCCTGTTCATAATTATAATAGTAAAGTGTTTATTTACAAGACTTACAGATCAAACTGATATTACAATAAAATACAATTGTTGCAAGAGACTACAAAAAAAATTATAACCCTGTCTCTTAAACTAGGATAAACCTGTATTTTAAGAGACAGTGTTCGGCCAAGTAATTCTTTAGTCATGATTTTATACAACAAGTGTACGGTGCTGTAGCATTCGAGTTTCTGTAAACGGTGCTGAAGTATTCGAGTTTCTGTAATTTTGTTACTTTTGTGTGACGGTGTTAGAGTTTATGTTTGTTTGTGGTAGGTGTGAGTGTGTGTTGTGTGTGTGTGTGTTTTAAATGAGTGAATAATGAATTTGAGTTGGAATGTGGTTGGGAAATATTCGTATTCGTGTGTGCTACTACTGTAACTGAAAAAAATTATATTTTTTTTTTTTAATCTAACCTAATCTAATTCTTATTTTTCTATCTAGGAAAGTACCCAATTCCGTAGGAGTCACTGCGGCCGTGGAACGCAAAGGGCATCAGGAGAAACACGGATGTGTTTTAGTCAGTAAGAGCCTGAAGCCTCGTATCCACTAGGCAACATTTGACGCGCGACATGATGCGCAACAGATTGCTCATCATGTTGAACGGCAGCGAGGAACTTTTGTTCAGTAATATTGTTAATGTTGCGCACCTGCTGGCAACGTCGCGCATTGTTGTGCAACCTAGCTGATCATGTTGAGCGTCTCGTTTTTCGCGTCAAATGTTGCCTAGTGGATACGAGGCTTGACACTCCCTTCTGCTCCGCCCAGAGCGGGAGGAGTAATTTGATAATTTCCCATCCTTTTCCACTTCATCCTGGCGTCCCTCAGGCTGCAGTTATACAATATATTTTCCACTCACTTAATTTCAATGGGATCAGACAGAGATTATAATGCCTATCGCATGGCATTCTCCACTTGTGAGTATAACCAGGACTTATCTAAGCAATCTCACTTAATACGCGCCCCGGAGATATGAAATTCCTTAGGGTTTGGTTCGAGTCATAGGCTTAGCGGGGAAGGGAATAAATAGTAGGTAATTTAATGAAGATTTGTTTGCTAGTGAGAATGAGCCACCCATCGAGGATATAGCATGGAAGGTTCCAAATGAATTGTCATACTAAACCTAAATATTGTTTCACAGTTATCATTTTCAGGGAATGTGACTATAATACCAACTGTTTATGTTCCAAATAAATTAACTTCAACATGTCATCATCTGCCTAGCTTTTTCCCAACTATATTGGGGTCGGCTTCCAGTCAAGCCGGATTTAGCTGAATACCAGTATTTTACGAGGAGCGGCTGGCTACCAGACCTACACAATCCATTAACTGGGTAACACGGTACTTCATGGCAAGACTGAAGTTAAATTTATTGGCTTCTGAATATCCGTAACGACTGCCAAAGATCTACAAATTACAGCTGGGACCAACGGCTTACCGTGCTTTCCGAGCCACGGAGGAAACTCGGCATGTTAAGATTGAAATAACTTTAATATGTATTACTAATAATAATAATGTAAAAGCGCGTATAAAGGGGAACAGAGACAGAACAAAAATGGGCACAAAAAATACGTCCACATCGCCCATATCGCCACAAATACGTCCACATCGCATCAATGGGAAAGGTGCCCAGAACACTGGCAGCGTTGTCACTTTACATGAAAATGACAATATTTCGACGTAGTAGTTGGCTGCTAGTTGGATAGATGGCGTTACGGTTCTTTTTGTTGCGATGTAGATTTGCTCCGTTGGTTTTCCTTGTGACGGCATTGATGCCGCTACACTTCCAACTTAAGAAACCTACGATTTACCTACTATAGAAAATGTTGGGAGTCAATCTAACCTTAAAATGCCTGAAATACCCTGCACAAAATGAGTCAGTTTGGCGATTAATACCCATTTTAGCTTTATAGGACAAAAAGGACATTACGTTTCAGCGAGAGGAAAATACATATCTATTTTAGGCCATAACGGCCCCATATAGAAATCATCATCGCCACCTATCTCACTTGTTAGGGTTCCGAACAAAAAACGGAACCTTTATAAGATCACTCGAGTGTCTGTCTGTCTGTCCGTCTGTCACAGCCAATTTTCTCCGGATCCCCTGGACCGATTCTGTTGAAATTCGGTACACATATGGACTTTTGTGACCCAAACACGGACGTGTAATGTAAATTGTTAAATTTTAGTATGGGGGTCAATGTCAAGTGACATATCAAATGGAAAGGCTTACTGTGAGGGTTTTACTTTTATTTTTTTTATAATTTTAAAATTCATGGTTTTGAAGTCATTCAAGAAATTAGGCAAGAAATTACCATACCCCCTTTTATCTCCGAAAAATGGAGATAAAAGATCTTTACCTATAGATTACAGGAAAACCTTTAAAAAGTCTATAATATTAAAGTAACATGTTAAAAAATGTTCGGAACCTTTTGCACGCGAGTCTGACTCGCACTTGGCCAGTATTTTCCTATCCATGATGTGTTCGGTGCTGCCAGTCAGACTGGATACAGCTAAACACATGTATTTTATATGGAGCGACTGGCTGTCTGGTATTCATAACCCAGTTACTGAGTACCGCAATAGGTACATCTTGGCAAGACTTAGGTCTCAGACTTCCATGTCTAACTAGTACTACTACCACCAGCTACAATACAATATCAATTTAAATGCAATGGATTAATGGTTTTCTGAATAAAAAATGATTATTATTATTATGAAAGGCAGCCGGGATCAACAGCTGCCAAAATATTTCAGCTGCAAATAGTAAATCTCGCTCACCTCTCCCTTGGACCAGCCCCCACCCAAATGACATTAAGTTCGGCTTTCTCCGTGTTTTATAGAGCCCATGGTTTTTATACCGCCATGTGATGACGTCACAAGGAATAGCTACGTCACCGAATGTTGGACGATTATCTTCACGCTACGCGCTTGAGAGAGTGTGTTGAGGAAGAAAGCAAGGTTTTTGGCGTTCAATATAGATAAAGATTCGCTCAATTAGTTTTAGCTGTTCTTATTCTTTGTTTTTGTTGTACTTTACAACGTAAAAGATTACTATAAAGTTGGATACAAGACACTTTTGAAGCAATCGGGTGGATTTGGTGGAATTTTATTTTAGTTCAGTTCCAGATTTGATGCATCATTTGTTTAAATCTATCCAGCTCTTAGGCTACAGGGCGTCTGTGTCGGATTCGGTGGGAGGCCACGCCCGGGTGTCAATACTGCGAGGATCACCCGGAGGACACGGTGAAGTATACGGTGGAGGTCTGCCCTGCTTGGGCGGAGCACCGCTGTGTCCTCGTCGAGAGGAACGGTGGCGACAACCTCTCGCGTCCGGCTCTGGTTCAATCCATGGTCCGGAGCAAGGAGGCATGAGAAGCGGTGACCTCCTTAGTAATGCTAGCAAAGGAGGAAGCCGACCGGGTGAGAGAGAGGGTAACCTCACGCCCGCCACCGCAATAGAAGAAGACGCCTCAGACCACAGGGCAATTCCCGGCCACCTTAGGCACGGGCCAGAGAACAGCGAGTGTTGGGTGGCTCACCGCCCGATCAGGACCAGGCCCGGGTCGACGGTGCGTTGTGTTCCACGCGCGCCTCAAATAGATGTCAGTATAGTAGATGGGGCTCGCTTGGTCCAGTGCCTGCCAGGAAACTGTGGAATTTGTTCGAAAGATTCACCGCGGCCTGGAACGGAAAGATCATGGGGAGGAAGACGAATAGGTTTTAGTCAGTAAGAGCCTCATACTTCCTTCTGCTCCGCCTAGGGCTACCTGTACGAGTATATTTTATAGGGATGAGAAATTATCAAATGACTCAGGAGTCATTGACATGAGCTACCGGTCAGAACTAGTAGGCTGTTGTACTGAAAAAAATTGTGTATTCCGTCAAATATATTTCCATAATTAATGGACACGTAGTTTTCTTTTCTCTCGTAAACAAAAAAGAAAGACACGCGTGACGTCACGCCGCTGGTAAAAACTGTATTATAGTAGCTAGTAACTTCACGCGTGTTTTTACGCACTGTATATTTAATTTTTTGTATATGTGACAAAAGAAAATATACGTGTCCCATATTTTTTTGGATATCTGTCTCATGGACTTATTTATTTATTTAATATATAGGCACACCAACGACTTTTTTACAAATAAACATTTCAGCAAAATTTTTGAGAGGATCTTCTGTAAACAAGTCACTTACAGGCATTCACATCGATGTATCGAGGCATTCACAGAATAGGTCTATTTATTAACATAAACCACAATTTAATAATTTAATACAGAACATTAATTGCAGAACTATTGTTCGCGCTTATTATCCTATTAGTTTAGGCATTAATTGTGTTTTCAAAAACGTATTTAAGCTATTATTTTGTTTGTACCTTTCTGATATACTGTCTTCTCTCAATGCAAGGCCACTGAGAATCAACATGGCTGGGCGCAAAAACCTCAATGTCACTGTCTTTTAATAAAAGTACAGCAAGTAATCCACTTCGCTCAGTAATGTCTTAACTCCGTGCGAAGCACAGAGCTCGGAAGAGTCCTCGGCTGCCATTGCCAGATACTGCAATGTTAAAACTTCCCATACAAACAAGTATGTAAATAACACCATTTACTCACAGAACTTGATGGTCCGTGAAGATTCTGTGGCCATGACTTCACACAAGCGAATGTCGCAAATGCCCGCTCGGTCCACACGTATGAACGGGAATGCCCACGTCTGCTTATTGTCAAAAATATTAAAAATTATAGTTATGTAGAACATCCAGTTCCCATGAAAGTATCTTATTACGTCTTCAAGATCATCTCTCTACTAAGACTCATCCAAATAAGTTCAGCGATTAAAGCGTGAAATGGTTACAAACTGACAGACAGTACTACTTTCTAATTTAGAATATAGGTATGAGAGCAAAAAACAAAGAGTGCACCTGTACACAAAATTGTGTATTATAATAATATATCTCCAGCGTATTAGGTTAATTTCCGTTGAGATTGGTGATCGTGGGTGATATTGGGTTCATCATCAGCATAATATCAGCCGAAAGACGATCACAACATACACACAGACATAGGCCTTCCCCAAACGTCGCCACAACGACCGATCTTGCGCGTCTCGCATCCATCGGCTACCCGCAACCTTCACCAGGTCATCGGTCCACCTTGTGGGAGGCCTTCCAACGTTGCGTCTTCCAGTACGCGGTTGCCACTCCGACAGCGACCATCTGTTCTGCGAGCAATGCACTGTACATTGCCACTATAGTTTGGCAATCCTTCGGGCTATGTCGGTAACCTTGGATATTGGGTTGAAATGTTTAAATGGTGTATAGTCACTCAAGACGCGAAGGTTCCTGGTTCTGTGGTGCGGTGGAACACAATTTCTTATGCCAGTGTTCCCGATTTAGAATAGAAACTTAATTACAAAAGGTTTTACTGTTATTTGCAAGACGAGTTGTGATGCCTTCAGCTAAGAATAGTCGGTGGTATTACAACTTGTGGGTGGGGTTGCGAGAAACTGATTAAGTGTTTATTGCAAACTAGCTTCTGCCTGTTACTACGTGAGCTCATATCCCGTTTTTTCCCGTTCCCGTAAGTATTTCGGGAAATCCTCTGTTAGTGCTCCCGCACACTCCCCAAGGAACTTACATGCCTTCAGCTTCCTACGACCAGTAGTTTGGGCTTTGCGTTTTCTGTCAGTCACTCAGAAACGGAAGAATCTATACTAATATTACTATACTATACCTATACTATCTATACTAATATATAAAGCTGAAGAGTTTGTTTGTTTGAACGCGCTAATCTCAGGAACAACTGGTCCGTTTTGAAAAATTATTTCAGTGTTAGATAGCCCATTTATTATCATCACGCTAAAACCATTAGGAGTGGAGCAGACGAAGTTGCGCGGGTCAACTAGTTTAATATATTAAGATTAAGTTTTTTATTAAAAGTAATTTACAATTAAATAAATATAACTACTTATTGTGTCGGGGACCGGGGTAGACTTGCCATGTGGTGTACTGACTGACGTGACTGTCGATTTTAGAGGTTAAGCGGCATTTTCCAAGGTCGTATTGTTGATGGGTGACCAGTACATACCAAGACACCTTCGTGCCTCAGAAAGCACGTTAAGTCGTTGTTCTCGGTTGTCACGGCACGGAGAAGTCTCGGCACGTCATGGATGGTTACCGATCTAAGGATTGCTCTCGGCATCTTTTAAAGATCGACCCGCACGTTTGCCGACGGCTCCTTTTAAATATAAAAATCTCTTTAATAAAAAGTGTGCTTCTGTAAGCACACTTTTTATTAAAAGAGATTTTAAATGACTGTTCATTTAAACTGAATTCAGTAGGTATTATGCAAAAGCTGGTTTCATTGTACTTTAATCCGCATCACTGTCATCATTTACGTATTTTATTCTTACTTAAGATCATGGCACACTATACCGACAACGCAACGGCACCGCTCCAACTCAGCAATTTACTTGTCATTCAAATAAGATAGTTAAATCGTGTATCGTATATTATATTTCATAATGTTAATATGAAAAAGCCAACGACGGGCAGTGAGCGCGCTTGCCACTATCATACAACTCCACTCGCACACCGCGCGCTGGAAGCTCGGACCGCGAGCTTGCAGCGCGCCAAACGCGTGCTTACTACGCGCCGACTACAAGTCGCAATCGCGCAAGTCCTAGGCATGTTCAATCACAAATGCCATATATCAATCGTCTTTGCGGTAACAGCAACCTTGCACCACGCAGCCACTGCGCGTACTGCCAGCTTGCACCTCGCGAATAGGGTTACCAGATAAAAAAATCAAAAGTCCGGAGAAAAAGCCTGATTTCCATTGAAAAATCCTGAGATTTTTTACAGTTTGAGAATTTTTCATAAATCCATAATTAAGGAAAAAACCTTACTTAAAAATGTATCATATAAAACTGATTAAGTACCTAAGTACTTGGATAAATAAGTAGGTACTGATTTGAATTGTGCAATTATTACCAAAGGAAGATTATTTTTATTTTGTTTAACTTTTTATTAAAGAGATCTTTAAAATGTAAGCTGTATTTTATGGAAAAATAAAAAAATCCTGAGATTTCATGAGATTTGCAAAATCCAGCCGCAATCCTGAGAAGAGTCCAAAAATCCTGAAATCTCAGGACAAATCCTGAGATATGGTAACCCTACTCGCGAACGACGCGTAGTTAGCGCGCTGGCCATAGCTTCTAAATTAAAGGCGACGCCGTGCTGCTGCTGTGCAGTTGCGGTGCCGGTATAACGTGCCATGATCTTTAATTGTAAATCAAATAAATAAATAAATGCGATGCACAAAAATATTCTGACAGATGTTTCATACCAGATTGAAATGGAAGATAAATGGAATTGGACGCAGTTTCACACTGGGATGGGTAATTTCCGTTGCGTCAACATTTCGTGCCGTTTTCAATTTCGTGTGATCAGTACCTATAATGTAAATTGTAGTTATTTAATGTGCTTAAAGCGTTGCAGCAGTGTTTGTTTTTAATCGTCTGCACTGTGCAGAGTTGAGTTTGGAATCTATTTTTGTTTTAAAAAAGTCGGTAATAGAACTTTTGTACCGTAAAATGGGGTGAATATAAAAGCAAGGGCGGGATGCCATAGCGGGAGGATGATTACAAATTCTTGAAAAAAAAACCGGTCAAGTGCGAGTCAGACTCGCACACGAAGGGTTCCGTACATAAACCATTTTTTTTTAAGGATGGGAAATCACCAAGTGACTCTTTCCGCTCTGGGCCTTGGTTTTTATTTTCTGTTGTTATAGCGGCAATAGATATTCACAAACTGTGAGATACAGCCCGCTGTCTGGCAGACGGACGGACGGACAGCAGAGGCTTAGTAATAGTAATTTATAAAAAAACTATCAATGAAAAAGAAAAAGGGTGAATAAAAACTAAACTTTGAATGGTATTTTCACTTGAATGCCACATTATTGGTTTCAGAAATATCAACCTTCTAAAACATTTTTTTTTATTGGAGTTAAATAAAGTGAAAATCCCCTTGAAAGCTTCATTTATTTTTACCCCTGCGTTTCTATTCATCCCTATATAGGGGTGAATAGAAAACTCTCAGTGTACGTATATACGTACACTGAGAGTTTTCACTACCACCAACATTACATATTATACCGTCTGCAAATTCCCTTGAGTGCGCTTTAATATTAATTCAATTAATTAAATTAAAAAAAAAAACAATTTTTTTTTATCAGAAATATCAACCTTCTAAAACATTTTTTTTATTGGAGTTAAATAAAGTGAAAATCCCCTTGAAAGCTTTATTTATATTCACCCCTGCGTTTCTATTCACCCCTATATACGTACACTGAGGGTTTTCGCTACCACCAACTGGACCACCAACATTACATATTATACCGTCTGCAAATTCCCTTGGGTGCCTTTATTATTAATTCAATTAATTAAATTAAAAAAAACAGCAATTTTTTATCAGAAATATCAACCTTCTAAAACATTTTTTTTTATTGGAGTTAAATAAAGTGAAAATCCCCTTGAAAGCTTTATTTATATTCACCCCTGCGTTTCTATTCACCCCTATATACGTACACTGAGGGTTTTCGCTACCACCAACTGGACCACCAACATTACATATTATACCGTCTGCAAATTCCCTTGGGTGCGCTTTAAAATTAATTAAATTAAAAAAAAACAACCATTTTTTAAACGTTGCCCAAACTGGGAATTTCTCCTGCATCGTAGCTGCGTTTACAAACATAAAAGTCACATACACAAACAGCCAGACCCGAAACAACTATCTGTAGGCCATATAAATATTTGTTACGTGTGGGAATCGAACCCGCGATACGCAGCGCAGCAGTCAATCGCTCAACCACTGCGCCAACTGTGATTTCAAATCAAACTGTAGGTAGTTAAGTCTACACATTTTCAGTGAAGCCTCCCGGCGTTACCACTCACGTCAGCCTTGTAAATATATTTTGTACGGAACCCTAAAAACAAAACATCAGTAAAGAAGACACCACGTTTTTTCTTACATTCACTCCATTAAGCTTCACCGCGTTAGTGACATCAGAACTACCCCAGTAGAAGCCAGTTATATCCAGTGCGATCCGGTTACCGCTATCGTTCACTTCGCTCAGTTTATCCTTGTCGCGATTTTATGGCGAGTGTTTGTTACCAGCTATGCGAGATGCAGGGGACTTTTTCCTTAGTAAAATTATTGAGAATATTATAGGGCTACCTATTTGAATATCGAATATTAAAATACCTACGCTTTAAATGTCAATAATCAAAACATCGAAAATGGAAATATCGAACGACCATAAAACCAAAAATTTAAATAACGAAAGTTTCTATTATCGAATAGTTAAATAACCTACGTCCAATATAATATGTATCTAAAATCTTAATATCTACAAAAGTTACATCGAAAGATCTAAATATCGAAACACAGATAATCGAATATCCTAAATATCGAAGTACAAAGTATCGAACGTACTAAATTTCGATGGGTACATATTTGAACATCGAAAATTAAAATACCTACGTGTAAAAGTGGGTTAATTTTCAACATTTAATACATTCATTATTTATATTCACGCTAAAAATACCTACAAGTTAAAATTTCGAACAAATTTTGATATAAGTAGTATGAGTGGAAATAAGTTGCTTCTGCAACGTCTCCGGTAAATGGTAGAGTACCTGCACTGGGATGGGATAAAGTACAGTACAAAGACGTCTCAACTACCCGCATCTACATAGTTATAACCAGAGCGATCCGGTTACCGCCATCGTTCACATTGCTCAGATTATCTTTGTCGCGATTTTATGGCGAGTGTTTGTTACCAGCTATACTCGTACGAGATGCACTGGCCTTTGTTCTTGGAGCTTGATAAATCATCGCGATAGTGTTAGAGTGTAGTGTTCGGGTAGAATGGGAGAGTATAGCGAGTAAGCAAGAGTGTAGACAGTGCAGTGGCAAAATTGAGGGGTCGATTCGAGTGGGAGAGTATAATGTGAGAGTACAGCGGGAGAGTAGAGTTCTGGATTTTACTGATTGAGTACAAAAGTCGAGTGATCTAGTAGTGTGAGATAGAAAAAAGGGTAGAGTGCCTACCCTGAGATGGAATATAAATGCACTACAAAGAAATCAAACTATTCTCAGCTACCAGTGCGATCCGGTTACCGCTATCGTTTACTTAGTGCAGTTTATTCCTGTCACAGCTATATTGCCATATTTTTACCAGGTAGCTATCCGAGATGCAGTGGCCTTTAGTCTTTGAGCTTTTATTGGTGGAGTGCAGTGTCCAAGTAAGGGCAAGTAAGTAGCGGGAGAGTAAGGTGATTCAGTAGAGTCGAGTATTGTGATCTAGTAGCGTAGTAGCGAGTAGAGTTAGTTTAATGGCAGGGTACACTGGGATGGGATAAAGTACATTGCAAAGACGTCACAATTACCCGTATCTAGTTGTAACCAGTGCGATCCGGTTACCGCTATCGTTCACCTCGCTCAGCTATCCTTGTTGCCGCTTCATGGTAATGGTTTATCTAGCTATGTGAACGAGATGCACTGGCTTTTGTTCTTTAAATTTGATATATCGATATCGAGGTAATAGTAGTGTTCAAAATTGCTATATGGCAATCACTTGCTTAATGCTATACGCTTTATATTTTAGCAAGCTATTTTATATGTTTTTTTGTAAGCGCGTGAATAAAGCAAGCGCGGTGACTCTTACTGACCTGACAGCATGCTATCATGCTTTATAAGAATATTACATCACGTTTATGAATTTAGTACAATAAAACGGAACAGTTAAAATCTAATAAACTTTCCTTCATACTTTTCAGGCCTAGGACTGTCTATATTTGATTGAGTGTTATTTATTATGACATAATAAATTGTATATAGGCCACTAAAGTATATTTCGTGATACTGTACTGAAAACGTGAGCCGCCCGTGAATTCGCATGCGGTGCGTAAAACGTAGCACGCAACCTAACGCAATCACTAGCATGCGACGGCTGGCGGCGCCGCAGCCCCGCCCGCGGCGCTGACGCCTGCTTTCTTGCGAGTTTGTTAAATTGCTACTTGCGCTTGCGATATTGCGATGCGCGAAAGACAAAGAGTGCGATGTAAAATATCGCATATCGCAAATAGCAACAAGTGAGAGCCATGATAGCATTTGCTTTATGATATGTATGATAAGCACGGCGCTTAATTTTGCTTTGTGATTTATAACTACCACTAGAGTATAGTGGTCGAATAGAGTAGGAGTGCCCTTGCCAAGGTCTGTCCATAGATGAGTGATCCTGATCCATTACATACTAATGCTCCTCCTGTGTCGGAAAGTACTTTCATCCGGTTGTCTGGGATATAATATGTCGACTTTAACAGTCGTTTCGACAGTCAGAAGCCAGAAAATCTTGCACGAGTAACTACTATCCATTAATAGATTACATGTAGTGGAGGATTAATTAATAGATTTGCGTCTTCCGCGTACCGTTAGAAGCAACGAAGGTAGGCCTTCCACAAGGTGGACCGATGACCTGATGAGGTTCCTGGGAAGCCGATAGATGCGAGACGCAGTACCGGTCGTTGTGGTGATGCTTGGGGAAGAGAGGTTTATGTCCAGCAGTGGACGTCTTTCGGCTTATATAATGATGATAAGGATGATGTAGCGGAGATGAGAATGTTGAAATGGATATGTGGAGTAACGAGAATTGATAAAGTGAGAAATGAGTACATTCAAAGCAGTTTAAAAGTGGCGCCAGTGACGAAAAACCTAAAAGAGAAGCGTTTGTCTTGGTATGGTCATGTGAAGAGGAGGGATGAAACGCATGTTACTAGAAGAGTTATGAATATAAATGTGGATGGATGGAGAGGAAGAGGAAGGACGAAGAAAGGATGAATGGATTGTGTGAGGTGCGATATGAAAGAAAAGGGAGTTAGAGATAGCGCGTCGGCTGATAGAACAGAATAGAAAAAAAAAAAAACATATTGCGCCGAACCCTAGTAACACGGGATAAGGGCAGGAAAATGACGATGCTATCCATTAACTGATCCTTTTAAATATTTGGTACTCGGTTGCATATGTTAGACTGGAAGAGCTGACTCCAACATATTTGGAAAAGTGCTAAGCAGTGTAATTTCTTTGGTAGATGAGAAAGGAAGTTCAATGTCAAAATCCTCAACAGCAGCCAAAACATTCCATAATATCATCAGAAAAAAGATCAACTCTATCCCCCAGCAAAGAAGACATTAAAACCGGTAACAACCGGATTGATCCGGTAAATTAACAAGCGAGCTCGTCCATAATGAAAGAGGAAACTCGATAAAAACAAGCCTCCTTTTTGCTTGGCTTCTGCTTAGTAGGTAATAGCGACACTGGTTGATCTTCGAGGAAAAACAACGCTTGCTGAGGTTGGTCAGTGGATGGGTGACCGTCCATTAAAATAAAAACTATTTCAGACTATCAAGGTCTGATGTTAGCAATACACACTACTTAAAAGCTATGTTAGTAACAGACACAATACGAAACAGGTTTTAATTCACATATTTATTGCGCTCACCTGAAGCAACGGGCACATGCACATGTGTACCCAACTAGCACCAAAGCGTTAAAAAAACCTATATAAGACTCGTATATCAGTTCCATTTGAGTATAAAAGTGTTAACGCATACCTGTGCAACAGAGTTAGAGCATGCTCTAACTCACTTATAACCACGAAAGAGGCCCACAGTTTTACAGGTAAAAGTTATAGAAAGCCTATAGTACGGTGTCACAAAGATATTAAAGCTGCACAAGAGCGCTTATTCATCGTCAGCTACTACTTTAATCTGTATTACCGTTGTAAAATAGAGTTGGTAAACGCTACAGGTGGTATAAATCCTATAGTAAGGTGTCAAAAAGATCTTAAAGCTCCACAAGAGCGCTTATTCATCGTCAGCTACTACTTTAACCGGTATTACCGCGATAGTGAGCACTACAGGTGGTAAAAAGCGCACGTCAAGATAAAAAAGCCTGTAACCTTACTAAAATTAAATTTGTTCGTAGTGGAAGTGTTATGTCATCCATTATTCAACACAGCAGAATAATATTATGGAATATTATGTTATTTAAGTATGTGAAGTGAAAAATGACTGCCCTTATGATTTCACAGTAAATGTATACCATGTTTCTCATCTCAATTTTAACGCGCCTAGGATTTATTAAAGATTTAAAAGAAAAATTATGATAACAAAATAGGTACCTCAAGCTAAACATTACTATTCATTCCTGCTTCTTGAGCAGTGGTATGTAAAATTAAGTGGCATTCATGGAATGCTTCAAATAATGTAAGAAATTTTGTTTATTGTAGTCAAATGTTGAATAGAGCCATCAGAGCCATTTACAATCTCCGTCGGCGTGATTCCCTAAGAGAACTGTTTAAGGATATCAACATCATGACGGTACCTTGTCAATACATTTACGAAAATATTATGTATGTTCGGAAAAATCTTCATCTCTTTAGCAAGATTAATGACAGGCATAATTTTAATACTAGAAATAGGAACAAATTAGATCAACCCCGATTCAGATTGGCCAAAGTACACACTTCTTTTATGGGGTACTGTATTAAATTTTATAATAAAATACCAGTTGATATTCTCGAACTGAATGAGAGAAAATTTAAAGCATGCATAAAACGCACACTATGTAGACAAGCGTATTATAAACTGGAAGATTATATCCTCGATAAAAACGCTTGGCTAAATGCTGGTCCTGCTCCACAGTCACAGCTGCTTAGGTCCACTTTTTAGGTTTCTATGTTTTTATATTTGGGAGAGATGCTCGCTCCTTTTAGAGGTTCTTACATTATTTCGTTTATTTATTCTTATATACATACAAATTATATTATTATATTAATTACTTATTTATTCTTTTTGATGTAAGATCTTAATCGTTCTCTTTATTAATTTATTTTTCATTATTTGGTCATTGACAACCATAGTTTTGTGTAAAGTAGAAGCATATTTTTCAAATTTTGTAAATGTGAGTACCATGAAACCATTTACATTTTATGTGAGTAGTTATAGTTTTACTTGTTGGACATGAACGAGCATGGTGGTTGAGAGCATGTCATGCTCACTCAAATGTCTCGCTGATGGCGGCGCGTGGGTTTGATCATTCGGTTCCCTTCGAAATGGTTGAGCTGAAAGGTGCCGATTCACGCGTCATATTCGTGAACAGGCGCCGTCGGTTGAGACTGATCATCTCTTAACTGCCATTGGCTTATTTTAATCTTTATATTTAAAATTCTTATAATAAGCCCTTTTTTTTTTCCTTTGCATTGTCCTCACATGCAGAAGCAACAAGTATATGTAACTTGGAATGTTGTAAAACAGAACATGATTTAAAAGAGTGTCCGTGGAGTTTCTTGCACGTTCTTCTCCGTAGAGATCTACGCTTTGGAACGTGCAAATAGCTTCCATGTTTTTGACTGACCGACCTTGACGTTTCAAAAGTGCCTGTGAATGGTTTATTTGAAATAAAATGCTTTGAATTTGAATTTGAATAACTCGAAATAATATTAATTGTTAGGTTACCAAAACAATGGCGAACTTTACAAAAGTGAGGTTAGTGTTAATAACGACCCATACTTGCGTTGTTTGACACCAATACCTTTAGAACGTCTGTAAAAGAGGACTGCCTAACACAATAAGCTTTAGTTAAACCCTTTATTACAGGTTAAACCTAGATAGAGGAGTTGTTTGACACCTTTAGTTTCTCGTGTTACTAAACTCTCGATAAACTCTATTTTATAGCTTATGACTGCAATAATAGTCAATATAGCACCTTAAGTGGTATAAAAGAGTTCATTGCAATAACTATACAACAATAAGTGTTAAGAGGTGTCGGCGAACACTTTTATAAAGACTTGGGTGTCACAAAAAGGTTAAAGCTATAACGTATTAAGTATACTTGTTGCTACTAGCGCCATTATAACTCTCAAAGCTGTATTACATCACCCATTAACGCTATAGTGCTGCGATTGGGGCTAAAACTTGTTTGTTAACTCCTCTATATCGTCTTTAGTAATAACTGAGATAATTATAACCATGTTATATTACTTAAAGTCATAAAAAAGCCTGTAACTGACACCAAAATGTTAGTTGGGTATGTACCCAAAGCGCCATAATAACGCAACACGGCTTATCACTAATGACCCTCAGTATATCGTTAACGCTCCCACGCACCCTCCGCGTCATGGATGTCGTCCTTTTCCGAAGGCTGATGGTGAAGTCATCAGTGTGCGCTTCGGAAAACATTCCTGATGCCCGTATACAGTAACGTGGGATATTACAAAGCGAGACTGGTCCATGCCTCGGAAAGCACTTTAAACTTTTGGTTCCGTTTGAGATTTGTCGACTGGGTTGTGTCAGATACGCAGTCGCTCCATATAACATCAATACTCAGCTGCATCCGGGTAGACTCTAAGCCAAGCCCAACATATTTGGGAAAATACTAGACGGATTCATTTTTCTGTCGCGTGAGAAAAGAAATTCTTTGTGAAAATCCTTCATAACAAAATTAACAATAAAAATAGCAAAACATTCCCTGCTATCATCACAAAAAAGACCAACAGCAACACTATCCCGAACAAAAAAGACATTAAAACCGGTGTCAACCGGATTGATCCGGTAAATTAACAAGCGAGCTCGTCCAATAATGCAGGGACACGGATTAATGCATCCACTGGGAGCAATGGCGGCACGGAAACCGGATATTATCGGATATAACTAGTTACGACTGGATATAGCCGGTCTGTTCGCGCCGTTCGCTCGGATAATTCAGTTAGTGTAAAGACTTTTTTTGCGTTGTTGTATTTTTTTTCTGCTGCGTTGGTCTTGCGGTTAGAGAAGCTTGTGGCTAAATAATAAAATGGCTAAAGTGTGTATGTATGCCACACGGGTCTCTAGAAACAGAATCAAAAACAAAATCTAGAAGGTTCAGTAACATACGCCGAGATCTGTCCGTGGACAGATAAAGGAGTTATTTGTTCCGTGGTCTGGGAAGTAATTTCTAGGTACATACGGGAAGTCAAAAGCCTGAAATCTGATACCAGGTCTGCCAAGGGAAGAGGAGGTCAGATGCGCATTCACTTCATGTAAAATACTGATATTCCGACGACCAACCAAGTTAGAAAACGGCTAGGCAGATTGATTTTTCCCTTTGGTAAGAAAAGAATATTTTAGTGGAAAGCCTTCACCCCAAATTGCCAACCCCAATATCGTTTCAGATTTTGGTGAAAATAAGACTCATTAGGTTTCCAGCACAACATATCGTTCTCTCTCGCTCTCAGGTATAACACGTACCTTCTCTAGGGCACCCTTCATTCACCCAGATTCGATTTTACACATTATATCATCAAGTTGCTCAATGAAATGCTCAGTTTTCTTCCCTTACCAAAGTAATGCACGAATCTGTAACATTACAGGTTGCGCACTAAAATGCTCGGAACTCCTTCGTCATTGATTTATTTATAATTTTTTATTTATTCAACTTACGCACAATATCTTTACAGGATGACCCCAATACAATAGCAATAACACACCCAATAAATTAAAAAAATAATGTTATTCTCGTCTCTGTAACGATAAATTACAGGCGAATGCCAATGCCAATGTTTAACCAACAAATGCAGAAGACTCATTAGGCTTCCAGCTCAACACCTCACTCTCCTCGGGCAGCCTTCATTCGTCCACGACCACACGGCATGTAGGCACTCTAACGTATCGCGAGTGAAGCCGAGGGCAAAAGTTAGTTTCCATTTAAAATAATCTCATTCAATATTTTACAAACTAAAAAAAACTAATATTACTCGAATTTGTAACACTACTGTTTGCGCCTTGTATTAGTACAAGGCGCCACAACAGGCGGCTAACAGCCGCACGGGTCGATCTTTAAGGTTAAGCAACGCTTGCCAGGGTTGGTCTGTGGATGGGTGACCATCTTAACATACCGAGTTTCCTCCGTGCCTTGGAAAGCACGTTAAGCCGTTGGTTCCGGCTGTCATTTGTAGATCTTTGGCAGTCGTTACTGATTGTCAGAAGCCAGTAAATCTGACTCCAGTCTTGCCAAGAAGTACCGTGTTACCCTGTTAATTGGTTGTGGAGGTCTGGTAGGCAGCCTCTCAACGTAAAATACTGGTATTTAGCTAAATCTGGTTTGACTGGAAGCCGACCCCAATATAGTTGGGAAAATGCTAGGCAGATGATGATGAGTTTGCGCACTGTAATGCTTGGTTATCGTCCCTAACTGATGTAATACTCGACTGTAATCATGGACCACCTTAACAGCTGGTTTTAACCAACACATTCGTAAGACTCATTAGGCTTCCAGCTCAACACTTCACTCTCCTATACAACCACAGGTACCATACCTTCCCTCGGGCACCCTTCATTCGACCACGACCACACGGTACATAGGCACTCTTACTTAACCGGGACGATATTGCACCTAAGGGACGCACGTGTCTACTGCTCACACGGAATGGTATAATGTATGTCCATTATGAACACGTGCGCTAATTTGTGTTTTACAGTAGTTTTATGGAAGTATGAGCTTAGATTTAAGCACTTAAATCTTAGTTAATGCTTAGTTGAACTAAATAAATAAATTCTTTAGTTTCCTTGTCTCGAAATTCGAACATGAATGCGATTTCGAATGCTATTATCGTATGTTTATTGCGTATTAGGACAACCCATTCGACAACTGGACGTTTGTTTTTCAAGTTCTTACGAACCTTTTGCCAACTCGCAATGGTCACACTGTTCGTGTTTAGGAGTTTAAGACCAAAACTTGTTAAGTGATCGAAATACGAGGTATAAAGCATCAGAGACTCCTCACAGTTGACGTGACAGCTACTGAAGAGCAGCTGTTACGTCACATATATTACTGCGTTATAACATAAGTTGATAACGCGGTCGGTAAATGTCTGTGGGGATATCCCGTAGCGGGCGTAGCGATGAATCCAACTCATCTGCCGACGTAAAGCTTGCAGAGACTGATACTAACTTCTTCAAATGTGGACCCGATAATGATGTACGATAAAAAAAATATTTCCCACACCTCGAATGAGTTTACATCAAACGAAACGACGCGAGATGTACAGAATAGGTCATCGGATATCGAATATCCCTTCAAAGATACCTGAACAAAAAATTATGAACTGTTTTTCATTACTAGAGAACTTTAAGGACCACGATAGAAGTAAATTCAGGGCAGTTTTATATCTTTTTTTCTGTTTTTGTTATTTAAATAAAGTCAATAAATGTATGCGGGACCGTTATTGCACATTTATCTGGCGCTTACCACAGACGTCTTTCGGCAGAAACTTTGATGAGGAGGAGATAAACGAACATAGAACCAGAAGCTACAGAAGTATAGACAAAGTACCTTTCTATCAGCGAATGTGATTATTGAAATGCCCAATTATAAGAGACTGATCACGTGACATTTTGACAGCGTTTTTGACATTTTGAATCGCCTTTGCTACGCTATCGCTGACTCGATGTCACTTGGCTCATGACAAAAACAAGTGTATTCTTGGTTAGACCTTTTATATATCCCTGTTAACACAAAAACATAGTCCGTATGGTGTCGGCCGGTGCCGTATGGTACCGTAAAAGAATAATAACATCCCATCATTTCCTTTTGAGTGAGCAAATGTATCAGTGACAGCCTTGAGAAGAAAGAGTATTGCTCGTCGGCCTTCCTTGATGTTCAACAGGCCTTTGACCTACGTTAATTACTGCTGCCTCACATTTTCTATCAAATACTAGAATCATATCTCAGCAATAGAATATTCCAAGTCAGGGAAGATGACTGCTCATCATGTTTTCACGAAATACTTGCTGGTGTGCCACAAGGCTCCGTCCTCGGCCCGGTTTTGTACACCATATTCACATCAGATCTGCCACTAACACCTGGAGTTACTATTGCTACTTATGCAGATGATACGGCTATATTGGCTTTTAGAAAAGACCCTGCAGATGCCACTGCGAAACTTCAACAAAACCTCGATGAAATAAGCAACTGGTTTGGCAAATGGCGTATAAAAGTGAGTGCTAATAAATCAGTGCAAGTCACTGTGTTACTGGACAACAAGCTCTTAATCTACAAGGCTGTCATAAAACCAGTTTGGACCTATGGCATTCAGCTATGGGGAGCCTACTGTGATTCCAATATAAATATAATCCAAAGAGCTCAGAACCACATCCTGAAGCAAATTGGCAACACACCCTGGTTCATAAGAAACAGTGAAGTACATGAATACCTGAGTATGCCAACAGAAGGATGAAATAAAGTCATTCGCAGGCAAATACAAAACAAGACTGGACAACCATCCTAACCAGCTCGCTGTCCAGATCTCATTGCCTGACTGTCTAAATCTTCTGAAACGGCGTAGAACACTGGACCTCGGCGGCGCGGACTAAGCCAATATATTAATATGGAGGATATTGCTTGTCATCTGCCTAGCTTTTTCCCAACTATATTGGGGTCGGCTTCCAGTCAAACCGGATTCAGCTGAATACCAGTATTTTACGTGGAGCGGCTGCCTACCAGACCTCCACAACCCATTAACTGGGTAACACGGTACTTCTTGGCAAGACTGGAGTCAGATTTACTGGCTTCTGACAATCCGTGACGACTGCCAAAGATCTACAAATTGACAGCCGGGACCAACGGCTTAACGTGCTTTCAGAGGCACGGAGGAAACTCGATATATTAAGATGGTCACCCATCCACAGACCAACCTTGGCAAGCGTTGCTTAACCTTAAAGATCGACCCGTGCGGCTGGTATTATTTTACTCAAATCTCCTGAAACGGCGCAGAACCCTGGCTCTCGGCGGCGCGGACTAAGCCAATATATTAATATGGAGGATATTGCTATTGGGGAATATCTCCTCATGAATAATAGTCGCTCAACACATCTGCTCATAGTCAGAAGGACTGATTGCATGATATGATAATATATATAAAAAAATCCCATCACTTCCCGTGGGTGTCGTAAGAGGCGACTAAGAGACTCGCCAGAGAATGGTCAGTAGCGTTATCTGTAAAAATCAACACTATTATGGCAAACCCCCCCTTTTGGGGGAGGCCTATGTCCAGCAGTGGACGTTTTTCGACTGATATGATAATGATGACGATGGTGAACACAAAAACAATTGATTATTGAGGCCATTATCTATACTAATACATAAAGCTGAAGAGTTTGTTTGTTTGTTTGCTTGAACGCGTTAACCTCAGGAACTGCTGGTCCGATTTGAAAATTTCTTTCAGTGTTAGATAGCCCATTTATCGAGGAAGGCTCTATAGGCTATATATATTATTATCACGTTAAGACCAATAGGAGCTGAGCAGACGAAGTTGCGCGAGACAACTGGTAACCGTATAAAGCATAAACGAGGAAATAAAAGTCTTTTCTTTCTTTCTTTCATAATAGTCGCAGATTTACATCCTTAACAAACCCGTGACACCTATCGCTTATGATCGGTTATCAAATATTAACAGCCACTAACTCCGAACTGAACTTTAATATTAAATGTCATGTTACATGATCCTGCAGTGAAGGATGAAGCTACATAATATGAGGGTAGTTTAACGGTGAATATTATATGGGACAGATGGTGTTAAATTGAAGATTGGGTTCGTTATATCAGTTTACTGGCTTTGAACCTTCTGGATTATATGTGTAGTAGTACTAGCCAAGTAATAATAGTCGCACGGGAATGTCTTCAAGGTTAAGCAACACTTGCTGAGGTCGGGCCGTGGATGGGGGGTGATCGATCAATTAAGTCAACACATTAAGTCGTTAGTCTCGGATGTCATTGTAGATTGGTGTTACCCAATTACTCGGCTGTGGAGGTTAATTTAGCAGCTGGCCCACGTATAATACTGGTATTCAGATAAATCTGTTTTGGCTTGAAATCGATCCAATACAGTTGGAAAAAGGCTAAGCAAATGATAATGTTACGTGACCCTTCAAAGAAGGTTGAAACTATATAATTATGTGTGTTATATGCGTAGTTTAACGATGAATATTAAATGGGACAGATGGTATTAAATTGAAGATTGGGTTCGTTATGTTATCAGTTTACTGGTTTTGAACCTTCGTGATTATTTGTGTATAGCACTAGCTCAGTAATAATATTGCACGGGAAGGTCTTCAAGGTTAAGCAACACTTGCTGCAGTCGGGATGACCATCTGAACATAGCGAGTCTTTTCCAAACTTCAGAAAGCACTTTAAGTCTTTTGACAGACCTTTGCTAGTCGTAACGAATTATTAAAATCCAGAAAACTGACACCAGTCTTGCCAAGAAGTTAAATGTGACCCAGTTACTGGGTTTCAGAGGCCAAGCAGGCAGTCAGTCACCCCTATCTCCAAAACTACTGTGTGTCTAAAATTTCTAGTTTCTAGTTCTTTGCCTATAAAGTACAGAAATCCAATAAGAAGTCTATGGTTCGAAAGTAACATGTCACAAAAATGAGATTCGTTCGGAACTCTATTGCATGGAAGTCCGACTCGCACTTGGTCGGTTTTTGATGTTATAGTTACGACAATACACTTTCTGTGAAAATATCAACTGTTTAGCTATTACAGTTCATGAGATACAGTCCACTGACAGACAGACGGCTGGATAGTGGAGGCTTAATAAAAGGGTTCCATTGGTTACCTTTTGGGTATAGAACCCTAAAACGTGTTTCAATTTACTTAAAGTAATAAATGAAAGTGCTTCAAACGGGCCACGAGCGACTATATTTAATTACATCCGGAGTATCCCGTGCTGACAGCCTCCCAACTGCCTACTGATCTTTTTACCAGAACGTTTTCTAATTGTGTGTAAAGACTTTTTAGTTGATTCCTTAAAATCGCAGTACATTACAAAACGACTTTTCTACATAAATAAATCCTAAAAAAATTATAAATGTGAAAGTTTGTATGTTTGTCCGTCAATCACGCAAAGACGGTTGAAGGGATTTGAATGAAGTTTGGCACACATTTGGTTCACATCCTGGAATAACAAATAGGCTACTTTCTATCCCGGTAACTTACATGGCTTAATGGTGACAGAGAAAGAAGTGAAAATCCAGAGTTCCTGCTGCCTTAGTACTTCAGATTCCAAAGTACCAGGAGAGCAGAAACTTGTCGACGTATTTTTGGGGCTGGAATCTTGAGCGCTGTAGATTCACAAGTACCAGGAGAGCAGACATGTTAAAGTATTTATGAGAAGGATTTTTATTTACCAGGAGAACAGAAACATGTCGAAGTTTTGTTTTGGGCTAGAATTATGAACGCTTTTGATATACAAGTAAGAACCGCAAAGACTCGCAAACTATCAGGATTCCAGAATCATGAAGATGAAATGCATCTGCGAGGATGATAATATGAGACAAAAAAGTTGCGCGCCAGCTCTAAAGTCTACGCAGAGGAAGTCGCGGGCAGAAGCTAGTCTATTTACATATCTGATTTTTATTCACAATCACGAATTAATTTACTATAAAAAACTATTTTTTTTTATATTTTGAGTATCTTATGATCGCTAACAGCTGTAGCAGGCGCATATTGTTACGATGTGAATGTTCGTGTTCGTTTTTGCTTAGTCCTGTCTGTAACTGTCTTTTATGTATGTGTTTTATGTTTTCTGTGTTTTATTTTATGTATTTTTTATGTTTGTGTATATGAGTCTCCCTTATTCGAAATAAATAAATTTTATTTAAAATATAAAAACTAAAAATTCCTCCGCATCGCTGCCGACTGGAAGTGAGCCCAAAATACTGCCACGTTGTATGGCAATGCTAATACTTATTTCTTAAGTAAGAAAATATATATATATACGCGACAAGAACAGCAGGTAGCGTAAAAATATTAACATACTCGTAATCGTTCAATAGATCAGTTTCTCCGCGTAGCAGGCTGCTACGTAATGGCTGACGTCATGCTACGCCGTAGCTCTCGTAGCCGGTATTCCACCCACCACTGCTATGCGTAGACGCAAACGGTATACAGGCTGTGTACACACAACATATTTACGTCATGATTAGATAATACATATCATTTGCATTTTAAATTAATTCCAATATCTGATCAAGAAAAATACCGGTTAATTGCAAGTCGGACTCTCACACGATGGGTTCCGTTCCTTAAACCAAAAAAGCACGTTTCTTGTATGGCAGCCTGCTTTAATTTTTCAAATAATTTAATATGATCTTATAGCGGCAACAGAATACACTCTGTGAGAATTTAAAACTGTCTACCTATTATGGCTCTTGAGATACAGCCCGTTGGCAGACAGATGGACGAACGGACAGCGGAGGCTTTGTAATAGGGTTCCGTTGGTTACTTTTTGGGTATGGAGCCCTAAAAATTATTTTACTACTAAACCGCCACGCCACATCTTAAAAAGGTACCTTTAATACCTTTAAGTTTACAGGAAGCTGGCTAACGAAATCTCGTTAACTGTGAAGATCCTGTGCCTGCAGGGAATCTAATATTGATAATTACTTTAGAAGCGATTAGGGGTAGCCTGTAAGCTTGGTAACAGATGACCATTATCATGGTTTAAAGGGATTCATGAGACAGGCTTGAGGAGTGTATTGATTAGTTCGGTTACGGGTAGAGATGAAGTTTCTTTAAATCTGGGCAGGTTTAATTGTAAAATTCGATTAGTTGCTGGTAACAGAAAGTCATGGAAATTATATTATTCTTGAAGTTTTCGCTAATTCTCTTACTTATTTACTTAAATTGGAAAATAAACTTAATAAAAACACGAAGGGTGCCATACCATAAACCGAATAAATACATTTCTTGTAAGGGAGCCCCATTTTTTTTATTTAATTTAATTTGTATCTGTCGTTATAGCGACAATAGAAATACACACTCCAACTGTCTATTACTATTTTTTAGATACAGCCCGCTGACAGACAGACGAACAGCGGGGGATTAGTAATAGTAAGATTCCGTTGATTACCCTTTGGGTATGGAACCCTAAAACAATAGTTTATTGTTCTTCCTTTTCTGTTATGTTGATACTTGATTTTTGTTCGAGGTGGCGCGAGAAACGAATTCCTGGAAGGACTTGTGTTAGGCCCTTGAAGCAGTGGGAAAGTGCAGGCTATAAAAAAAAAACAAGAGAAGAGAAGTCAAGTGATGCTACATAAGTTAGGGATACCTATAAAAGAATCTAATACACAAAAGCATCAGTTCATAATATCAGGATCTTCGTTATAAATAATGGATGAAGTAGGTAATGGTCCATGAACAAGTAGGCGAAAGTTCAGAACTTAAAACAAAGCAGACTTCGAGAGAGCCGGAAGCACATTGTGTGGAGAAGTTTGATATTTGAATAGCATTGAATCGCTGGAGGTGGGGTAGGGAAAATGTAAATCGAATGACTGGAATCGAATTTTGAATATTAAAATAAAAGTATAGATAATTTTAACAAAAATTGGTCTTTGTCTTACCCATAATAGTTAGATATCTACCATCATGGACTTTTTTGTAGGTAATAATGAGTTATTTAAACATGTAGTACATTCTTTTTATCATCAATAGTTTTCTTAGCACACGACAAATAATAAATTTTATTGGCAACATTTATGGGTTACATTATTTAAATTTTCGTAGGGATCCCTAATTTTTTCTAGAAAAAGTATAGCCTATATTACTTTCTCTTAATTAAAAGTTCCAATGGTGAAAGAATTTTTGAAAAGTTTTTGAGGTTATTCGGAACAAACATACACAAATACAAATATGTTTTCTTTATAAATATTGTTAGTGTAGATAGTTTAAGTAGTTCCATGAATAAGCAGGCGCTAGTTTAGAACTTAAAACAAAGCACACTCCGAGAGAGCCGGAAGTACATTGTATGGAGAAGTTTAATAATTTTGAATAGCATTGAATCACTGGAGGTTATAAGGTTGGGAAAATATTAATTCAATTGTTCATGTATCGACTTTTTGTAGATATAAGTCTAAATCAAAGTCAAAGTCGACTTCTAAAGAGTTTTCTTTTGACGGCTTGAAAGATCTTTTTCACGGATTTCTTTCGAAATTAGGACTTGGGCGGAAGTGACCTACGTTTATAAAAAACCGACCAAGTGCGAGTTAAACTCGTATATGAACTCGCGCGTTGTATGAATGGGCCCCTCTAATATGTAATTTTATTATTCTGTGAAAATTTCAACTCTCCGAACTAACTATTAATTAAGGTTCATGAGATACAGCCCGCACGCAGACAGACGAACGGATAGTGGAGGCGTTAGGGTTCCGTTGGTAGGACTTACCAACGGAATCCTGCTGCCACCTACCGCACATCATATTAGAATGCCAACATTAAAATAGATCTCTGCCCAATTAGATCCAGGGCGAAATTAATTGATAGAATTCCAAACAATTGTAGAATGTAGAATTATTCGAATCAGCCCATCACTAAGGTTAACTGGAGCTTTTCGGCAATAATAAAATATCTGAAACATTTTCTTAATGAAAAGCAATTAGGTTCGGTGTCGGAGTCTCTACTTGTTGAGTCATAGCGCCGCACTGTATTACGAGACGATCTTTAAGTTTTAAGCCGTTTTGGGAAGCCCTAACTGCTGAAATATTTTATTTTGTACCAGCTATTGCCCGGGTCTCGCCCTCGAGGAGGAGGAGCTCGTGGCTAAATAATAACAGCCGCACGGGTCGATCTTTAAGGTTAAGCAACGCTTGCCAGGGTTGGTCTGTGGATGGGTGACCATTTTAATATACCGAGTTTTCTCCGTGCCTCGGAAAGCACGTTAAGCCGTTGGTTCCGGCTGTCATTTTTAGATCTTTGGCAGTCGTTACGGATTGTCAGAAGCCAGTAAATCTGACTCCAGTCTTGCCAAGACGTACCGTGTTACCCAGTTAATGGGTTGTGGAGGTCTGGTAGGCAGCCGCTCCACGTAAAACACTGGTATTCAGCTGAATCCGGTTTGACTGGAAGCCGATCCCAATATAGTTGTGAAAAGGCTAGGCAGATGATGATTGCCCGGGTCTTCGCCCAAGTGGATATCAGTAATTATAGCAAGGGGACATATTTCAGAGATATAAAATATCCTGTGACCTATTCCAGGACATAGTCTACTCTTGTGCGAGGTTTTATTTAAACCCGTTCAGCGGTTGAGACGTGAAGAGCGTACAAACAAACAGACAGACTGGTGATTTTACCTCGAAATATCTCGGCAACGTGATACTTAAGGGCACCAAGTTTCTAACATTTTAGGGTTCCGAACATTCGTAAGAAACGGAACCTATATAGGATCACTCGGGTATCTGTCTGTCTGTCCGTCTGTTCGAGCCAGTTTTTAGGGTTCCGTACCCGAAGAGTAACCAACAGAACCCTATTACTAAGCCTCCGCTGTCCGTCCGTCCGTCCGTCCATCTGTCGGTCTATCTGTCAGCGGGCTGTATCTCAAGAACCGTTATAGATAGAGAGTTGAAATTTTCACCGATTGTGTATTTCTATTGCCGCTATAACAGCAAATAATAAAAATTAAGATTTATGGTACGGAACCCTTCGTGTGCGAGTCCGACTCGCACTTGGCCCTTATACGCGTATCCATGTTAGACCGTGCGCCGCAATTTTGACAAAAAAAATGGCAGCGGGAGGGCTATGCCGTAATGGTTCTATGCCCTTAATCAACCATGTGTGTATTACTAGTACTGCCTGATTAGATTTACGAGCAAATTAATCGAACGAATCCCAAGCGTTTGTAGAACGTCGAATTGTTCAAACACGCACAACACGGCTAACTGGTACTACGCGGTAACAATAAAATGTTTGAAACATTTTCTTAATTAAAAGGAATTAGCTTCGGTGTTGGAGTATCTACTTGTTGAATCATGACGCTACACTGTATTACGAGAAGATCTTTAAGTTTTATGTCTATTTAGGAAGCCCTTACTGTAGAAATGTTTTCGAAAAAAGTAATCTCCATCTATTAACAAAAAGTCAAATTACACAACTTATTCAATTTAACCCAAATCTCAAAAACAACAAACCAAATCCACAACAAGGAAAATATGAAACACAAAAACAAAAGAGAAACAATTTGTCCGTCTTTTTCCTTATCTCCCTTGTCATAAACTGAAAACTGTGTAAGTGGGATTTGACTCCGTTGGGAGAATTAGAAGAGATACTAAAGCCCTACGCGCACAGGGACGGAATGGCGAGTTATTCCGGTCGGATCCCCTGATCTGATGCTGGTAATTATTATGTTTTAATTGATGTCTGATGGTTTTTTTACTATTAATAGGCACGCGCTTGACCACCATCTCACCTGATGGTAAGCGATGATGTGGTCGAAGATGGAGCACGCTTGCCTAGAAGTAACCTATTCACTCTTGACTTAAAGACTCCCAGGTTGTAGCTATCGGGAAACACATACTCCGGCAGGGAATTCCACTCCTTAGCTGTACGCATTATGAATGTGTTCCCAAAACGTTTTGTGCGTGTGGGTGGGATGTCCACCATGTACCGGTGGCGCATCGCCGTTCGTCTTGTGGTCCGATGATGGAAAGGGCTTGGCGGAATTAAATTATGCAATTCCGTCGCACATTCCCCAAAATGCAACCGGTAAAAAACCGACAAGCTAACAACTCGTCGTCGATGCTCAAGACTTTGGAGCTTCGTCGCGACGAGCCTCTCATTGCCAATGATCCTCTTGACTCGTTTCTCAATTGACTCAAGGGCATTAATCTGGTATCTGGCAGATCCGTCCCAAAGATGAGAGCAGTATTCCATACACGATCGAACTTGCGCTTGATAGAATTTGAGCAGCTGTTCCGGCGTGAAGCACCGTCTAACCCTTGCTAGGATCCCCAACTTTTTTGCAGCCACTTGAGCTTTTTGCCAGGTATGTAAAGTATTTTTTTTTTTAACAAATGACATTCAAACTTATCTTATGTTTATTTTTGTTATGTACTATAATAATTAACTAATGAAATACACTAAACTAACAACAAAATAAAATCATCATCTGCCTAGTCTTTTCCCAACTATATTGGGGTCGGCTTCCAGTCAAGCCGGATTCAGCTGAATACCAGTATTTTACGAGGAGCGGCTGCCTACCAGACCTCCACAACCCATTAACTGGGTAACACGGTACTTCATGGCAAGACTGGAGTCAGACTTACTGGCTTCTGACTATCCGTAACGACTGCCAAAGATCTACAAATGACACCACCCCGCCGGCCAAATGGCCGGGACCAACGGCTTAACGTGCTTTCCGAAGCACGGAGGAAACTTGGTATGTTAAGATGGTCACCCATCCACAGACCAACCTTGGCAAGCGTTGCTTAACCTTGAAGATCGACCTGTGCGGCTTATTATCTAGCCACGAGCTCCTCAACAACAAACTAAAATATAGCATAAAAAATTCGTCCTCAACGCTGTCAGCTGGTAATGTGCCTAAGGCCTCTGCCTTGAGGCTCAGGCCTTAGATACTGGCAGCATTGCCACGTTGTATGGCAATGCTTAGCTTCTCACCAACTTTCTTATCTAGTAGAAATACGACATCCTTTTTGGGGATGGAATTTCTTGACATTGGAGAGCGCGCTAAGGGATGCCACGGCGGGATCTGAGCTGTAGTGCTATTCTGTAACAACATTTTCATGTCTCGACAGCGGAATCCGAAGTGAGTTTAAACGTAACACCTTTATGTTGTGTGTTATAAAGTTCACTTTGTGAGCTATCTCACTCAGGTAATGCTCGATATCGAAATGGTTACTTACAGAATAGACTAGCTGGTGTGCGCTGACCGGTGACAAAACCCTCTGCCATTCCGTCTGTGTGCGTTGGCCTTAAGTCGGTATAAAGTTACTTTTCATCACTTTTCGTTTTCATTTGTATTGAAAATGAAATTTTGTGGGAACTGAATTGAAACTTCCATTATCAGGCATTAAGCTTATTAGTATCAGGTTTTGGGGCCAAGCGTGCCAGTCCATTTTCGCCGAGCGAGGCAGCTGAGTGGAGAAACGGAGAATTATTAACCAAGCATGTCAGTCAAAATGTCACTCAAGTGACTCACATGGTGCGGGGATTTTATACAATTCCATTGGTTAAAATTACTCTGTTTCTCCGCTCCGCTGCCTCGCTCCACTGTAATGGACAGGCACTTACGAGGTTATTTTTAAGCTGTAGTTCATTTTCAGTGAGCTATTTGTTTTGAATTCCACATTATCCTTGATCAAAATAGGCTATATAATGTTTTAAAAAAGTAAGGTATCCGTTATCCGTATGAAAACTTTGATAATGTCACCTTGTGTAAAAAATATACCAATAAAAATCCTTCCATCGCGAACGCTGCGGAAACTATTCACAATAGAGCAAAGTGATGAAGTACAGTTTTATAGAGGACATCGCATCATATAAGAATAAAAATAGGTACTCTAAGTCTTGTATGAAAAATGTTGCGGTTTGACCGAACTGCCCTACGTTTACTCTATTAATAAGTAATTTACACATTAGGTACCCTAACAACTAAACTCGCGTGAACGAATTCGCGGGCGAAGTGCTAGTCTAGTTTTCCATTAAAAAAACAAACCGTAAAACCAAATCTCTGTAATATTTCGCTTCGGCTCATAAACCGGGGCGACGATTCACACAATCACAGAAGATACTCCGATGATGTTAGGTTTCATTGACACTTATCGTGTACTAGTTGACCCGCGCAACTTCGTCTGCGTCACAATTTTCATTACTGCTCCGCTCCTATTGGTCTTAGCGTGATGATAAATAGCTTAGAGCCTTCCTCGATAAATGGGCTATCTAACACTGAAAGAATTTTTGAAATCGGGCAGATTAGCGCGTTCAAGTAAACAAACAAACAAATAAACAAACTCTTCAGCTTTATACATTAGTATAGAAGTATAGATTTACGTTACTTATTTTTGAGGAAAAACTTTTTTTGTTAGTTACGATGGGTTTGCTTTTGACTCTAATCTAGGGCAGAGGTGACAGAGATAGTCAAAGAGGGAGCGAGCTTACCCAGAAGCCTGTTCACTCTAACTATGAAGAGATTAGGGTTGAATTCGTTCGGAAACAGAGTTGGTAGAGTTCCACTCCTTTGCTGTGAGAAAAGGAGAAATGTTAATCAATGAAAATGCAAACAAAACTAATTTTGCTTTAATATTTCTCCGTTTCTCCACTCCGCTGCCTTGCTCCGCGTCTATGGATCATCATCATCATCTGCCTAGCCTTTTCCCAACTATATTGGGGTCGGCTTCCAGTCAAGCCGGATTTAGCTGAATACCAGTATTTTACGAGGAGTGGCTTCCTACCAGACCTCCACAACCCATTAACTGGGTAACACGGTACTTCATGGCAAGACTGGAGTCAGATTTACTGGCTTCTGACAATCCGTAACGACTGCCTAAGATCTACAAATGACAGCCGGGACCAACGGCTTAACGTGCTTTCTGAGGCACGGAGGAAACTCGGTATATTAAGATGGTCATCCATCTACAGACCAACCTTGGCGAGCGTTGCTTAACCTTGAAGATCGACCCGTGCGGCTGTTATTATCTAGCCACGAGCTCCTCGTCTATGGATAAGGATGGAAAATCATCAAATTACTCCGCTCTGAGTGAAGCAGAAGGGAGTGTCAGACTCTTACTCACTAAAACCCATCCGTGTTCCTCCTAGTGCCCTTTGCATTCCAGGGCCGCGGTGACTTTTTCGAACAAATTCCGCAACCCCGGATGGAGAGGAAGCCGCCCGGAGCGGACTGCCCCTGCCGCCCCCACTACGCTACGCTACTGTTCCTATTGGTCATATCGTGATATTTATATAGTCTCGTTATATGGGCTATCCAGCACTAAAAAAAACAATTCAAACCAGTAGTTCATACGATTAGCGCGTTCAACTAAGAAAACTCTTTAGATTCATAATGGTAGTACCTATAGATTTACCCAATATAACCAAAAAACCGGCCAAGTGCGAGTCGGACTCGCACACGAAGGGTTCCGTATCATAAAACTTTAATTTTATAAAGTTGTTGTTATAGCGGCAATAAAAATACACAATCTATGAAAACTTCAACTCTCTATCTATTACGGTTTCTGAGATACAGCCCGCTGACAGACAGACGGACGGACGGACGCACGGACAGAGGGATGGACAGCGGAGGCTTAGTAATAGGGTTCCGTTAATTACCCTTTGGAACCTTAAAAATTACCTTCATAATATAAAGAGCAGCGGGTCTAAAAAGGCCACTTCAGCAGAAACAGAAAGCAAATCACGTTACTCGTCACTGTCAATTTTTCACAATCAACTTTGAACCTAATGCGTTAACGATAAAGATGAAAATTCAATTTGACAGATCGTTGTGTGATTAATATTATTTTCCTAAAGTGGCCCTTTTAGCCCTCCAGAGCAAATTGTTTCATTATGATTACACATCACCAAATATAGCTAGAAACACAGTATATACAAGTTCGATCAAAAAAATCCACCCAGTTTTTCGACGGCAGAATTAAGAATATTTTTTCATCCCACTGTATGTTTCGTTGAACAAACTGACCAGTTTTTCAACTGTGTAGCAAAAATAATGGCACAGTGTTACTGTCACCTCATACCCAGGTATGGGTGTATTATCCGGGTCTCTAAATTATGACCTGTCATGATCCGACAAAGGGGTTTGTTCTATTGTATTCTAGCGTTTTTGTATACAAAACGGTGTAAAAATTACTTCATTGTGATGGTAACTTTGGGCGGTGTCACGAATTATGGTAGGTGTTAGAAAATCAAGACTTTTTTAGCCATTTTTCTTTGTATTTTTTTATGCTGATAAGAATAGTTATTTCAATACACATATTTTCTCTCTGTATTTTCGTACGACTATATCACACAGTTAGAAAAGCTTTTTATTTCGTATTCTAATTTTCCTCCCAAAAGTGACCCTACAATCTATATCTATCTATATTAATATATAAAGCTGAAGAGTTTGTTTGTTGGTTGATCATCACGCTAAGACCAATAGGAGCGGAGGAGTAATGAAAATTATGACGCAGACGAAGTTGCGCGGGTCAACTAGTACTAATATTATATATAAAGCTGAAGAGTTTGTTTGTTTGTTTGAACGCGCTAATCTCAGGAACTGCTGGTTCGATTTGAAAAATTATTTTATTGTTAAATAGCCCATTTATCGAGGAAGGCTATAGGTTATATATCATCACGCTAAAACCAATAGGAGCGGAGCAGTAATGAAAATTGTGACGCAGACGAAGTTGCGCGGGTCAACTAGTATTCATAATAAATTGATTTATTTACGTTCAAAAGTTAATATTATGTGCACCAAATTTAGACTGAATCGGTCCTGTAGATGCGGAGTAAATTAGCTATGACAGACGGACAGGCACTTGCGTTTTCCAATAAGGTTTCTCTTTTTTAATACGGACGTAAGAAACCCTTAATAATAGTATGAAAACCGACGTATGTCCTTGTACTTTAATTAAAATTGAGAGCAAAACACACTTGTAACCGTTGACGCGAGCCAGCGCGTGCCATTTAACCACATTTGCTGACGTGACGAAGCGTTGTTGAACACGCATCGTTAAATCGCGTTAGTAATACTGTTACTAGCTTTACACTCGCGGACATTATTACGAGGACCTACTGAAATTCTAGATGTTTTACTTGATTAAGATAAAAATTAGTATTTCTATTTATTGCTGTCTATAGTGCAGTACCTTAAAGTATTTATATTATCCAACAAATAATAGTTAAATTAGGAATAAATAACATTTAATAGCTAAAGAAAAGTCGGTAGAGGAGCTCGTGGCTAGATAATAACAGCCGCACGGGTCAATCTTCAAGGTTAAGCAACGCTAGCCAAGGTTGGTCTATGGATGGGTGGCCATCTTAACATAACGAGTTTCCTCCATGCCTCGGAAAGCACGTTAAGCCGTTGGTCCCAGCTGTCATTTGTAGACCTTGGCAGTCGTTACGGATAGTCAGAAGCCAGTTAATCTGACTCCAGTCTTGCCATGAAGTACCGTGTTACCCAGTTACTGGGTTATGCAGATCTGGTAGGCAGCCGCTCCGCGTAAAATACTGGTATTCAGCTAAATCTGGTTTGACTGAAAGCCGACCCCAATATAGTTGGGAAAAGGCTAGGCAGATAAGTGCAGTACCTATGTCGATACTTCTCCACTATCTCGAGACAGCGACAAATAGTGGCAGGTGTAATATGGAGAATATAAAGCGCTGTTATATTACCAACACCCTTTAAAATTCACATAAAATCCGTGAAAAGGTAGAACCCTTAACCGGCTGACGTCATCGCCTCCCCTTGGACCACTACAATCGATTCATAGATCAAATAAAACGGCGCGTGACACGGGTTACAAAACGGATCGGAACGGATCGAACGGGTACGGGTACAAAAGGGTCGCCCGGTTAGGGTTGGCGATTGTTCGGGGAATTTGTGAAATATGTGAATATGTGGAATGTATCACCTTTTGTGGTAACTTGTAGTGTAAAAGGTTTTGTACGGCACACAGTTTTTCAAAACTTATGTTTGTATTGTACCCATAAATATGTTATGGGAAATATTTGCATAGGTGGATATTGATAGATGGGGTTTACCTGTTCTATGTATAGCGAATTTGATCTAATAAAAACTTTTTTACAAAAAAAAAAACCGACAACCAAAAACAAAAAACTACAAACTATAAAATAACTTTTATTTCGGAAGTCGGTGTTTTTGATATTTTTTGTTTTTTTTTACACCGCACCTGTTATATTATGAACTGGTGTAAACAATCAACAGACATGCGATTTCAGAAATCCCGATCCATTTGCTATCATTGATAGAAGAGTTCCGTTGCCTTTTGGAGAGATGCGGAACAGAGAGTAAAGTCCCGCACACTTCAATTAAAAAGGGGGATCCTCCAAACAGGCGGATGTTGTGCCTGGCGGGCTACTGCCCAATAGTTGATATTCGGGCTGATGTATATGTTCAAATCGCACGGTAAACTCTGCTTGCGCGATGTAGGATTTCGACGAAATAGTTCGCTGCTAGGTGGATACATGGCGTCGCGGTTCTTTTTGTTGCGACGTAGTTTTGCTCCGTTGGTTTATATAAAGCTGAAGAGTTTGTTTGTTTACTTGAACGCGCTAATCTCTGGAACTACTGGTCCGATTTGAAAATTTTTTCAGTGTTAGATAGCCCATTTATTGAGGAAGGCTATAGGCTATATGTCATCACGCTAAGACCAATGGAAGCGGAGCAGTAATAAAAATTGTGACGCAAACGAAGTTGCGTGAGTCAACTAGTTTAAAAATAAAATCTCCGCGTAGACAGCCCTGAAAACTAGCTCGCACCTTCGCTCCATCCCTGGAGTATCCAAAGTTTACAAGATTACATGGTAAATATTTACCAGTTTGATGGTAAACGCGGTGTATTTGAGGGTTACAATTCGATACATTTTCATTGCTGTCCAACGGATTAGAAGGGAAGTTTCGACTGCTTGTTTTGCGTATGAAGGAGTTGCCATCTTTGAGAATTTGTTGATGGTTGAGTGACCACCTCTGAGACGGTATTAGATGGTCAACTGACCATCTATAGCGAAATTTTAACGCTGACTGAACATCTTGTTCTTACCCATGATGTAACAGGGCCCACGTAATTAAATTATGTCTAACATCTTGAATGATCTACAACCTGGTCTAGCCAAGAGTGAATAGGTTACTTCGAGGCAAACATGCTCCGCCTTCGACCACATCATCGCTTACCAGCAGGTGAGATAGTGGACAAACGCGTGCCTATTAATTGTAAAAAAAAACTTTCTAGGTGAAATGATAATTATTTTGAAATAAGTATATGAACGGTGAATGTGTTTAGAAGGCCATTTCTCGTATTAAAGCCTCTGAGACAATGTCAAAAAATTGTGAAAATGTAGAGAAATTAACGCTCCATAAACATAACAGATTTTCATGTGGATGCTTTTTTGTGCTCTTCTTAATTGGCATTTATATTTGACTGAAAAATGCCTGTGCATGGGTTAGTTGACCGGCCACGGTTGAGGGATTTGTTCGAAAGAGTCAATGCGGCCCTGGGGGGCTACTCTCTAAGCCCGAAGTCCGTAGTTTCGGGCTTAGTTGCGGGCGTATTCTACTCCGTACCACCTACGGACTTACGATTAGTCCCGAACCCGATTTAAGAATGAATGACAACACGATTTCACAGTAACTGTCAAACCGTGTTGTCATTAATTCTTAGTGCGTTGGTAATATGGAGTAGAATACGCCCGCAACTAAACCCGAAACTACGGACAACGGGCTTAGAGAGTAGCCCCCTGGAACGCATGAAATACGGGTAGGTTTTAGTCAGTAAGAGTCTGACACTCCCTTCCGCTCCGCCCAGAGCGGAAGGAGTCATAAAATGCAATTGTTGAAATTTTAATAAATGCTTTGATTTTGTACGATATGGAAATTCGTTTTGGTTCCGGTGGGAAATGTTATCGGAGATATATTTAAGCCATGTATGTGGACTTAAGGTGAATGTTACGGGTTGCTCATTGCCATTTTCCCGCGAGATGGCGCTGAAGTCAACATTTTCAGTTTTATTTTGTTTCGAGTGTAATTGGAACAATATTAAGTCGCAGAAATAATGGTGCGACAATCGGATATTCCACTTTATCGAAATTAGTCAAAATACGGCATAAAAACCCTTCTGATTCGCCATACTCATCTCGCGGGAAAATGGCAATGAGCAACCCGTAACATTCACCTCTATTTGCCCTTCAATAATATTTGTTTCTCTTCTTTCCAGATAATGACGGAACTAATATCAATATGAGACGCTGAGGTCACCAAGATGACTGCAACTAAAGTGAGTCCTTTTATTCACATTGGAGAATTTTCCGACTTTACCTGTTTTTATGTTCTTCGCTCTCTCTTTGTACTAAGGATCGCAATATGACGGGTTTCCATGGTTCGCTATTTACTGAAGTGTTTAAAAAAAAAACAAAAGTAATTTATCCAATTTAGACTGTGAACCAGCGCTTCTTAAACGTCAATGTTCTACATAAAGCGTTCCCCAAAACGCACGCCCGTCACCACTTTCTAGTGTTTTAGCTGGGAAAAAGAAGTGGCACAACGAATTTCCCAGCAACAAATACTCGAACTGCATAAAAATAAAATTCTACGTGCGGGAAAAAATATATCTAAACAGCTAATCGAAAAATATAATACTAACAGCTTTAACAGAATCATAATTGATTGCAAAACTAACGAGATACCAATTTTATACGAATATCTACGCCATTTTCTATGACAGCTGTATGGGCATCACGGCTTTTGACGTCAGAGTCCACGTCGCGCTTCTCTTCTTCGTCGCTCACAACTTTTATTTTTTCCTATCGCTAATAAATATTTTATTTATAAAAAAACCGAACATATTCCCCAATCTAAATGTAACTATGATTTGGAAAACATAAAAAATTATATTTAATACATAGACGACGAAACGAACATGTTTTTATAAAATGGCTGTGTATTTTTGTTGCCATATTTTTCGGGTATACCTTTCCGTGTCGGAGTAAATCGAATGATATTATTTTTGGAAGATACAAGAAATTGTCATAGCTAGAACTTTACGACGCTTTATTTCCAAAGTAATGGAAATGTTTAGGGTTCCGTACCCATAGAAATACACACTGTGAAAATATCAAGTTAGAGTGAACAGGCTCCTTCTGGGTAGGCTCGCTCCATCGTAGACTTTGTCTCTGTCATCTCTGACATAGACTAGAGTCAAGACCAAACCCATTACAAATTAAAAAAAACAACCGTCTATCTATTTATTATCGTTCTTCAGATACAGCCGCTGACAAACACACAGACGGACAGACAAACAGCGGGGGCATAATAATAGGGTTCCATTGGTTACCCTTCGGGACCTAATAAGTAAAATACACAAAAAAAATTGAAACCTTAATTAAACCTCCGAGTCTAGCGATGTTAAGTCACGAACCCAAGTAAAACTAAATACCAATACAAAATAACATAAAACATACGATATAAGACCGTGACACGATCCATTTATTAAATTGTCACCATAACAACGGTATTTTTGAGACATTTTCTGGGTATATTGTAATGGTAGTCGCCAGATAAATGTACATAGTACAGTAACGGTATTTTTTTGGAAGATTTTTTTTTTCAAAAAATTTTTTTTTTGGAGAAAATGGCGCTACTACAAAATAGAGCACTTTTTTCTAGCAAGGTAACTTCAGGTACAAGGTACAAGTAACTTTAGTTATTAGGTACATTTTTGTTTGAATTTGGATTAATATTATCATTTTCTTTCTTTCTTTCTTTAGATAAAAAATATTATTTCGGACAAAAAAATATCTATAAGTCTCTGTTTTACGGAATTATTTTTAGTGTATAACTGTATAAAACATAATAAATTGAATAAAGTATTCCAAAGTAGAATATACAGTTGTACCATAAACATTTTTTATAATTACTAACTTCTGCCAGCGGCTTCGCCTGCGTGGTCCCTAGGGAACATACTCCCGGGATATAAAGTAGCGTATGTCCTTTCTCAGGCTCTAGACTATCTGTGTACCAAATTTCATTTAAATCGGTTCAATAGTTTTGACCTGAAAGCGCGACAGACAGACAGACTAGGTTAAAATAATAATAATAATAATTTTGCTCCAACCGGGGATTATCCTTGGGTATACTTTCACAGTGCATACAGGGATAATCGTCGGTTGGTGTCCCATTCCATTTGAAATGTCTAAAGTGGCCTCTGCGAGTTGGCTTCGGCCCCTCGTACGCCTACCAAAGGACCGGGTCTCTAGGGACCCGAGAATGTCAAAAACATAATAATAATAATAATAATAATATAAAGTATCAAGTACAAATCAAGTATCTCGACTTAGCGCACGAGGTTGTCGACATGTGGAATGTGGACTCAGCTATCATTGTGCCGATAGTCATTACGGCCAATGGCCTGACGGCCAAAAGCTTCGACGAACATCTGTCGATCTGGCGTTACGCGGTTTGGTAAAGGGCCTGATACAGAAGGCAGTACTCCTCGATACGGCTCGTATTGTGAGGAGGTTCCTTTCTCTGGAGCCCTAACACTTTTATATTTTTAAATGTATTTTTTATGGTTTTTTAGAGATATATTTAAAAATATACTTTGTATGTAAATAAGAATAAATAAACGAAATAATAATATATCTTTAATTCAGACATACGTCCATACAACAACAACACACACACAACACACACACATGTTACAATGTACTTTCTTGGAAGTTTATCTGGCACCTACTATAGTATACGCACTGCCATAATACCCATGTCTTAAAGAGGATAATCGATAGGAACGTCCTACATCAAACGAGGGAGAGATATAAAAAATATGACACCAAGGGGGAAAAATATGAAAGTATATTTTAGTGATGTTATTTTTAGGGTTCCGTATGCAAAGGGCAACCAACGGAACTCTATTACTAAGCCTCCGCTGCCCGTCCGTCCGTCCATCCAAGAACCGTAATAGGTAGACAGTTGAAATTTTCACAGAGTGTGGATGTCTATTGCCGCTATCATTATCATCTTCCTGCCCTTATCCCATGTTATTTGGGGTCGGCGCAACACGTTTTATTCTTCCACTAGTTGACCCGCGCAACTTCATCTGCGTCACAATATTCATTACTGCTCTGCCCTTATCAGTCTTAGCGTGATGATATATATTCTATAGCCGGAAGGCTATAGAATATATATCATTTTTAGATATTTCATTGTTAGATAGCCCATTTATTGAGGAACAATAAATGGGCTATCTAACAATGAAATAATTTTTCAAATCGGACCAGTAGTTCCTGAGATTAGCGCGTTCAAGTAAACAAACAAACAAACTCTTCAGCTTTATATATTAGTATGGATATAGATTCTGTTTTATCAGTCGTCACTCTATCACTCTTTCATATCGCTCCTCACACAATCCATCCATCTTTTCTTTGGCCTTCCTCTCCCTCTCCATCCATCCACATTTATGTTCATAACTCTTCTAGTTATATGCGTTTCATCCCTCCTCTTCACATGACCACACCAAGACCGATTCCCTTTTAACTTTTCCGTCACTAGCGCCACTTTTAAAGTACCTCTAATGTAGGTACTCATTTCTCACTTCATCCATTCTCGTTTCTCCACACATCTATCTCAACATTCTCATCTCCGCTACATGCAATCTATTTTCATTTGTCATTTTCGCAGCCCAACATTCTGATCCTGCTATAACAACAAATAATAAAAAAAGTAATTTGAACTAAAAATCAAAATGGCGCCCATATTAGAAACGTGTACCCTTCGTGTGGGAGTCCGACTCGCACTTGACCAGTTCTTGCCCGATTGCAACTAAGATTTGAAAGGATCTTTCGCATTCGCAACCTGCAAACCCCTCTAATTTACCATTATCCAAATTTTACAACGTCGAGATCCGAAGACGTACGAAAGTTTTCGACATCGGAAACCGAATCGCGGAACTAAAATGGAGCTAGGCAGGACACCTTAGTAAAGTAAAAGTAAAAATTCATTTATTTTCCACAATAATGAAAAACACAGTACAGACATTAAAATAAATGGAGTGGACTGGAGCCTAAACTAGGGCAGCCCTGTATTTCAGGACTCCAGGTCTTCCTCCCGCGGCGAGTAAGGCGCAGTGATGATAGATGGAGTAAGGCAGTGACCGAGTGGCGTCCGAGGACTGTATGAAGAAGTGTTGGTCGACCAGCAGCGAGATAGACGGATGACATTGTTGCCATCGCAGGAAAATCCTGGATGAGGCTGGCACAGGAGCGTGTGGATTGGCAAGAAAAGGGAGGCTTATGCTCAACAGTGGGCGAAGTCAGGCTGTGGATGATGATGATGAAATTTTACAAGTTTTTGACATTAAAATCCATGTTCGCACCTAAAATGTGTTCAAATTCAAGTCGCTATATCATTTCAGCGACTATTATTATTATTGTCAAAACACGTGTCAAATGTAGAAAAGTATTTGTGACAGTTTGCGACTGATATGCGTATGGGAACGTTCCTTGCAAATACAAGAATTACCCCTCGGGCTGTATAACATTTTTATTTATAATGTTTTAGTTGTTTGTTATTCACCTCGAGTCAAGTTGGAGTAAAAGTCTTGGAACATAATCCTTAGTCAGTAAGATAACCGAACTCGCGAAGGAGTCACATTCTCGCCAGATAACTTGCCAAATGTGCCGTTTCATTCCATCATTATGCCTTAAGACGCTATATTGAGCCCCATCCAAGGCCTCAAGGCTTTGAAACATCGTTTATTATCTCTCCTATAAATAAATACGTCCTTCACGAGTATTGCCGAAGGCTCCCGAAGGATACCGAAGTGAAGAGGACCTTGATCGCCATTTAGAACAACTTTTATCAGGGGGTGAAGTATAAACAGGCTATTAGTTTGGTCATAGAATAATAAGTTATGTAGAGACGTTTGAAGCTTTTTTTCTAGGGTTCCGTTCCCAAAGAGTAACCAATGGAACCCTATTACTAAGTCTCCGTTGTCCGTCCGTCGGTCCGTCCATCCGGATGGCTCTACCGTGCCAAAGTAGCTACTTTGGCAAGGTAGAGCTGTCTCATGGCAACCTTGTATTTTTCCTAATTATGTCATTCAGCGATACTATAGCTTGCTTTTACCCACTGTCATCATCATATTAGCCAAAAGACGTCACACAGATCAACATAGGCCTACCCTAAGGCTGGAAATAGTGCTCGACCGACGGTCAGCGCTGACGGTCAGGACTTACGGTCAGGACGTACTGTCGGTCGAGCACTGTTACCAGCTTAAGTGTCACTACAACAATCAGTCCTGTTTGTCTGACATCTATCGGCTACCCGATGCATGATTTCGATTACCCAGTATAATTTATCTAAATTGTAGTCTATGGTCTAGAGCTGAAATTCATCATGAAGAGACAAGCGAGATATAGCGGCTAAAAAACAGCCGCTCGGCTCGATCTTCAGTATGTACAGTACATTGTCACCTAGATTGGTAGACTATCTTAAAATATCGTGATTCCTCTTTGCCTCGCAAAGGACATTAAACCGTTGGTCCCGGCTGTAATTTTTGGATCTTTGACAGTCGTTTCGGGTAGTCAGAAACCGGTAAAAGCCAACCCATGTAAATACTGGTACTCAGCTGAATCCGATTAGACCAGAAGCCGATCTTAGAATGGTTCGGAAAAGGCTTCGCAGATTATTTTTTTAATAATTCGTCCCCAGAAAGGAATAAAGTTTTGAAAACTAGTATACCTCTATAATGGGCTCTTACAGCCAACTTTATCATCAACTGAAATAAAGAAAAAACAATTAGGGTTATCAGTGTTTTAAAAGTTATAAATATTTTCTGATCCCTCTGTATTATTTTTTACTCTATGATTCCAACCTACGCGGGATAAACTAACTAGATCTATCACCGTTTGGGCTGGCTGGCAACACAGTTCTTGTTTTAAATTACAAAATGGCATTTAAAAATAGAATGGCGCCAAATTGGATTTTGATTGGGGTTGAAAGTTTCAGTTACAGACAGATTAGGTTTTTAGAAATGTTCACAGTTATGCCTTTTCATTCCAATAAAATTAAAAGTACATTTTTATAACAGGTTTTTATTTGTAATGTTTATGTATTTGTTTTGCAGTTACTTGCCGTATTTATTAATCAATCAATCAAAAACGTTTAATTCGTGCAATAAAAATCCATAATGCATACCAAATTAACATTAAATGAATAACAATCATAATAAAATTTAACTTAAATTAAATAAAATTAATATTCTTCATAAAAATTAAAACAAAACTAAATTAAATTAAAATCACATTTAAAAATGAAATCAAATCACAATCAAAAATCAAACTAAATTAAAATCCACCATCATCATCATCATCTGCCTAGCCTTTTCCCAACTATATTGGGGTCGGCTTCCAGTCAAACCGGATTTAGCTGAATACCAGTATTTTACGTGGAGCGGCTGCCTACCAGACCTCCACAACCAAGTAACTGGGCTACACGGTGCTTCATGGCAAGACTGGAGTCAGATTAACTGGCTTCTGACTATCCGTAACGACTGCCAAAGATCTACAAATGACAGCCGGGACCAACGGCTAACGTGCTTTCCGAGGCACAGAGGAAACTCGCTATGTTAAAATGGTCACCCATCCACAGACCAACCTTGGCAAGCGTTGCTTAACCTTGAAGATCGACCCGTGCGGCTGTTATTATCTAGCCACGAGCTCCTCAAAACTAAATTAAAAACCCACCATCCATCCATAATTATTGCATTAAGTCTGCCTATGTACCACCATTGTACTCGTTCATGAAGTTTAAATTAATAAATAAAATCACCAACACCCCTACCATCCGCCCGACCCCGAGAACACAAGTGCGTGTGCATCCAGTGCCCAGCGACTGGATTGCCCACTTTGTCCCGATTAATTTAAGGGTCATCTTATACTAATCTTATCTATCTATACTAATATATAAAGCTGAAGAGTTTGTTTGTTTACTTGAACACGCTAATCTCAGAAACTACTGGTCCGATTTGAAAAATTATTTCAGTGTTAGATAGTCCATTTATCGAGGAAGGCTATAGGCTATGTATCATCACGCTAAGAGCGGAGCAGGAGCAGACGAAGTTGCGCGGGTCAACTAGTTCACAGCGTTCACATTCGCATCTCAGTCACAATGTGCCAGAAACACTTCTAATTTCCTATATTTTGGGACTAAGATGCGAATGTGAACGATGCTTAAAAACAAGTAGGATTCGCTCTTAGATTTGCAATATTTATCTAACAGATAATAAATAGACAGGAAGAAACTACAGAAAAATAGACACAAACGTGATGCTTATTTCTGGGAGTCCACAGTACCATCAAGTGAGATAGTGGTCTCTCTTGATGGTAAGCGGTCGTATGCCTATCAATAGTAAAAAAAATCTCGTCCAGCAAACGTGTGGAAGGAGAGTTAGGAAAAAAGAGATATAGTATAATATTGTAGAAGAGCTATTAAAGTGCACGTGATTGACCACAATCTCAAGTGAGATAGTCGACCACATTGTCGCTTTTCGTGAGTTGAGATTCAACTTGACGGAAAGCGGCGATGTGGTTGACGATGGAAACGCTTGCCTAGAAGTAACCTATTCACTCTTGACTTAAATACGCCTAGATTGTAGCTATCAAGATATACATTCTAACAAGGAATTCCACTCCTTAGAGCCAAAAGCCTCTAAAAGTTTTCGTATCCCTTTCAATTTCAAATACCCCAGAAAATAGGATTACCAATTATTTTCCGAGAAATATAAACAAGATCAAACGGCACACTCATGAAAAGAACGAATCAAAATGAAAACGCTGTCGAAAACTCAGCAGCAGACTTAATCCGTAAAAAAAAAACCTCAGATTCTGAAGAAAAACAGTGAAGGGTTCCGTACCCGGGATGAATATTTATTGAACGGTTGGTCTAAAAAGGCCGCTTAGTGAAATCATAAGGTTCATAATATTAATATTTGTCATACAACAATCTGTCAAAGATTTTCATCTTTATCTCTAAAGCATTAGGCTCAAGGTTGATTGGGAAAATTTGACAGTTTCGGGTAGCGTGATGTGTTTGCTGATTCTACTATAGGGACCGTGCACGGCGTTGACTATGCCATCTAGTGTCGCATATTCGAAGTTTTCAGGGTCAGAATACATGACATTGACGCTTCTGTGCTGCCACCTGTGGCTCCTGCACGCTCAGTTTAGGGGAACGTGCGCGAAGAAGACTGTGCCATCTAGCGTAGCTATTTCGCATTTTATACTTGAAACATACTTGACAGTGACATTTCTGTGCTGCCACCTATAATTTCTGCACGCTCCCTATAGTGGCCTTTTTAGTCCCGCAGTATTGATTTTACTGACTGCAAAATAACGTTTCATAATATTTTTTAGAAAAACTGTGATATAAAAAAATCTAAAATGCAATACCTCAATCTGCCAAGCCTTTTCCAAGCTTAGCTAAGCTAAGGTAAAATATCTAGAACTCCACTTTTGCCGTTTGGATACGGAACCTTAAAAACTCAAATTACCTTTCTGACGGCGAGTCTTAAATATTTATTTGAGACTTGAGATCAAACCTTTTTGTACTGCGTTAGGGTTGGTTCACACCAACGACGCGTTGTGACGCGATGCTGCTGTGTGCACTTTTTAGGCCACAATAAAGAAGTAAGAACACGTTGTTAAAAAAATCGGTCCAGTGCGAGTCGGACTCGCACACGAAGGGTTCCGTACCATAAACCTTAAGATAAGATCATTTAATTATTGAATTTTTTCATTTGATTATCTAATTTTTGTTTTTTGTGTGCAATAGAAGTACCTACACAATCTAATAAGATTTCAACTGTCTACCTATTACGGTTATTGAGATACAGCACCCTGACAGACAGACGGACCGACGGACAGTGGCGGCTTAGTAATAGGGTTCCGTTGGTTACCCTTTGGGTAGGGAACCCCAAAAAAATCCGGCCCAGTGCGAGTCGCAAGGGTTCCGTAAAACATACGTACGAAAGTAACGCTTTTCGAGCGGAAAGGTTACAAAAACAGCATTATAGTTCTAAATTACTATTGATAGGCTTAATTACGTTTGACCATCTGATGGTAAGCGATGATGTGGCTGAAGATGGAGCTCGCTTGCCTAGAAGTAAACTATACACTTTTGACTTAAAGACTCCCAGGTTGTAGCTAAATTGAGTTCTTTGCCATGGCAATACCGTTCGCAAACGCAAAAAAGCAACAGGTTGCACTCCGGGAGTGTCGGTAGACGTGAAAACTTGAATACGTGCTTCTCTCTGAATTTCTGAATTTTACGTCTTCATTTTAAGAGTTTTCGTTGTTGACGTCTTACGAATTTTCGATCAGTTCACGTGCCTTGACGCGAGTTTAAAATTTTTTTACCCATCGCAAAAAAAGTGTACAACTACGCTAAAAAAGTTTTCACTTCAAAAAACTCGCCATGTCTTGTTGTGTCGCACCTCTCTTTGAGCTGACCCTAAGGCGCTCCCCACACTTATCGCAGGGAAATCGCATTAAATCGTTCATAACGTCAGGCTGTGACTCTTATTGCCTTTACGAGAAGAAATAAATCTGTCAGCAGGCGTCTTATTGCTGGGCTTTTTCTCATACAGAATTGGAATTGATTTTAAGCACATTTTGCACTGTGTGAATTTTAACAGCATTATGGGAGCTCTTTCAGGGATTAAAAGTTTTCATGAATATGAAGATTTTTTACTATGGACTCTCACACGAAGGGTTATGGGAGCCCCCTTTAATTTAAACTAATTTATATTATTTGTTGTTATAGCGCCTACAGAAATAAACACTCTGTGAAAGGAGATGTTCCAAAATGTATGGACCCTGGGCCAGGTCCTTGTACACTATACTTAAAAATAGAGAAATATATTTAAAACAGTTCTCAATTGTCCAATTTCTTTAAAATGGCTTTGTTTGCTGGTAAAACAAAAAAAAAAATTACACTTGAAATTGCAACACGCAACAAAAACCCGTCATGGCGGTAAGCTGTCATTTTGATTGATTAATGACGTTTGACATTTATTTCTGACATATTTATATTCCGGCAACGAGATGAAAGTGACTAAAGTGACATTGTTTCAATCCACTTTAGACATTGGCAGAATAGTTGACATCGGCTTTACTTGCCATATAAAAATATAGAATAGAATAGACATTATTATGACAGCTGACAGTTATTTTTCTATGATCTGTAACTAAATCGGTGCGACGCCATGTTGAAAATCGATAAAAGTAATTTATAAACATCAATTAACTACCATAACAGTAAACATTTAAATGAATTAAATGTATTTTTCCCGAATTCTACGGATTTTCCTCTTTTTTATGAGGTAATGTACATAGACCTGGCCCATTTTGAAACATCTCCTTTCAACTTTCAACAAAACATGGTTGTGGACGTCATATGAGCAGTCACCGGTGTTTTTTTTTCCCTACTCCTCTGCTGTATTTCCTGATTAATTTCATTGCGGGATCCAAGATGGTTGTATCGTTTCTCCAGGACTCATCGGGCTTCATTGACTCGGCGTTTTTCTGGTGGTCACCACTGTTGATTCTGCATTCAAGAGTTGCAGTGGTTGGGAATGTGTGACGGACTTGCCCATCCGAAGTCCACAACCCAGGAACTGGGTAATACAGTAACCTTTAGCAAGACTTGTCAGATTTCTCGGCTTCTGACTACCTGCCACGACTGTCAACGATTGCCCTACAAAAGGCAGCTGGGAGTAACCAGCTTAACCTTAACGTGCTTTCCAAGCCATAGAGAAATATCGGTATATTAAAAATGGTCACCCATCCACTGACCTTTATTATTTATTTAGCCAACAGCTTTTCCTAAAATTTAACAATATCTAAGTGCTGATAAACAACTAAATACAACGGTTTTGTCGCGGTGTTTCCGGTATGCGCACAATCTTTCATCGTGAGAGGAATGATTTCCCTGCGGTAAAAAAAATCTCATAAATTAATTTACTAAGCTGTTTGAGGGCGTAAAATGTTCGCCCGTAACGTCCGAAGTACTTGTAGAAGTTTTACTGTCGTCATTCTCGTCTGTCCGTCCGTCTGTCTGTCGCCGGGCTGTATCTCAAGAACCGTAATAAGTAGGCAGTTGAAATTTTCACATATTGTGTATTTCTATTGCCGCTATAACAACAAATAATAAAAGTTAATGTTTATGATCCAAAACCCTTCGTGTGCAAGTACGACTCGCACTTGGCCGGTTTTTTTTCTATTGCGCAATAACCAACAATTCCCATAGTACGCCTACCGTAGTTGCAAAATCCTGGCTAATGTAACATAGAGAGATATTAAATCTCCGACAAATACATTTCATCACCGCGTACTAACATTTCCATCTATCCCCGAATTCCTTTAACTTACAATCCACCCGGGCTTCGCACTGGAAGCAGAGCATATTAAGCCCCGAATTAGCATATTTTTTTCCGACGTCATCAGCGATCATCGTCATATTTCAGCCAATGTTCACAACACCTTAATGAATTATATATACACTTAAATCTTCCTAAGGAACCACTCCGTCTATTGGTGAAAACCGAACCAAAATCCGTCAAATTTCTTCTGAGTTTATCGCGTACTTACATACAGACTTTGTTACATAATATGTATGTAGTGATAGTGATAAACGATCACCAAGATAATGCAATCCGAGAACCGTCCTCTATAACGAGCCGTAAGGTAAAGGAACCCGCCACATAAACGATCAATAAGTTATTGGAACCCAAGTTCCTTCCTTTAACGACTTGTAAGATATAGGAACCCGCAACAACTCAGTACACGCGACCCAGTACATTTGCGACTTATATAACATCGTGAAAGCTTCCCGACACATCCATCATACTGCCCGCCGGCCAAGATGTACCACTTACGAGGTATTAAACTGGCTTCGTGTTGGGCCTAACTTTCCTTTGGGATTTTTCCTTATTTTTTGCTTTATTTTATATTTTCTGCGTATATTTTGAGGTTTTAGTAAGTGTTAGAAGAGCTTATTAGCGAAGAGCTCGTGGCTAGATGATAAAAGCCGCACGGGTCGATCATCAAGGTTAAGTAACGCTTGCCAAGGTTTGTCTGTGGATGGGTGACCATCTTAACATACCGAGTTTCGTGCCTCGGAAAGCACGTTAAGCGTTGGTCTTGGCTGTCATTTGTAGATCTTTGGCAGTCGTTACGGATAGTCAGAAGCCAGTTAATCTGACTTCAGTCTTGCCATGAAGTACCATGTTACCCAGTTAATGGGTTGTGGAGGTCTGGTAGGCAGCCGCTCCACGTAAAATACTGGTATTCTGCTAAATCCGGTTTGACTGGAAACCGACCCCAAAATAGTTGGGAAAAGGCTAGACAAGACTGGAATCAGTTTATTGGCTTCTGACAATCTGTAACGAATGTCAAAGATCTACAAATGACAGACGGGACCAACGGCTTAATGAGCTATCCGAGGCACGGAGGAAACTCGGTATGTTAAGATAGTCATCCATCCACAGACTAACTTTAGCAAGCGTTGCTTAAACTTGAAGTTGTATCGACCTGTGCGGCTGCTATTTTTTAGCCAGGAGCTCCTAATCTATACTAATATATAAAGTTGAATAGTTTGTTTGTCTGCTTGAACGCGCTAATCTCAGGAACTGGTCCGAAGAAACAATTTTTCAGTGTTAGATAGCCCATTTATCGAGGAAGGTTATAGGCTATATATCATCACGCTAAAACCAATAGGAGCGGAGCAGTAATGAAAACTGTGACGCTAACGAAGTTGCGCGGATAAATTAGTTATACACATATATACGGATACCCGATTATTATTTTACATAAATTATTATGATTGAAAGGCTCACGTTTGACCACAATCTTACATGATAAAAAATTATGATGTGGTTGACAATGAAGCACGGTTGCCTGGATAACCAATTCACTCTCTAAAAGAACCCCAGCTACTATTTTTAACCTTGTATCGTTCAAGAAGCGCTTCTTTGGTATATTTTGAATACATTAACGATTCCCGAGTTTGGATTGGGTTTGAAGTTATAGCTGAATTAAATATGTTCAATGTTGCGTCAAAACTTGTTCTTTCGTAAAACGGCTGAAGTCTGAGGCGTTCTGGAAAAGTTCGGAATTATAATAAAATTATTAAAATATGTAAAAGGGATGTTTCCTGGATTAAAGAAAGTGTTTTCATTTAGGTCGCCAGTTAGTCTATGAAAAAATATAGGACACGTATTTATTTCCTTATCAAATCAATACAAATGAACAAATATAAACGCAAAAGCCGGCCAAGTGCGAGTCGGACTCGCACACGAAGGGTTCCGTACCATAAACCTTCATTTTTTGTTATGGTGGCAATAGAAATACACAATCTGTGAAAATTTCAGCTCTCTACCTATTACGGGTCTTGAGATACAGCCCGCTGACGGACAGACGGACGGACGGATGGACGGACGGACGGACGGACAGCGGAGGCTTAGTAATAGGGTTCCGTTGGTTACCCATTGGGTACGGAACCCTAAAAACAAGGCTAATAGAGCTGTACAGGTTACTCAATACTGGTCGGGCGAAATATATCTAATATGAGTCAATCAATACGAAAAGAGGAAGAACGCATCAAAGTTCATGAGTGACTTGTGACGTGACTTTTAGGTAAAAAGTGTAGTAGGGCGTGGCAATTTTTGTTTACGGAAAAATAATACAAAAAAAAATCTGCACTGTTGTGTAAGTAACTGATCAATATTTTCACTCACTCACAAATGTAAGCCGAAAACATTCACTGCTAGACATAGGCATCTCCCAAATTTGGGGGGGGGGGGGTTGCCATAATCGCCACGCTTGGCAGGCGGGTTGGCGATCGCAGTGTAAGGTATTGCGTTTTTACAGAGAACGCTGCTGCCCATTCTCTGGCAAGTCTCTTAGTCGCCTCTTACGACGCCCACGTGAAGTGATGGGATGGTATTATTCTTTTACGGCATCATACGGCACCAGCCGACACGATACGAAACTAATATTACGGACTAATATTTAAAAAAACCTATTGTAAATAAATATTATTTTATTTCTGTATTGTTGCAGACGGAAATGGTCCACGCAGGCAGCAGCTTCCAATGGGACAAGCTGTCGCCTGCAGAGTTCCAGCAGTTGCAGGAGTTGACCTCGTGTGAGTATTACAGTTTGGAGGTATGCGTAACAGAGAGTAAACTTCCGCAAACCCCCATTGAAAAGGGAGGATCCTCGGATTAGGCGGTTGTTATGCCTGGCGGGCTACTGCCCGATAGTTGATATTCGGGCTGATGTATATGTTCAAATTGCACGGTAAACTCTGCTTGCGCGATGCAGCATTTCGACGTAGTATTTCGCTGCTAGTTGGATAAATGGCGTTGCGGACTTTGTTGCAATGTATATTTGCTCTGTTGATTTTTCTTGTGGCGGCATTGATGCCGCTACATCATCATCCACAGTCAGACTTCGCCCACTGCTGAGCATATTCCTCTCTTTTCTTGTGCTAACACTCGCGTTCCTAAACCAGCCTTGTCCAGGTTCTACCTGCGATGACAACAATGTCATCTGTCCAACTCACCGCCGGCCGACCTACACTTCTTCTTCCAGTCCTCTGACGCCACTCGGTCACTGCCTTACTCCACCTATCATCATCATGCCTTGCCAGTATTATAACAGAAATAAAATATATTAACTTAGTACAAACACTCATATATCTTCTTAAATACACGTAACACGTTTACAGGACAAACAAAACTACTAACTGCCTCCGTAGTCGAGTGGTTTAGGCGTTTGCCTTGTAACCCGGTGGTCGTAGGTTTGATTCCCACGGGAAGCATACTTTGTAAAGTTATTTCCAGTTTGGCTAGGACATTGCAGGCTTGAATCATCTGATTGCCATATAAAAAGATGAATCCGTGCTTTGGAAGGCACGTATAAGCCGGTGGTCTCGGCCGCCAAATGGCGGTTGACAAATAAACCATGTCAGAGGCCCTTGAGGCGGTTTGGAAACTCTGACACTAGGGTGTGTGGGGTCGTTAGACCTTACTGCTCACACGATAAAAAGAAGAAGGACAAACAAAACAAAACAAAATGGCAAAGTGCATGTCGGATAACGCTCAGTAGGTATACAGTTCTAAAATTCTCTAGTATAAAAAAATCTAGACGAGGTGACGAGATATTCAATAAAATCATTCGTACACGTACTATATATCTGCCAATTAGGAGCCGGAAATGAAAGCCTCTAAAATTTGAGTTACTACTCTTTTTTTTCTCTATTCTAGGTCAGAGATGACAGAGACAAAGTCTACGATGAAGCGAGCTTACCCAGAAGGAGCCTATTCACTCTGACTTTGAAGGCTAGGGTTGTAAGAATTCGGAAACAGACGCAGGCAGAGAGTCTACTCCTCACTAAAAATGCACTTCTGGCTACTAAACTATTGACTCTCCACATATATGACATATTTTCATCAGTATTTTCATAAACCAGTCTTACCAATGTCACGAAAATCACCTAACCTCTCCAAAAGCGTAGAACATGCAGCCACTTAATATGGCGTCCGACGCGTCCACCAGATAATAGCATTAAGCCCTTACATGGTTCGGATTTACACAGGATATTTTCGCGTCGGTAAACGATCTAACCAATTTAGTTAATAACATTAGCTTCGACTCTACCTGTGTACCGTTTACCCTCAGATGTAAACATCGTTTTAAGAGAATTTTGGTGTGATTTTTTATTATATTGATACGCAGTTAGCCATAATATAACATGATAGACACAATATAACATAATGGACACAGTATAACATGATGGACGCAATATAACATGATGGACACAATATAAGCGATGATGTGGTCGACGATAGAGCATGTTTGCTCAGGGGGGCTAAAAAGGCCACTTTAGCCCGTCACTGTCAAATTTTCCCAATCAACATTGAACCTAATGCGTTAGCGATAAAGATAAAAATTAAATTTGACTAATTGTTGTGTGATTAATATTATGATTCTCATAAAGTGTCCGTTTTAGCCCCCCAGAAGTAACCTATTAGTTCTCGACCATCGGCACAGAATGAGTGTTTTCTGAAATGACGAACCCAAACACCTATCAAATCGCTTGTTTTCTGACAATTGTTATGTTGACGTCGACGTCATGTTAATGTCAAAGTCACTTGTTCAATGAATATGACCTCTCGCCTATGTTGCGCCAACTGGTGGAGTTAATTTTCCTGAAAACCCTCTTTCCCAGCAGAGAATCCCAATGCTTATAGGTACGCACAATACGACTTTTCAGCAAACTGATTGCAGTTAAATACAGTAACTTGAAGGAAGAGAATTCCTCTCTGATATCTCTGATACACACATACTGGTAACACAATACCAATGACAAGACTGAAGTCAAAGAAGAAGGATTAACCCACGTCTTACAGCAAAGAGAAGTACCTCAAACGAATGATAAAAATGGGAACGATTTCAGTTTCTTTCCGACTCTCACACGAAATTTCTGAGGTCATCGGATAACTTGAGACTAAAAATGCCAATGCATTCCACTACTTTCTTGGATATGTCTTTTACAGTCCAAGCTGCCCGTTTGTGGAATGCATTGCCAGTGTCAATTAAGCGCGCGCAATCGCAGCCTGTTTTTTTTTTTAGAAACTTGTTAGGGAACTCTACATGTCACTGTGATTACTTTTTAGAAATTGTCACTTTTTTTCTTTTATATATATCATATTTAATATGTATGTATTTGTGTATTTATTTATTTTAGTAAGTATTGCTTTTTTCTATAACAAATTCGTTATGACAATGAATGTACTAGAATATTGAGGAATACTTGCCTATCTCGACTTGATCACAATGATTGAGTTCCATCATCGAACAACAGAGATTTTATTTTACTTGTTCGATCACCGAACATCGAACTAATGAGAATTATACTTGTTAATAAGCAGAATAGAGTAGATAGGATATAAATGCCAATTAACGAATTTCATTACATTATTTTCATGTTATACCATAGTAAGGATGGAGTTTGGAATTATGCCATCTTTTATACCCATTTTTATCATTTTTTGAGGTATTTCTCTTTTGCTGTAGGACGTGGGCTAATTTAATATGGACCGTACCTACCCCTTCTTCTTTTCTTGTAACTACCTGTAACGATTGTTAGAGATTTACAAATTATAACTGGTATCAACAGTTAGAAATGCTTTCCGAGGCAAGGACGAGTCTAGATATTTATGTTATGTTATGGATAGTCAACCACCCACGAACTGACCTCGGCAAGCGTTACTTAACCTTTACGATCGATCCGTGCGGTTGTTCTTACATAGACACGAGCCACCCGACAATAGGGAATATGCATGAAAAGTATATTTATTATCTATATCATCATCATCACCATCATATCAGCCGAAAGACGTCCGCTGCTGGACATAGCCCCCCCCCCCTAAATTTGAAGGGGGGGGGGGCGTTGCCATAATCTCCACGCTTGACAGGCGGGTTGGGTATGGTGTTGCGTTTTTCAGAAAACGGTGCTGCCCATTCTCTGGCAAGTCCCTTAATATCCTCTTGCGACACCCACGGGAAGTTATGGGGTTATCTATATTGTATCTCAAAATATACAAAAATATGGTACTAACAGTGAAAATAGAATCAAAATTGCTCGAAAAACAAACGAGATATAATTATTTAAAACAACTATGACGCACTTCATCTTACCATCCTTACCTTGTTGCTATCCCACCAATTCGCACTAAGCGTTTCCAAACGTCTTTTATAATGCGCACAGCAAAGGAGTGGAACTCGCTGCCTGCATCTGTGTTTCCAAACGCTTACATCCCTAATCTCTTCAAAGTTAGAGTGAACAGGCTTCTTCTGGGTAAGCTCGCTCCATCGTAGACTTTGTCTCTGTCATCTCTGACATAGACTAGAGTCAAGAGTAAACCCATCACAAATAAAAAAATAATCTGTCTCTCTCGTGAAAACGCTTTTTATATGGCAGTTGTTTAAGCATCATGGGCTTTGACGTCAATGTTCATATCGAACTTCTCTTTCTAATCGTAATCTTTGAAGCTTTATAACTTCATCGCTGATGAAGGTATTTAAAAAATAATTTCATGATTATTTAATAGTAACTAATAAGTATTTCATTTAGTAAATAAAAACATCGCAGCGCATAAGTTAGGTCTCCCTATTGGCAATTTATTATTAGCTTATTTACTTCTTATGATCTTTTAAATTATACCAATCAAATTTATACCACTTAACCCACCTCATGTAAAAAATAAACCCCAAAAATGCCTATTTCCCAAAGGTAAAATTTACCTGTGTTTTACCCGATTAGTAGGTACATCATATCATAACACTAATGTAATACACTCTTGTTCGAATTCAATTAGACGTATGGCCCGCGGGAGTATGTTTTAGCAAATTAAACTTTTGCACTTAGCGAATTTCGATAGGGGTGCTACCAACTCGGGTATAATTTGAAGGGTATTAGAGTCGAGGCAGTTTCGTTATCATATATTTGTTTTTGAGATAATAGGGAAATTGTGCTCCGAATCTACTGGACCGATTCAATTGCTATATTTTAATTTCAACATGTCTTCATGTTTTTGTTACCCACAAAAAATTTAGTACCTCTTTGGTCACTTTTGGTGTTTTTTTTTCATATAAAAAATGCTTTATTAAGAGGGGCCTAAATATTTTTATTGATAGTTAAAAAAAAACAGAAGTTATATCAGAAATTAAATGAAAATTATGAGCGAAACAGCAGGAAATTAAAAAAAATACAGATTTTAATAAAAGATTACAGGAAAACCTGAAGTCTTCCCAAAAATGGAGAAAGTTCTCAATTCTGTTGGCACTTTGTTATGTTTTTTTATGTGGTTGTTTAGATGTACCGATTATTACCAACTTTCTGATCCAATGTCTGTGATTTTTTTTAGTTCGTTGCGGTATACTTGCCATTTGGTCCCGTATTTTTTCTTTCAGTTTGACTTCATATTAAAAAAAGAACATTCCGTTCCGAACGCTGTGCACGCGAATCTGACTCGATGGACTTACGTATGTGTGTCTCGGCTTCGCCTCGGCCCACATTTACACGTTCGTCAATCAATGCCTCTTTTGCTGGCCGCTGCAGTAATGTACTATTATCCTTGTCAAATTTCTTTCTTCTTAGCTAGAATCTACCAGCCCTAAATGAAATAATACCGAAATAGTAAGCAAATACTCATATAATGAACCGTAGTACATTATATGACTAATATTGTTAGCATATAGAACTTAGTCTGATGAACCTGGACTAATTGGGATTAAAAGCTTTTGAACAAATACGGCTTTATTCGTATATTATCCACTTTATGTCTGTCACGAGCCAATCACTTTGTAAAAGGTGTGACGCTCATGCAAATCTGTCCTGAGCTGTTCATATTTGACACGTTCTGTTTTAACGAAGTATCAATCTTCCTTGCCTTTGGAGTTGCAACCGCGTACCTGAAGACGCAGCGTTGGAAGGCCTTCCAAAAGGTGGACCGATGACCTAATGAGAGTCGCGAGTAGCTGATGGACCCGAGACGCACAGGACCGGCTATTGTGGCGGCTCGCACGGGGAGGCCTCCCAGAAGGTGGACTGATGCCCTGGGGAGGGTCGCGAGTAGCCGATGGACCCGAGACGCACAGGACCGGTTGTTGTGGCGACACGTCGCGCGGAGAGGCCTCCCACAAGGTAGACTGATGATGACCTGGTGAGGATCGCGGGTAGCCGTTAGATGAAAAGCGCACAGGACCGGTTATTGTGGGAACGCTTCGAGAGGCCTATGTCCAGCAGTGGACGTCTTTTGGGTCATTTGACGATGATGATGATCATTTTGCCTTGTCTTTTTTTTAATAACGTTGGAGTCGGCTTCCAGCCTCACTGAATGCAGCTGAATGTTAACATGAAACGATTGCATTTCTGACCTCTAAAACCCAGTGACTGAGTAACAGTAATATCAGATTTTAGAAATCGGCTGAAATGTAGCCATTTCAACCAGTTAATAAATGGCCGGACGCGTGAGAGAGAGGGAACCTTACGCCCCGGTCGCAGCAATGGAAGAAGACGCCCCGGGCGTCGGGAGTCGCAGGGCGATTCCCGGCCACTGAAGGCGCGGGCCTGCGGACGGCGAGCATTGGATGGCTCGCAATCCGATCGGAACCAAGCCCTGGTCGACGGCGCGCTGTGTTCCACGCGCGCCTCAAAGAGCTGGCAGCATAGGAGACGGGGCCCGCTAGGGCCAGTGCCTGCCAGGGTGGCGGAATTTGTTCGAAAGAGTCACACATTCAGGCATTACAGTCAACAGTCAGGCATTAGGAGGAACACGGATGGGTTTTAGTCAGTAAGAGTCTGACACTCTCTTCTGCTTCGTCCAATGCGGGAGGAGTCATTTGATGATTTCCCATCCTTTAAAAAAATCCAGGTAATGAATAGACTCAATCAAAATCTCTATGCATATAAGCAATACGATCAAGGGACTGATTCCGAAGATAGTTATCCTCGATACGGCTGGGAGGAGACTCTAGAATTTCGGAACGCCAGTTTTAGATACTTAAAAACGTTAGGAAGTGGTAAACCATTTGAACGTTTTTCTTCTAATATTTTAACTATCTTTCTGTTCTTTTATTTGCAGATTCAACCAAAAAGCTTCAGGATGTACTCAAGGAGTTCTGTGAAGTCAAAAAGCAGAGTTCGGATGGGGTAAGTTGCTTTCTTCAACATTTTTTATGTATATTTTTTATGTAACTTAATTTTACTGCTATATACGTAGCAGTAAAATTAAGTTTTATGTGAACATTATCGTTTATGTATCGGTTTTGGAGCTAAGAAGTTTGTAATTCTTTATAATAAAAATTTACAGGAATGTATGTTTAAAATGATCTTTTGCCGCCAATTGTAGACCGATTTTAAAAATATTTTATTTTCAAAAGCCTATACTCCTGAGGTGGTCTTGTCACTAAGACAGAATTTGATGATGGGATCCTATGAAAAATGTTTGTTTAGCGATATTTTCACCTAATTGTTAACTGGTTTGGATGATTCTTTTTTGTTTTTAAGAGTATTTTTTTGGACTGGTCCCATTTCAATTTGGTAAAGATCTGATGAAGGTTTTCGGAGGTAAGCAACGGAACTCTTTAATAAATGATAGCAAATGGACCGGAATTTTCGAAATTGCATGTCTGTTGATTGTTTACACCAGTTCATAAAATAAAATCACGCCGGTACGCTTTGTTTGCGTTTTCACGTTTTAGTGGTGTTTTTGGTTATTTCGTTTTTTGACACCCACTTCCGAAATTAAAGTTATTTTATTATTATACTTTTAGTTATTTTTATACTTAGTAATGTTTGGTTTTTGGAAGAGTGTTATATTTTTTTTGTAAAAAAGTTTTTTTGACTGACCTGATTGGTTAATATTTCTCCGTTTCTCCGCTCCGCTGCCTCGCTCTGCTGTAATGGAAAGGCACCCTTATAAGTATTTTTGACAGATTGCGACTGAGAACGTTGTTCAAAAATTTGTAGAATTGACCCTCAGGTGGTTTGAATAAATAAGTTTTTTTTTTTTTTTGTATTGGGTTTGCTCTTGATTCCAGACCATGTCAGAGATGACAGAGACAAAGTCTACGATGGAGCGAGCCTACCCAGAAGGAGCCTGTTCACTCTAACTTTGAAGAGATTAGGGTTGGCTTTGGCTTAGCACGTATTCTCCAAATAGCTAGTCACAACCCGGGATTTCGCCTACCCTATCCTCAAAATTGTTATTACGCATACGATACTAATTTCGTATGCGTAATAACAGTTTTAAGTTTTCCTTTGTATCTGTGTAGCTATATTAGGACGGGCTCCCATCACCCCATTTTGCCCTCAGCAACCTGCTTGCTTAACCTTGAAGATCGACCCGTACTGGTAGTATTATTTAGCCACGAGCTCCTCAAGTTTAGACCAGTTGTAATTAATTTCTCGCAAATAGCGGGTTTTTCCGGGTCTGTCGATGCCGTATGATGCCGTAAAAGAATAATACCATACCACGCCGGCCAGGCGTGGCGATTATGGCAAACCCCCTTTGGGGGAGGCCTATGTTCAGCAGTGGACGTCTTCCGGCTGTTATGAAATAGCGGGTCTATTATGCAAACCTTCCTAGATCCGAGAATCACAGGTACATAATAATATCATGATTGTTATTCAATGTTTTTCTTGCCAATAAATTGTTATTCAATGTTTTTCCTCCCTAATCTACAAACTGCATTATAGAACATCGGTGAAGCATTGTGGTAACGAAGTCAGTGTCACGAAACTTTCAGCTCACAAACTAATATCGCGAGGCATTAGTATTGGATATTACTTGATCTAGAACAATTTATTGTTTGACCTGTGGCAGCTGGAGTTTGTGTTGTACTATGTTTTTGTTTGAGTACTGTTTCCTAGTTTGATACATTATTTTTATGCAATAAGGTTGGAAATGGTATGCATATTGAAATGATGTTCGATAGTAATGTATAGCAACGCTTGGTTAGTATTTCTACCACCTTTAGGAACCCACCGGCCCCCTTCTACCATCGGACATCCAGACGCACTGCATCTTACCATCCCTACCTTGTGGCTATTCCACCAATTCGCACTAAGCGTTTTCAAACATCTTTTATAATGCGCACAGCAAAGGAGTGGAACTCTCTGCCAGCGTCTGTGTTTCCGAAAGCTTACAACCCTAATCTCTTCAAAGTTAGAGTGAACAGGCTCCTTCTGGGTAGGCTCGCTCCATCGTAGACTTTGTCTCTGTCATTTCTGACATAGACTAGAGTCAAGAGCAAACCCATTACAAATAAAAAAAAAAAAAAAAAGGAACTATGGTACCTATTTTTCAGCCGAGATTATTTCATTAATATAATTTTGACCATAAAGATAATATTATATTCAGATGGATAATGATGATGTATCGCAACGCTTGCCGAGGTCGGTCTGTGGATGGATGTTTATTCCTTACATAGAGACTCCTCCGTGCCTCGGTAAGCAATTTAAGCCGTAGGTCCCGTCTCTCATTTGTAGATCCTTGACAGAAGATAAGAAGTCAGAATATGTTTCACCTGTCTTCAGTTGCAGATAAGGGCTGTTATGTTACTTACTGGGTTCTGGAGGTCAGATAAGCAGCCGCTCCTCGTAAAATACTGGTATTCAGCTGAATCTGGCTTGACTACAAGACGTCCCCAATATAGTTGGGAAAAGGCTAGGCAGATGATTATTTTCATTATTCCCTCCACAATAACCTCATTCACAAACTGCATTATAGAACATCGGTGAAGCATTGTGGTAACGGAGTTAGTTTCCCGAAACTAATATCGCGATGCATTAGTATTGGATATAACTTGATCTAGAATAATTTATTGTTTGACCTATGGCGGCTGGAGTTTATGTTATTATGGTTTGGTTTGAGTGTGTATTCTATCTCGAATTGTTTTAAATATGTTATTATCAAATGACTCCTCTCGCGCTGGGTGGAGCGGGACTCTTGCTGACTAAAACCAACCCGTGTTTTACCAAATTTCCTTTGCGTTACAGGGACGGCCGCGGTAACTGTTTCGAAAAAAATCGTTACGTTTTTTCTACCTTATACTTTAGTATGCATAAGGTTGGAAAACATGATCGTAATACATTCTAGCTGATGCCCGCGGCTTCACCCGCGTGGATGTCGGTTATCGCGAAAAGTAACCAGTGGCCTTAGTGCGAGTTTTTTAACGTTCTCGAACGCGTTAGCGTTAACGTCAATTTGTATTGAAACTGGATAAGCGCTGTCTGGTGACAGTAACGTAGAACCCTTTTTTTTCTATACAATTTGACATAAGCGAACGTTTACGTTAACGCGATCGAGTGCGCTAAAAAACTTACACTAAGCCCTCTGCCCAGGCGGCTTATTTTTTTCCGACACCTCCAACAAATATCATTATATTTTAGTCATTGTATACAAAAACTTGACAAATTATAAACTGGAACCTTCCTCGAGAACCACTCTATCTATTGGTGACAACATCATGACAATCGGTGCAGTATTTTTTGAGTTTATCGTGAACAGACAGATAGTCGCGGTGGAGGACTTTGTTTTATAATCTGTAATGATGTATCAATGGGAGATGAATACTAAGACCATGAATCTACCTAGCTTCTTCCCAATTATGTTCGGGTCAGCTTTTAGTCTAGCCAGATACAGCTGAATACCAGTATTTTACGTGGAGCGACTGCCTATCTGCCCTTCTTAACCCGTTCACTGGATAACACGGTACTTCTTGGCAAGACTGGAGTCAGATTTGCTACTACGCGTCACGACTGTTCAAGACGTCAGCCAGCTTGAGCACGTTCTGAGGCATGGTGGAGTCTTGGTCAGTCACCAATCCAAGAACAAACTTAGCATCGCTTTACCTAGAAGATCACTCCGTGTGGGTATCGTATATGATACTTTCAACTTTATCGTATATATACGATACTTTCTTCATAAACTAATATCGGGATGCAGTATCGGATGTTACTTTGTCCAGAACAGTTTATTGTTTGAGTTATGACGGCTGGAGTTTGTGTTATTATGTTTTCGTTTGAGTGTTTTCTACCTTATTTATTATGCATAGATTGGAAAACAGGATAATAACAGCCGCACGGATTGATCTTCAAGGTGAAGCAACGCATGCCAAGGTTGGTCTGTGGCTGGGTGACCATCTTAACATACCGAGTTTTCTCCGTGCCTCGGAAAACATGTTAAGCCGGTGGTCCCGGCTGTAATTTGTAGATTTTTGGCAGTCGTTACGGATAGTCAGAAGCCAGTAAATCTGTCTCCAGTCTTGCCATGAAGTACCGTGTTGCCCAGTTAATGGGTTGTGGAGGTCTGATAGGCAGCCGCTCCTCGTAAAATACTGGTATTCAGCTTAATCTGATTTGACTGGAAGCCGACCCCAATATAGTTGGGAAAAAGATGATATATACCTAATAAATATTTATTTTGCCTATATATCTCTCCCGAATTTTCCTTAAGTTATCACAGCTGAATTACTAAACTTAGAACGAAATCTATTTAGTTTAAAAACAACGCCCTTTTAGGGAAAATACGTCTCTACAATTTCGTTAACCACGCGGGACTACGGACAATACGTATTTTATTATTTCTATAAATAGACCATAATAACGAATGTCCTACAAAGTTGAGACAGACAGTACTACACCGCATTAAAGTTTATGAACTAATATTAGTTCCCGACTATGTCTGACCTCGCACCGCGTTGTTGCGAACTCGGTACTCATTTCCAATGATTATCTAAAGTGGATTGCTTTTTATATACTAGGGAAACAGACATAGATAAGGGTACATAGTGATAGTTTTTAACTAAAAGTAATTGGTTTGTATTTAGTTTGTATTTTTGTTATGTTTCCTTTTTTTGGGTGTCTGTTGTTGCAGTACAGTGTGTCAAAAAGATACGGCTTACATTTCAAATCATGTCAAAATATCATCGCCGAGATTGTTTCCACACTCGGGGGCTACAGGATATTAAAACATTGCGTTTTTTAATAAACCGCGTGATTTGATATGGCATGCGGGGATGCCATTGTGCGTCAACTGCGGTTGCAAATCGCAATCGTGCCACAGGTAGGTAGGTTACCTGTTAAACAGAAACAAAATTTTTTCGAAGTGAAAACTTCTTTAACACTTTTTTGTGGTGGGTAAAAAATTTTAAATTCGCGTCAGGACACGTGACCCTGATCGAAAATTCGTAAGACGGTCACGTGCCGTGCAAACTTCTTTAGCGGCGTAGTTCACTTTTTTTGTGATGGGTAAAAAATGTTAACCTCACGTCAGGACACGTGACCTGATCGAAAATTCGTAAAACGGAGGGAGAGAAGCACGTATTCAAGTTTTCACTTCTGCCGGCACTCCCGGAGTGCAACCCGTTGTTTTTTTTTAATTACGCTGGCATTCAGCACTTTGAACGTCAAAAGTTTTCATGGAACACACAAGTGGATATGGAATCCCTTTCGATTTTGAAAGAATATGCAATTTTGATATTTTCGCAAATTGTGTGCCGGATTAATAAGCCTTCCAAACACCACATTAAAATCAGCCCAAAATCCAATATATCCGAAGCGTTTTCAAAATAAACCCGACAGTGTCATAATACTGAAATCTGATTAAGTGGCGCCCTCAATATTGTGGAGAGCGATATCATTATTTATCACGACTGATATTGGCACCTCATTATGAGAGATAAAGTGTTTCATTACATACTAGTCGTGTGCTCGACACCGCTTGCTATGTGTGGGAGTCGAAAAGTACATGATTTAAACTTTATTTACAGTATGTAGGTTGTATACAACAAGACATTTTCTACCAGTCAACCTTTAGGTTAAAATTACATCATTTTCCCAACTATATTGGGGTCGGCTTCCAGTCAAACCGGATTTAGCTGAATACCAGTATTTTATGCGGAGCGGCTGCCTACCAGACCTCCACAACCAATTAACTGGATAACACGGTACTTCATGGCAAGACTGAGTCAGATTAACTGGCAAAGATCTACAAATGACAGTCGGAACCAACGGCTTAACGTACTTTCCGAGGCACGAAGGAAACTTGGTATGTTAAGATGGTAACCCATCCACAGACCAACCTTGACAAGCGTTGCTTAACCTTGAAGATCGACCCCCGTGGCTGTTATTATCTAGCCACGAGCTTCTCAAAGGGTTTAAATGACAACACCCTGACAATTATAACAAATAAGTAATGTTTTTAAATCGAAATTAGTTTCGCAAAGGTTTTTCTACCCTATGGTATTTCGGCAGGCACTTAAAAGGAATGTTATGGTAACTTATTAGTTAAAATCTATTTTGTTTCTTTTTCACTATTACTAGCCACTATAATTCTCACCTGATGGTAAGCGATAATGCGGTCGAAGATGGAGCACACTTGCCTAGAAGTAACCTCTTCACTGTTGACTTAAAGACTCTCAGGTTGTAGCTATCAGGAAACCACAGACTCTGACAGAGAATTCCACTCCTTAGCTGTACGCACAATTAATGTGTTCCCAAAACGTTTTGTGCGTGTGGGTGGGTGGTCCACCATGTGCCACCGGTGGCGCATCGCCGTTCGTTTCGTGGCCCGATGATGGAACGGGTTTGGCGGTACCTATTATTGGAATTCCGACAAACAAAATGCCACCGGTAGAAAACCGACAGGCTAGCAACTTGGCGTCGATGTTGAAGACTTTGGAGCATCGACTTGACGAGGTTATCATTGCCGATGATCCTCTTGGCTCGTTTCTCAATGGACTCAAGGGCATCAAGCTAGTATCTGGAAGATCCGTCCCAAAGATGAGAGCAGTACTCCATGCATGATCGAACTTGCGCTCTGTAAACAGCCATTTAGAATACAGAGCGCGCTAAAAAAATGGACAAATACTCTAGAAAAACATTACCCGCATTCTGCACCAGTCGAATATCGTAGAGGAGGAGAGGCAATCTGGTTATAATTTGGATAAGCCTATGTCTAACATTGGACTTCGATAACAGGCAGAGTTGAGCATTCAATTTTATGAAATACGTAATTAAGTATTCTTTTCTATAATATTATAAATGCGGAAGAAAGTTTGTTTGTCAGTACTTTTTTACGACTAAATCGCTAAACCGATTTTTATGAATATTATTAGGTACAGAGATTTATGGGAAACAGGAGAAAGACAACTTTTTTTGTGAAAAGTTATATTAAAGACCGCGGTACCGCGCTGGCTTCGCTAAAAATATTTTTTCAGCAAAAGACTAGTAGGTAATTCATAAGAGTAGCTTACATCCCGGTATTGGAAGCCAAAAACCTCGTAAAACACAAATACACACAAACAATTATAATTCTACCTTCCTTTTTACGACAGTGGACGGCAGATAAGGGGAGAAAACTCCATTTTTATCCCCGAACCCATCAAAATAGTCATTATTATGAAAACACAAAAACTTTTTATGGACTTTCTTCTATTTACGTACTCTTAATCTGTGGGAGCGAGATGGCGAATATGACGTCATATCTCCCGTCTCTCTTTCTCTTTATGACGTCACATGCTGCTTGACAATCGATGATAACCTTTTACATAGGCAAAGAAAAATCAACTTTAATTCTAACGGAATAGAATTCAAAATCGGACTAGACCGTTAGGATAAGGAACCGTGACGTCACAGAAAAGGGGTGTAAAGAAGAAAAATAAATATTTATCACCGATTACACTGTGGACTTTATTATGTTCGTGATAAGGTTCGATTTCGTGTGCGGTCTATAAATAAATTTGATGGCCCACTAAAGTTTTGCCAAGGATTCCGAGGCCTATTTGCTTGGCATTAAGTGTTTTCCCTTGTAAAAACCTACGTGGGGATCAAAAGAGGGGTGAAAGGGGGTGGAAAGAGGGGTGTTTTGTATCTTCCGGGGTTAGTGGAGGTCGAAGTGTCATTGTAAGTTAAAGAGACATTAAGTAGATCCTTTACATAGAGTTCCATTGCTTGGAAACTTCTTGGGAGTCAATAGTTCTTTAGGTTGGGATTGTTTAAGCTGAAATTAAGATCGATGAACTTTCCCTTGGGATTTGAATTCAGAATTTTGAATTGAGAACGTACTTACTTTAGGCCTTGTGTGACCTGTTTTAAAAAAAAAAAAAATGGTAAATCATCAAATGACACCTCCCGCTCTGGGTGGAGCAGAAGGGAATGTCAGATTCTTACTGACTAAAACCGATCTGTGTTCCTCCTAAAGCCGTTTGCGTTCAAGGGTCGCGATGACTCTTTCGAATAAATTCCGCAACCTCATCTGCCTAGCCTTTTCCCAACTATATTGGGGTCGGCTTCCAGTCAAACCGGATTCAGCTGAATACCAGTATTTTACGCGGAGCGGCTGCCTACCAGACCTCCACAACCCAGTAACTGGGTAACACGGTACTTCATGGCAAGACTGGAGTCTGATTTACTGGCTTCTGACTATCCGTAACGACTGCCAAAGATCTACAAATGACAGCCGGGACCAACGGCTTAACGTGCTTTCCGAGGCACGGAGGAAACTCGCTATGTTAAGATGGTCACCCATCCACAGACCAACCTTGGCAAGCGTTGCTTAACCTTGGAGATCGACCCGTGCGGCTGTTATTATCTAGCCACGAGCTCCTCCAATAAATTCCGCAACCTGTCAGACACTAAATAAATAAAAATTCCTATAGCTTAAATCTGAAACCAAAAGATTACTTAGTTAATGAATCTGAAATTAAAAAAAAAATATCAGCTATATAACATTCAGGAATTTCCGCTTTATCTCGACAATGATACGCTGATATATTTTTCTTTTTCGTGATTTTATTTTTTACTTTTACTATAGGGTATTTTATTTTTATATGTGTATATTTTATATATTCTCATCTCATAAAACATTGCCTATACATTTAAAGTAACCCTATAAAAAATCATAGCAGTATTTTCGTCTAAATAACAAATAAACACGGCTGTAAGAAAAGTATTAGTGAAGAGGAAAACTGCATCGGAAAACACCAAAATAAATAAGGTACACGTGATTGTAATCTCTTCCTCCACGATCATCTTGTGACATTACGTCTTCCTGCCTTCCGATTATTGTTGCCAATTTTCCCATTTATGTTAGGGCCGCAGTCTAACCGGATACAGCTGAATACAAATATTTTACAGTAACTGGGTAACGGAATACCCGTTGGCAAGACAGCTGTTAGATTCAAGGACTTGTTACTAGCTCTACCGCGCTGTATTTTGCTGATTAATTTCGTTTCGAGATCCAAGACAGTTGAATCGTTTCTCCGGGACTCGTCGGGCTTTATTGGCTCGGTGTTTTCACTGTTGATTCTGGCTTTCAGGAGTTGCAGTGGTTGGGAATGTGTGGCGAGCTAGGAGTAACGACTAGTCTCAGTACGCAATGGGTGGTCGCCCAACCACTGATCTCAGCTAGTGTTGCTTAACCTAGAAGATTGTGGTTATTACTTCACCACTAGCTTTTCGGGCTCGAGCGTCGAAAATGCTGTTTTTCGACGCACATAAAGTAAATAAAGTAATAAATAACACGTGATTGTAATCTTTTCCTCGACGATCACTCTTGTCACATTATGGCTAGTATTCATGCCAATGACCTTGTGCATATAAAAGGAGCTAACTACCCCTCTATATTTTTATTTTTTTATAATAAAAATAATACATGCTTTTAAAAAGTAACAAAACTAAATCATTTTCGTTTGTATTGCAAAGCAGTTAATATATTTTTTATACTCTTTTGAAAAAAAATTAAGGAATAAAATGGTTTCATCTCAATGATTTGGAGGTGAATTGTTGATTTTTTTCTTATTACTACTCTGTCAAGAAAGTACCGGGAAAAGATCAATAATACACAAAATGTCTGTTATTCATCCAAATTTATTTTATCACCTTCAAAGTATGCTCCTTTAGAAACGATACACTTGCGCCAACGAATAATCCATTCATCAAAACATTTTTTAAACGCTGCTTCCGGAATTGAGTTCAGTTCTCGCCGCGAATTCTCCTTTTTTCGGTTTCGGTTCAGTTGGAAGGCGCCACTCCGAAGCTTGTTGACTAGTTTGCATGTCAAACTCGTAAACCCACGTCTCGACACCAGTAACAATGCGTTTCATGAATGTTGGGTCCGAACTGACTCGTTCTAGCATGTCCTCAGCGACTTTCATGCGATTGAGTTTTTGGAGAAAATTCAGATCTTTTGGGACTAGCCGAGCAGCAACATGTTTCATACCCAAATGATTAGTTAAAATGGTACGGATCGACTCGTGAGATACAGAAAGTTCGGCGGCTATCTCTCTCAGAGTTGAATGGGGATTTTCAGTCACTATTTCCTTCACTTTTGCGATGTTAACTTCAGTTGCAGACGTTGACGGCCTACCAGAGCGAGGCAAATCTTCCATCACATCTCGACCGCTTTTGAACGCTTTGAACCACTCATAAGCACGAGTTTTTGATAAAGTCGATTCACCGTAAGCCTTCTGTAACATTTTCAGTGACTCCGAACACGAAATACCATTGGCGATGCAAAATTTAAGACAAACTCTTTGTTCGATATTTTTGTCCATTATGAAATTAGCTATACACACTATATATGATATTACTAAAACCAGCACTGTATTTAATATAAATAACAGACGCAACTCAAACTCCGCGCCAAAATGGAAAACAGTTGTGCCAATCTAACAACTACAAAAAAAACAAAAATTTGAATTTGGAACCATAAACAAATCATCCATTCCCGATACTTTTTTGACTGAATGTATGTGATACCAATAGACAAATTCTGGAAAGTAACACTGGGTATATCAAAAAAAAAAAAAGCAATATGGCGGATTTTTGGCGCCAAATTCAAATGTTTGTCACGCTCACAGCTTGAACGGCAGCTGGATTAAGCTTGAGGGGTGTCGTTAGATATGTATTTACTGTGAGAGTGACACTGGATATATAAAAAATAAAATGGCCGATTTTTGGTGCCATATTATGGCTTCAATATTTTTTTTTCATTTTGAAAACCCATCGTGTGGGGTATCAAAATAAAGGGGTCAAGGAGACGATTCCAAAAAATGTAACTCACTAAAAACTAAAAAAATAAAAAAAATTACTTTGTTAAAAAACCCGACCCGAACTGCATCAGACTACTTACTTGAAAAGCGACTTGTTTCGGACTTTTTAGTTGTTTTTAGCGGTCGGGTTTTTGACAAAGTCAATTTTTTTTCATATGTAATTTCGTTATTAGAGCCAACGAAAACTTGCTTCATCTGCACGCTGTTTTTAAGCATTCCTCGAGAGAGCAGCCTTAAGTCTTCCTGCCCCCGATCATTTTGTGTCATATTATATTTTGCTGCTCTTAGCTAATAAGCGGCTTAGCAACATATCTCTAAGGCTGATTTAATGATATGTTGACTTTTTTACTCAGCTTTGCGCAAGCGCGACTGCCAAGCTTAGGGTCCTGAATCCCAGGTCGGGCAAGAAGGGGTTTTCCATAAGGAGTTATCTTTGACAGCGCGGAGTTTGGAAGTTGGTGATGGTTGTAACACTGATCAAACCCACATTCGACCGTATCATCACTTACCATCAGGTGAGATAGTGCTCAAACGTGTACCAAACGATAGCAAAAATAAACAGCATAAAATGGTAGATTTTGAGATAGGTTTTTTTTTCCTAATCAAGCTCCGTCAAAACAGACATTTTCTCGAACCACAAAGAATTTTAAACACATTACGAGCTTCCCCGGAGTAAGTTCCGGGAAATCTAAAAAAACTGCAGACGATGAAATTCGGAAAGGAAAAGTCTTCCCCTGACAATAACCAATATAAACAAGTCTATAAATTGTTGGAAAGAGTCGTAATCCTTCCCTCGTCGATCGTTTCTCGTCGCATTAGTCCCCTACGGCCTGTGCTTATACGTTTAAATTGCATGACATGTATAAAAATAGATTTCCTTCATGGTCTTGATAAAAGATAAACTTCAACGGCTTCCAAAGGGCTTGTAACAACTATGCAAACAACTATGTTTTTTTTAGGATCGGAAATCATCAAATGATTCCTTCTGCTCCGCTCAGAGCAGAAGGACCGTAACCCTGGTTTGCAACTATGCTTGCCAAGGTTGGTCTGTGGATGGGTGACCATCTTAACATACCGCGTTTCCTCCGTGCCGTTTGATAAAGGTTGTAACGTATTCTTTCTGCTTGGTACTGGATTGTCGAGGTCAGATAGCAGTCGTTTCATCTGCCTTGACTTTTCCCAACTATGTTGGGGTCGGCTTCCAGTCAAGCCGGATTTAGCTGAATACCAGTATTTTACGAGGAGCGGCTGCCTACCAGACCTCCACAACCCATTAAATGGATAACACGGTATTTCTTGGCAAGACTGGATTCAGATTTACTGGCTTCTGATAATCCGTAACGACTGCCAAAGTTCTACAAATGACAGCCGGGAACAATAGCTTAACGTGCTTTCCGAGGCACTTTGACTTTTTGACTTTGGTCACCCATCCACAGACCATCCTTGGCAAGCGTTGCTTAACCTTGAAGATCGACCCGTGCGGCTGTTATAATCTAGTCACGAGCTCCTCAAAGGGTTTAAATGACAACACCCTGATAATTATAATAAATAAGTAAATTCATTGGTCCGAGATGGGAAAGTGCCGATATAAACCAAAAAATCGCTATATGTTCACTTTATTCATTCCAGATTACAACGTCTTGCTTACCAGGCATATTCTAGATAGGACCCCGCACTCATTTTGACACTCACTCCCTACTATATTACAGAGTTTTGTGCTGGAAGCATTTGTCAAGGCTCAGTGGTCAGGCACGCTCGACACACACCACTTCTCATTTCAGTTTTTTTTTTCAATAATTACTTGCCCGACACTTTGTACACGCATATCCCGTTTTTTCCCGTTCCCGTAAGAATTTCGGGAAATCCTCTTTTGTTGCTCCCCTTCACTCCCCAAGGAACCTTTTTTTTAAGGATGGGAAATCATCATATGATTCCTCCCGCTCTGGGTGAAGCAGAAGGGAGTGTCAGACTCTTACTGACTAAAATCCGTCCGCGTTCCTCCCAGTGTCCTTTGCGTTCCAGGGTACATTGCCTCTTTCGAACGAAGTCCACAGCTCCCAAAAGAACCTACATGCAAAATTTCAGCTCTCTAAGAGCAATAGTTTCGGCTGTACGTTGTCTGTCAATCACTCAATAACAGAAGAGTTTTATAAATATTGACTAACTTTTTCCCGCGACTTCGTACGCGCCCGTTTTTCCCGTTCCCGTAGGAATTTCTTACTCTCTTAGTTCTTTCCTACGGATTGTCATCATCTGCCTAGCCTTTTCTCAACTATATTTGGGGTCGACTGCCAGTCAAACCAGATTCAGCTGAATACCAAAGTTTTACGTGGAGCGGCTGCCTACCAGACTTCCACAACCCATTAACTTGGTAACTCGGTACTTCTTGGCAAGACTGGAGTCAGATTTAATGGCTTCTGACAACCCATAACGACTGCCAAAGATCTACAAATGACAGCCGGGACCAACGGCTTAACGTGCTTTCCGAGGCACGGAGGAAACTTGTTATGTTAAGATGGTCACCCATCCACAGATCAACCTTGGCAAGCGTTGCTTAACCTTAAAGATCGACCAGTGCGGCTTATTATTTAGCCACGAGCTCCTCGCTTTCCTACGGAGTGTAAGAAAGCTTAATGCCAAATTTCAGCTTCTTATGACCAGTAGTTTCGGCGGTGCGTTGTCTGTCAGTCACTCCAAGCTAAAATGCCAAACACCAACAAAACTTTATTACTATCATCTCATCTCTCACGAACACATCACAGCATTGTGACATTAACCACTTGTCTCTCAGAATGTCATCTTAAGGCGATGTTAGGAGGAAATGTCCCGAAATAAGTGCTAGAGCGACGACGTCGGCCTTTGTAGTCGGGTTTAGGAGGGGAGCCATGATTTTTGGGGTTAGATGGACAGTCCAGTGTTCAGAGTTAATGATCGTTTTATTAATTTATTTTTATTAAGCTTATGCTGTTAAAACCGTACACCTAAGACTACCTGCAGTACTTTCTTTCCGTTATCTTTGAAATCCATCCAAAGGTTGTCTTGAAAAGATCGCTTTTAGCGATAAGGCCGCCCATTGTGTCACCCTATGTAATGTTTTCTTCATCTTTTCTGTAACTTATATGGTGTACATAATAAAGAGTATTCTATTCTATTCTTCTTGGCAAAGGCCTTCCGCATATTTTTCCGGCAAATTGTTTCTGCTGCCTTCGCCAGCTAGTCTGTCAGGAAGAAATGATAATATGGCGCTTGTTTATCATATATAAGCCGAAAGACGTTTACTGCTGGATATAGGTCTCCCCCCCGTGTCGCCACAATAACCTAATAGCCTGTTCATCTAAGACAAATCAATCCAATTTGAAGTAATGTGATATTTTATAAGGATAGGAAATCATCAAATGACTCCTCCCGCTCTGGGTGAAGCAAAAGAGAGTGTCAGACTCTTACTGACTAAAACCCATCCGTGTTCCTCCTAATGTGTTTGGCGTTCCAGGGCCGTGGTGACTCTTTCGAAAAAATTTCGCAACCAGTAATGTACCCTACTAATAGAATGGTAATTTCCCACCCTAGGTATATATAAAATTTATTTATTTTGTTTACACGTTCAGCTGAATTGGTCCAATTTGGTCCAATAGATTCTGAGCACGTTAGATGTGATATATAGATCCTGTTTCGATCACGTTTGTCATTCCGACGTACGAAACATTAAAATAAAACAGACGATCTGCAAGTTATTATCCCAACCTTGTTGCCATTCCACCAATTCGCACTAAGCATTTCCAAACGTCTTTTTAATGCGCACAGCAAAGGAATGGAACTCTCTGCCTGCGTCTGTGTTTCCAAACACATTCAACCCAAATCTCTTCAAATTTGGAGTGAATAGGATTCTTCTGGGTAAGCTCACTCTATCGTCGACTTTGTCTCTGTCACCTCTGACCTAGACTAAAGTCAAGAGCAATCCAAATTCAAATAAAAAGGAAAAAACATCTCTTATTCCACAGATACTATTGCTTAGCAACAGAGACAAAAAAATATAGGATGGTGCTTGAGAAAAACTAATCTCTTCAGCTAATCTATGTTTAAAAATACCTATCAAGTATTTTTTTAAGTCTTGAGCCTAAAGAAAACATCAAATGAGACGGATTCATATTCCCGAGAAAATTACAAGATTAGGTTCTGAAAAATAAAAGGAAAAATATTGAGAGGAATATCACGTATCTATGGTAATCTGCGGCGTCAGTTTAACATTTAGGGATGATCAAAAATATTAATTATACTATTTATTTTCATAGTATTTATTATTATTTTTTTAATTAATTTAATTTATAAAAGGAAAGATGAATATTTTTGTATGTTTGTAACGAATGAACTCAAAAACTGCTGGACCAATTTCTAAAAAATTTTCACAACACAATGCTACATTATGCCATAACAGACCATATTTATTACTTGAAAAAAATAGAGATCCCTACGGAAATTGCAATACTAAACCAGCGCAAACGAAGTCGCGGGCGAAGTGCTATTATAAAATTTTTAGATAAAGAAAAATTGGAAATTCCAGGAATCTGATCTCGGATTCCAGTGAAGGTATAATTAGAAAATTTACTGCTTATATCAGAAAATAATGTGTATTTTTGTTTTGTTTAATAAATTGTGTATATGAGTGAACTGGAATAAGCTCGAGTGAGAGTGCCCGGCAGGAGTTTAAGATTCCCCTTACCCTATTACTAAGCCTCCGCTGTCTGTCTGTCTGTCAGCCAGCTGTATCTCGTAAACCGTAATAACTTTTGTTATTTATTTTTGTTTATTTGTTCTGAAAAACATACATACAGAGACCATGAAATAACATACACAACAATATACTTAATCTAAATTTAGATACATTTAGAACATGTATGTGTACGAACTAATGTCTGTTCTTTAATCTCGGAGACTAAATTGACAACGTCAAATGTCAAAACTGACATAATTTCTATTGAAATCTATGTCAGTTTGCCATTTTCACTGGTCAATTTAGTCTCTGAGATTAAAAAACAGACTTTAAATAAAAATATCTGTATTTCCCTTGTTAAATTCGACACTTGGGAATTAACTTTACACAAAAATCAAAAATAATAGGCAGATAGTTAAAATTTTCTCAGAGTATTTCTTTTGTACCACCCGACTTCTTGAAACCTCAGGAACACCAGCTCCTAGACGTGGTCTGCAGTAGCCTATATGGAAAGTGCTCAATCATTTGCGCTCCTAAAAAGGCCGACGCAAACTCAACTTGGCAAAATGGGGTTTCACTGACGCGCTTGACACTAAGTGTCAGTGCTTTGCCTCCGTCCAAAATATGGCCTACTTGTTGGTGTATCCCAAGTGCCCTTACACCCGCACCAGTGAGGACCTGATGCCGCTGTGAACATGGCCACCTACGGGGCACAAAATATTTAAAGTTCACCGTCGAATCGAAAGAAGAAGAATTATTATGTTATCTTACAATCAGTTCGAGCGCCTTTAAATTAGTCGCTAAATGCCACGCGGCAGCAGCGCGACTGCCGAGCGCGCTGCAGCCGCGCGGCACTTTGCATTTTTTGATAGTAAATGGATTTAAAAAGCAGCGCGGCCCTTATCGACTAATTTGAAGGCGCCCTTAAACCTTTGGCAGATTTTTTGCGAGGGTATTGACTGCTGAGATTATTTGAGCGAAGAATCTGCCTAAAAAATTGTTTATATTTTAATCAATAAAGTCCCATATGTGGTAGCGTTTTGCCATGAAGTATCGTGTTACCGAGTTCATGGGTTGTGGAGGTCTGGTAGGCAGCCGCTCCACGTAAAATACTGGTATTCAGCTAAATCCGGTTTGACTGGAAGCCGACCCCAATATAGTTGGGAAAAGGCTAGGCAGATGATGATATGGTAGCGTTTTAGCCTTTTCATAATTAATGAACTTTGGCTTTGCCACAGGAATTCTCGACCAGTCAACCTTGAAGGTTGACGGGTCGAGAATTCCTGTGGCATTAAGTCTATCTCTGTACATTTGTGGGCTTAAAGTGGTAAATAAACTAAGGACCAATTCTGTCGATAGGTATCCTGATTTAATTTTCCATTCGGTGGTAACCCTGCCGGCGTCGCGTCGGCGCCTCGTAATCAAAGTACACTTATCCCCCACTCGAGTAGGCATACCACATCGCGATATTAAACACGGACAGTTCCCGCGGAATTTACTGGTCAATGATGAGAAGCATCTGCAATACTCGGCAGTGAAGATCAGGCTGTGTGTTATTCATAGCTTTGATGAGGCCTCTAAAAGAAAAAATATTGTAGGTATTTGACATTTTTAAGGTTAAAAACACGTTTCTTGTATGGAAGCACCCTTTAATTTTTAATGTAATTTAATTTTTATTATTTATTGTTATAGCGGCAATAGAAACACACTGGGAAAATTTCATTCGTCTACATATTACGGTTCTTGTGATGCAGCCCGCTGACAGACAGTGACGGTAGAACGGACGGACAGACAGTCGGTCAGCGGAGGCATTGTAATAGGGTTCCGTTGGTAAAATCGAAGGTACTGCTGGTCCGAATTGAAAAATTTTTGGTGTTGGATACCTCATCGAGAAAGGCTATGACTCTATATAACATCACGCTACGACCAATAGGAGCGGAGCATTAATGAAAAACGTTACGCAGACGAAATTGCGCAGGTCAGCTAGTAGTAAAATAAAGTTAAATATCTTAACGCCTGTCAACCCTACTCATCAACTCTTGAACCAGAACTCCCCTCCGAGACTCAACCGTCTGAAATTCTCCTATTTAGCGCGGTTATTGTCTACAGTGCAGGCATTTTGCTTGTTATGTCATCAATGAGGGCATTTTGACAACATTTAAAAGGTTTTCGGCGCATATTTTGGTGGAAAAATTCGTAATAATATGGGCTTATTCCTTCATTATGGGTTCGTATTTTGACCAGAATTGACTTATCATCATTATCACATCACCCGAAAGACGTCTACAGCTGGGCATAGGTCTCCTACAAGCGTGACGCACACAACCACTCCTGTCTAGTGTGCGTCTCGCATCCACCGGCTACCCACAACCCTCATCAGGTCATCGGTCACCTTGTGGGAGGCCTCGCCAACGTTGCGTCTTTCGGTACGCGGTCACCCTTTTTATGACTTCTTCCGCTCCGACCGGAGCGGCAGAGATTGTCCGCCTAAAGACGTCCACTGCTGGGCATAGGCTCCCCCAAGTGTCGTCACAGCAACCGGTTATGTGCGTCTCGCATCCATCGGCTACCCGCGACCCTCACCAGGTCATCGGTCCAACTTGTGGGAGGCGTACCAACGTTGCGTACGTGGTCGCCACTCCAGAACTTTTCGGCCCCATCGACCATCTGTTTTTCGAGCAATTTGCGCTGCCCACTGCCACTTTAGTTCGGCGATCCTTTGGGCTGATAGAAAAACAGAGAAGCTTTTGAAGTTCGTCTATCGATGGCTTCAATTCAATATGGCAGTACTTGTGATTGACGTTACACGCCATCAGTGCTGTCTCTGTTTTTGTGAATTTGTGTCTGCTCTCTAAGTTTCAAGAAATGTAATGAAATAATCCAGTCAAATTCCCCATCTAAAACACTGATTGTACCATTGATTGGCTTACAAACTGCAGGACGAAGCACTTTCAATGCCCTAAAGAATTATTTCTATTTCCATAAAGCCTTCGTTTGATTACACCCACGTGCAGAAAAACGTCAGCTCACTTCTATCCAGAAATACCTCCACCAACGCATACAATATTATCCTACCCTCTGGGAAATATACTCAGCCGTTATCTTGATTTAACTATATTTAGCCCAAGGGAGCTAAAGGCCCACACAGGCACACATATTTAACAAAGCCACATAATGTTGATCATAACGATTGAAATGGGATCAATTTTAATTATTAAAAAAAACCGTCTTAGTGCGAGTCGGACTCTCACACGAAGAGTTCCGAACCATAAACCGGAAAAAAATGTTTCTTGTGTAAAAGTCGCCTTTAATTATTTATTTAACTATTTTGGAACGAAACCCTATTACCAAGCCTCAGCTGTCTGTCCGTCCGTCCGTCCATCCATCCGGCAGTCTGTCTGTCTGTCAGCAGCTTGTCTCTTAAGCCCCTTAATAGGTAGACAGTTGAAATTTTCACAAACACAATGTGTATTAATTATATTGCTGCTATAACAACAAAAAATAAAGCCGGTTGGTGGTAGAGAATCGTTACTGTACAAGTCCGACTGGTGTTTGGCCGGGTTTTTCATACTTTGTACCTGCCCGCTTAGTTTAAGCTGTATTTATTTATTTGAAAGAAAAGAAAGAAAAAGCGTTTATTTGCGCCAAGCATGACGCATACCAAAAAACTAAAATAGAAATGAAATAATACTTAATTATAAAAAATTTGGAAGATATGCGTCATATTCGCGCAAAACGGCCATCGCTCAGCATAATGCTGGGGCTCGTGTGCGAGACAGAGCCACAGCGCTGTATTTATTAATATTTTACGCACACAGATGTACAGAGGCGGACTTAATGCCTGAGGTATTTTCTACCAGTCAACCTTTGGGTGATGCAGAGAATAATAGTCGTAGGTGTAAATAGAGAAAAAAAACAGAAACGCGATTAATATTTAAATTAATATAAAAACTATACATACAATAAAATACTATGAGGAGCTCGTGGCTAGATAATAACAGCCGCACGGGTCGATCTTCAAGGTTAAGCAACGCTTGCCAAGGTTGGTCTGTGGATGGGTGAACATCTTAACATAGCGAGTTTCCTCCGTGCCTCGGAAAGCACGTTGGTTTCGGCTGTCATTTGTAGATCTTTGGCAGTCGTTAGTGATAGTCAGAAGTCAGTAAATCTGACTCCAGTCTTGCCATGAAGTACCGTGTTACCCAGTTACTGGGTTGTGGAGGTCTGGTAGGCAGCCGCTCCTCGTAAAATACTGGTATTCAGCTAAATCCGGTTTGACTAGAAGCCGACCCCAATAAAGTTGGGAAAAGGCTAGGCAGATGACATACAGCAAAATACTATAATATAGACTCATATTAATAAACTTGTGCTGTAGTGTGCTATGTATATTTGGAATACATGTAAATGCTCTCCACAAGATAATGTGTGTAGATACAGCCGCGACACAGTCGTGTGGCACAAAGTTATGTTGTTTAGCGTTATCTTAAGTCACGCCATTAGACGTGAACAGCGGGACTGAAGTTTGATGATTATATTGTAAACGTGTTTTTGAGATAGCGAACTTAGCATCATTTATTTTTGCAGAGGTATGGCTACCAATTGCGAGCGTCTATTTCTTTATTTTTTCTAAAAAATATATCAAAATCTATCCAGTGACAATTCAGCGACATACCTATACAGAATAATTACTTATACATGAAATTCTTTCTTTACTAGAGGACAAAGCACAGCTGAAACCGCTGCTCGTAGAACGCTGTTTGGCACGTAGGTTCGTTGGGGAGTGTCGGGGAGCACTAAGAGGCGAAATTCTTACGGGAAAAACCGGGATATGTGCGTACAAAGTCGCGGACAAAAGCTACTATATGTTTAAATTTGGAAGGCAACATACCAACACAATCAACTTAAAATAAAGGCATTTACTTCAATCAACCGAGATTTTTTTGGCTGGAAAAAATAAGCCGTCTGGGAGTTGATTACTTTTGGTCGCGATAACCAACATCCACGCGGGCAAAGCCGCGGGCAACAGCTAGTGAAGTATAAATGTGGAAAAACAACAAAATTCAAAAGCATTTTATCTAAACTAATATATAAAGCTGAAGAGTTTGTTTGTTTGTTTACTTGAACGCGCTGATCTCAGGAACTACTGGTCCGATTTGAAAAAATATTTCAGTGTTAGATAGCCCATTTATCGAGGAAGGCTATAGGTTATATATCATCACGCTAAGACAATAGGAGCGGAGCAGGAGCAGACGAAGTTGCGCGGCTAGTTTCAAATAAACCATTTACAGGCACTTTTGAAACGTCAAGGTCGGTCAGTCAAAAACATGGAAGCTATTTGCACGTTCCAAAGCGTAGATCTCTATGGAGAAGAACGTGCAAGAAACTGGAGGACTATAAGAAGCAGACCTCACTTTTTTTCGGTCGTTTTTAGGGTTCCGTACTGTATATTTGCCTAGCCATTCCCAACTATGTTGGGGTCGTCGGTCAGTCTAACCAAGTGGAGCTGAATACCAGTATTGTACAAGAAGCGACAGCCTTTCTGACTTACAGTTTTTTCTATTTTAGTATTTTCTACAGTTTTTTTCTAAATTCTGTAATTTCTGCTTTTTTTCTGCTAAGGAACCAAAATTACTTTGACTTCGTCCGTGGTGAGAGAGAGAGACGGAGGAATTTAGGACGCTTTAAAAAAAAAAATGTCTTTAATTGCTACAGTTTTTGAGCTGTCAGCAAAAACTCCTTACAAACAAAAAGAACGAAAGTTCCTAAAAAAAGGCAATATGTACTTTAAAAATTAAAATTAAAATATATATTTTCCTTCTAACAAAGTACGGAACCTTCGTCCGACTCGCACTTTGCTCATTTTTTATCACAACATTAGTACAGACGCTGCTCCTAATACCGTCACTTCCGACATAATTAAGGATCCCTAATCCCCGGAAATACGTCACTGCCAAATGCCGGCAATACATCACGGATGTTACGTCGTGATAATGACGCACATCTATTGTGGATGTGTCAGAATGATGACGTAGTTATACGTTAGGTAGTACGCAAGCAAAAAGATATAGCTTGTAGTATCTTAAATAAATAATTTTAATAAGGTTAAGGAATTGAAGATAAAAAAACCGGTCAAGTGCGAGTCACACTCGCACACGAAGGGTTCTGTACCATAAACCTTAGTTTTTATTATTTGTTGGTATAGCAGCAATAAATATACACAATCTGTGAAAATTTCAACTGTCTACCTATTGCGGTTCTTGAGATTTGGCCGGTGACAGTCAGACGGACGGACGGACGAACGGACGAACGGACGGACGGACGGACGGACAGCGTAGGCTTAGTAATAGAGTTCCGTTGGATACCCTTTGGGTACGAAACCCTAAAAAGTATCCTATCTTATCCTACCCGTAACTCGTATCTACTTAAAAGTAGGAAATAGGGTACAAACTATTTCTATTATTAAATATGTGCGAGGATGCGTTAGCAAAGGATGTGTTGCTTAATCTGTCAGGATCTGTATTTTTTCTTCTGCTCCGCTCCTATTGGTATTAGCATGATGATATAAATATAGCCTCGATAAATGGGCTATCTAACACTGAAATATTTTTTCCAAATCGGACCAGTGGTTCCTGAGATTAGCGCTTTCAAGCAAACAAACAAACTCTTCAGCTGTATATATTAGTATAGATTATTTCCCCAGTTGGTAAACAAAACAAAGGTCCTTGCAGTGGTTACGAACCAATAGAACTGGTTCATTTACCTAGCCTCGCTCAGGCAAGCGTGAGGTGGGAACACACAGCCTTTAACGCACACCATGCGCTCTTCATTGGTCATAAGATTTAATATTCACAATATTGTTTCTGTATAATCATATGTATATGGTTAAGTTTAGTAGTTTTTAGGGTTACGTACCCAAAGTATATCCAACGGAACCCTATTACTAAGCCTCCGCTGTCCGTCCGTCCGTCCTTCTGTCTGTCAGCAGGCTGTATCTCAGGAACCATAATAGTAAGGCAATTGAAATTTTCACAGATTGTGTATGCCGCTATAAAAACAAATAATAAAAATTAAGATTTATGGTACGGAACCCTTCGTATACGAGTCCAACTCGCACTTGGCCGGTTTTATTGTGATGTTGATCATCTGCCTAGCCTTTTCCCAACTCTATTGGGGTCGGCTTCCAGTCAAGCCGGATTTTGCTGAATACCAGTATTTTACCAGACCTCCACTACCCATGGGTAACACGGTACTTCATGGCAAGACTGGAGTCAGATTTACTGGCTTCTGACTATCCGTAACGACTGCCAAAGATCTACAAATGACAGCCAGGACCGACGGCTTAAGGTGCTTTCCGAGGCACGGAGGAAACTCGGTATGTTAAGATAGTAACCCATCCACAGACCAACCTTGGCAAGCGTTGCTTAACCTTGAAAATCGACCCGTGTGGCTGTTGTTATCTAGCCACGAACTCCTCCAAAAACAAAACACTACAAAGTATAAAATAACTTTAACGCAAGTCGGTGTTTTTGGTTATTTTTTAGTTTTATTCTGATTTTGGTATTAAATATTATAATTTTTGTTTAAATAAAATAAAAAAAACTTTTATTTCCAGTTTACAAATTAATATTATACCTTCCTTAATACTACGTTAATACTACAGAGACAGAAAAAAATAAATAAAAGATTAGTACCTTTCTATGTAATATAAACTATCTAAAAATATATCTAATTGTAATAAAAAAATCTCAGTAGGTAGGAATTTTTATCATTTCACTGGAACCCCCCTCAAGTGAAGGCCTCCTCCAAAGTTTTCCATTTCTCCCAGTCCTGGGCTATCTGCTGCCATTGTGGGCCAGCTAGTTTTTTGATATCGTCATCCCATCTACTATAATATGGTCTTCCTCTTTACCCCTTAAAATTAATTTATTTATTTAAGGATTACCAACGAGTAAGTACACTACAAAAACTTTTGCAAAATACAAGCTCAATAACACAATACGTTTTCGTGTAATGCACATTCAATTACAGGTAACCACAACTTACAATTAACTACATACTCCGACTGAACAACAGCAACCACTTTAAAATAAATAAAATATAAGCGATTGACATACTAATTATTATATATATTATATTATGTTGGCTTAATTACAAAGAAAAAATTAAAACATAAGTTTATTTGATTAAATAAATTATAATAATTTATAATGTCGATAAAAATTTATATATCTACATAAAATCTATGAGAAATAGAACTCCAAAGTGACTGTGAGTTTACTGATCACGTATAACCCGTCCTTTTTTATGGATGGGAAATCACCAAATGACTCCTCCTGCTCTGGGCGGAGCAAATGGGAGTGTCAGACTCTTAGGCCCGTATTAATAAACGTTACTCAGCCCAAGAGATCGCACTTGATTTGAATGTTGACATGCTGATCGTATTAATAAATGTGATTATTTATGTTCTCAAGTTGCGGATTAGGTTAACGTCATCAACTGAGTGATGGACTGATAAACGAAACTCAACCCTTAAGTATACAACGAGTGCGGGTTACTGAGATGCTACATTGTGAGTACAGACAGACCATGACTTGAGGAGTGATTAGCGTGGCGCCAAACATGAAATTTGAAAATATTGAAGTAAAATTAATTATTACGATGAAGTAGATTACTATGACGATATTTTGTGACCTTTGCGATTTCGTTTACCAAAAGTTTATAAAAGGGATGCTTCAAATCCTTTTGAGTTACCTTATGAAAATTAAAAAAAATCAGCCAAGTGCGAGTCGGACTCTCACACAAAGGGTTCCGTTGGATACCCTAAACGAAAAAAACTCGTTTCTTGTATTGGAGCCCCTTTAAAAATTTAATTTAATTTTTATTATTTGTTATTATAGCGGCAATTCACCTAAATCTTAGGTGATTTCAGACTTCAGACTTTTACGCGGGCTGATTCGCGAGAGGCAGCTAGTTTTAGATTAAAAAAAAAAAACTTGCTTCCCTCCTGAGATCACTAAATGAGCGGAAACTTACTTCCCTCCTGAGACTACTAAAAGAGTGGAAACAAATACCAATAACCCTCCTTCTTGCGCAGTCGGGTAAAAAGCAAAAAATATTTGTAACTGCAATTTGTACGTTTTGAAAATCATTGACGTTAGTGACATTTGTCACTATTTTTTTTGTGTAGCTTTTATTTATTTGGTATTGGGATTGCTCTTGACCACAATCACGCCAGCTTAGGCAATTATTTTTAATGCGCTCGATTTCGTATTAAAAATAAAATGCCCGGAATATCAAAATGGCTTTCCTACTGAGTTTTGACGAGAAAACGTTAAAATATTCCTGAAACAAAAAACAGATCACAAACAGAAAAATACCCTTCAAAACCAACATTAACGAACTGTAATGTAACCTAATTGTTTCCATTCACATCATTCTTCAACTTTTAGTTCACTCCATAAATCAAGAGCAGACTCTTACATTCAAAACGAGAACGAATGAACTAAATGAACGAAAGGACATAAAAACGTTCACGGACCGTTGGCAGATTAAACTTAGTTTGGTTTTTGCATTTTTTATTTCAGCTTTTAACTTAGTTATGAAGTAAATTGAATGACATGATTCGGTCCGAGCTTTTTGGGTGCCAGTTTTATTTAATGAATGTTCTCGTTTTTGAACATAGCAAGTAAACTTTGAAAACTTTGTGATTGTATGTAGAGCTCGAGGGGCTGCGGAATCTGTTCGAAAGAGGTACCCAAGCCCTGGAACGCAAAGGACACTAGGAGGAACACGGATGGGTTTTAGTCAGTAAGAGTCTGACACTCCCTCCTGCTTCATCCAGAGCGGGAAGAGTCATATGATGCTTTCGCACCCTAAAAAAAATGTAGAGCTCGAGGCTAAATTAAAACAGCACGGTTTGCTCTTCGAGGTAAAACAAAGCTTGCCGAGGTCGTTTCGAGGATGTATGTATGGCAATCCAGTACGTACCAAAACCCAAGACGCTTACAGCAGAAAATTTGTAAATTACAGATTACAGCAGAAAATTTGTAAATTACAGATTACAGCAGAAAATTTGTAAATTACAGATTACAGCAGAAAATGTGTGAATTACAGATTACAGCAGAAAATTTGTGAATTACAGATTACAGCAAAAATTTGTAAATTACAGATTACAGCAGAAAATTTGTAAATTACAGATTACAGCAAAAATTTGTAAATTAAAGATTACAGCAGAAAATTTGTAAATTATGGATTACAGCAGAAAATTTGTAAATTACAGATTACAGCAAAAAAATTGAAAATTACAGATTATAGCAGAAAATTTGTACATTACAGACTACAGCAGAAAATTTGTAAATTACAGATTACAGCAGAAAATTTGTAAATTACGGATTACAGCAGAAAATTTGTAAATTACAGATTACAGCAGAACATTTGTAAATTACGGATTACCTACAGCAGAAAATTTGTAAATTACGGATTACAGCAGAAAATTTGTAAATTACAGATTACAGCAGAAAATTTGTAAATTACAGATGTGGTCAAAAATCTTTGACTACATCCACCACATCTTTGACCTTTACGGATAGTCAGTAGCCAGAAAATCTGACACCAGTCTCATCTAGGGTATAGGGAACGTGCGCGACGTTGACTATGCCATCTTTTTTTTAGCATGGGAAATCATCAAATGACTTTTCCCGCTCTGGGTACAGCAAGAGAGAGTGTCAGACTCTTACTGACTAAAACACTAAAACCCATCCGTGTTCCTCCTAGTGCCCTTTGCGTTCCAGGATACGTTACCTCTTTCGAACGAAGTCCGCAGCCCCAGCAGGCACTGACTATGCCATCAAGTTTTGCATATTCGAAACTTTAACGTTAAGAATACTTGTTGTTGACGCTTCTGTGCTGCCACCTATAGTTTTTGCACGCTCCGTTTATGGGAACGTGCATGAAATAAACTGTGCCATCTAACATTGCAATTTCTAAATTTATTGGTTAAATGTATTTGATAATGACACTTATGTGCGGCCACCTAAATAGTTCTTCGTGGCTATATATTAACCGCACGGGTCGCATATCGCTATTATATTATTATATAGCCACGAGCTGTAGTTTAATAGAACAATCTATTTGTTAATACGCTCTACGTTTCTTGATTACCGAAGACCCTGCTTATCTCAGAACACGACCACCAACACAGATCACAATACTATCTACATAAGTACATACGTAGCGTATCATTTGTTTTGTGACGCCACGACTATAAAGGGGACCACACACGTAGCTTGTCAAATACGCGTGAAGATGAACAAAGCTTGAGCGGTCATAATCAGTACTAGTGTGACGAATGGACTGTCGGTTTTAACGTTAGCTGTAGTCTGGCGTAACTTCATTACACGCTAGAGAATTCGGTATTAGTATAAAATACGTATAGGTAAATCACCTCGGAGGAGGAGCTCGTGGCTAAATAATAACAGCCGCACGGGTCGATCTTCAAGGTTAAGCAACGCTTGCCAAGGTTGGTCTGTGGATGGGTGACCATCTTAATATACCGAGTTTCCTTCGTGCCTCGGAAAGCACGTTAAGCCTTTGGTCCCGGCTGTCATTTGTAGATCTTTGGCAGTCGTTATGGATTGTCAGAAGCCAGCAAATCTGACTCCAGTCAGAAGTACCGTATTACACAGTTAATGGGTTGTGGAGGTCTGGTAGGCAGCCGCTCCACGTAAAACACTGGTATTCAGCTGAGTCCGGTTTGACTGGAAGCCGACCCCAATATAGTTGGGAAAAGGCTAGACAGATGACGTACAGGTAAATCACCGGACGTTTCGATGTGGTCATACTTGGGGAAGGTATTCAGCTGAGTCCGGTTTGACTGGAAGCCGACCCCAATATAGTTGGGAAAAGGCTAGACAGATGACGTCCAGGTAAATCACCGGACGTTTCGATGTGGTCATACTTGGGGAAGGCCTGTATCCAACAGCGGACTTCTTCAGCTGAGATGATAAAATTAATATTACTAACCGAATTTTGATCACAGTGGCCAATCACAACGTTCTTATTCTTTTTTGTGTTGCTGGCACGACAGGTTTTTTTTAGATTTGGGTGGCTTAAAGTATTGCCACCTCCACGGCATCGTTGGTTGCAGTAATTTCCCTACATTAAAGACTTCGACAGTACTTAGTTCATTTGAAGGACTACAAAACTATTTTTTGTCTTTATTTTTAGAGAGTTTTGGCTAGTCTGACTGCTGCACTCAAAGTCTACAAAAATATAAAACTACTAATCCTTTCGGAGCAGTCAGGTTGTCGTTTTATACATAAAGCAATATACCTGCAACTTGCTTACGAAACAATCTAGTTCATTTACCACTACATAAATTACAGTAACACAAGTAGTGAGTACCGTACCCAATTACAACTCTCGTACAAAGCTGTAACGTTTGCCAGTCTCTGGAGACACATACGTTATGTGACCCGATTGAAGTTTAAACAAGCAATGCTATTGGTCTCTCCTGTGGGTTGAGAGTAGATGTCCATGCTATGCCGGCGTACCTTTGCCGAGTTAGCTAAGGCATTAAAAATTTTAGTAATTCTGTTGGACTATTGCAATGAAAGTCTGGTTCTCTCGACATTACTCAAAACATACCTATTAGTTTTTAAGTTACAACAAAATTTATTGGTGATGTTCACAGAGCTGAGCGAGCATAGACAACATACAAAAAGACGCGAAGTTACCCATAGTCTATATTATAGAATCTATAGTTTAAAAAATTCATCATCTGCTTAGCCTTTTCCCAACTATATTGGGTTCGGCTTCCAGTCACCAGTTTTAGCTGAATATTAGTATTTTACGAGGAGCGGCTGCCTACCAGACCTCTACAACACGGTACTTAATTCTTGGCAAGACTGGTGTCAGATTGTCTGGCTTCTGAAAATCTGTCCAACTACCATAGATCTACAAATGACAGCCGGGACCAACGGCTTATGGGAACATAGTGTCGCAATGAAAAGAATCCTTTGTCCTATTCCAAGGACATGGTCTACCCGTGTACCAAATTTCATTCAAATCCGCCTTGCCGTAAAGACGTGAACATACCAAACAGACAATCAGACAGAGTTCCTTTCGTCACAAAATTAAGTATGGAAGTAAAGATTTTTGTGGAGCTTCGTCAAACTGGAAGAAATCAACAATCCGTCAGACAGATTTCCAAAAAGTTTTTTTTTTTGTTATGGGTTTGCTCCTGACTCTAGTCTATGTCAGAGATGACGGAGACAAGACAAGTCTACGATGGAGTGAGCCTACCCAGAAGGAGCCTGTATTTTTCCTTTTTTCACGTAAACAAAAAAATAAGACAATACAGTGCGTTGAAACTCGAGTGACGTCACATTTCAGTACACTTTTTTACCAAATAGTGACGTCACAAGCCCCCACTCTTGATGCTGATGCTACACAACCCAGCATTAAAATCTGTGAGTGAACAATAAATCACCCCTATTTTCCCACCCTTAGGTAGGATTTTTATTTCCAAATTTATACGAGACCAACTTCGAACCCTTTCCAATAAAATATTTCAAAATCTGACTACTCTGTAAAAATTTATGCGTGATCATACTAAAATACTTTTTTGTACATAAAAAAAAAAACAAAAAATTGCTATTTCCCATACTACAAAATAGGCTCAGTAAAATCAAAAGAAAAATAAGTTATTTCACCAATACTCTATAATCACCTATCCTTATCACACGATAGTCTATACAAACCCGTTATCATTATCTCGAAGGCACGGATGTGTCTCGATATCTAATGATAGATACTCGTATTCCATCGAAAACAACCGTTACCAACAGTAGATAAATCTCGTAGACCCATCGCTACGGCGTAGTAATTTGCTACGGTGGCGTAGCAACTTGCTACAAGCGCCTATCTATATCTATAGGGATGTTACAAAGGTGGTTTTATCGGAACCAAAGTCAGAGTCGGAGTCGGAATCAGAATCAGAGTCTGAGGCCACCATCTCCAGTGGCAGAAAAGACATGACAGGCTTAATAAAAAGCAGAAAAGTTATTCAGTCAGCCTCTTAATTTCTATTAAATAAACAGTAAAGGCGTACTATTTTTTTAATTGAAGTTAAGAGGCTGACTGAATAAAATAGTCGTTGAAAATTAAAATAATCGTGCTTCATTGACAGGTAGCAAATCAAATCAAATGAATTGACTTTAGAAAATAGCGAAATATGTTTCGACCTCTGATTAAAAAGTCATCATCATATCAGCCGAAAGACGTCCACTGCTGGACATAGGCCTCCGCAAGCGTCGCCACTACGACCGGTCCTGCGCATCTCGCATCCATCGACTACCCGCGACCTTCACCAGGCCATCCATCGGTCCACTTTGTGAGAGGCCTTCTAACGTTGCGTCTTCCTGTACGTGGTCGCTACTTCAGAACTTTTTGGCCTCATCGACCATCTGTTCTGCGAGCAATGTGTCTTGCCTACTGCTTCTTTAGTTTGGCGACCCTTCGGGCTATGTAGGAAACCTTGGTTCTCTTGCTGATATCATCATTCCTGATTTGATCACGCAAGGAAACTCCAAGCATTGCCCTCTCTATTGCCCTTTGAGTTTGAGATTAAAAGTATCGGAGCCGAAGTCGCAATTGAGTTTGTAATAAAATCGGAGTCGGAGTTGAAGCTTGGTAACATCCCTATTATGTACCAAGGTTACAATATCTTGATTGGCAACCAACACTGAAATTCCTGTAAATATTCCTTTTCAAATAAAAACGTGTCGATTACCTTATTTAACAAATTCTTTTCAAAGAAAAAATGAATAGCAATACAGCAAATATCGTTATCAAGATATTTGAATTTTGCTAAACATTTACAATCAAATTTCAACATTAACACCAGCTTATAAAGTTGTAAATAACTTGAGAGTTCTGCCTTTACATTGGTGTGGTAATATAAACCTTGTGCTAAATAGAAATAAGGTTGAGTTTTGGTTAAAATGTGACAGGAAGAGATCGACCTAGTGATATTTGTGTGACCTATATAAGGACTATTATCATTTAGATCGCTATATCGCATCTGAGGAATTTGATGTGTTTAGGGATAAGCACAGCCACTGATCAAGGGTGGAGATGCTTTTAGTTTTCTCAAATAGCAGTAGATATATATTTTATATCGAATGTGTTTGTGTTACACCAATAATCTATGTCTTTTTGAGAGGAAAACTCCGCTGGAGTCAGTCTTGGCAGCAGAAAAAAAAGCTTCGAATAATGACAACAAATATCATGGCTGTACTTATTTTTCTGACTGAGAGAGCCTGAGTCGAGGTTGAGTCGAGTAGCGAGAATAACTTATAATATGGGGATAAAACCCTAATGGATCGTTACCGTGTCGTCTTTCGCCTCGCTGTCAAACAGACAGCAGCTCGGGTACGTTCGACCGCTGCGCTGCTTAACCTGGCTGGCACCAGATCAGTTTTAGCCCGAACTTGAAGTGTAAGTAACACACGTTTATGACCCAGTTCACAAGGGGCCTTTCAAGTATTATGAAAGCAGAATTTTAGTCATTTTTAACCCCCCCATCCCTTGTAAGCAAAGCTTTAACCCCCTTCCTCCAATCTACCTAAGCATTGATATAGTTTTGACTCGCGCGTTACCTATTTTCCCCCACTTCTGTTATTTCTTACTATACACCGCGTGAGAGTAAAAACAAAACTAACTAGCCATATTTATGTTATCATCATCATCATCATAACAGCCGGAAGAAGTCCACTGCTGGACATAGGCCTCAACCAAGGAGGGGGGGGGTTGCCATAATAGCCACGCTTGGCAGGCGGGTTGGCGATCACAGTGTTTGGTGTTGCGTTTTACAGAGAACGCTGCTGCCCATTCTCTGGTGGGTCCCTTAGTTGCCATTAACGACACTCATGTGAAGTGATGGGATGGTATTATTCTTTTGGCCGACACCATACGTCATATACGATTTAAACCACCCCGTCCGCCATTTCATCAAAAATAAGCATTGTAAAGTCTCCGCGAGTTGGCTATCATTAGAACAGCACTTTCAACAACAATAGTGTGCTGCAGGCAAGCCGCCAGAGGGCAGAGGGGTGAGACTGAGAGGGCAAGGTCCACGGATAGACGTAAGTGCGAGGTCGATTAACGTAAGCGCGGGAACTGCTAGTTGACCACGCACCATGCGGTTCGTGAGCTTGTCTCGAGGCGAGGCGATTACGTTACGATTCCGAAAAGTGTGCGTTGCGGTAGAGAGTTTTATACAAAGAATACTGAGGGCCTAGCATGAATATTTTGAACTTTATAGTATTCTGGTTTGATACTATAGGACATGATATATTTGTCCTATAGTATTAAAAAATATGAATACAGTATCTAATTCAAATAAGTCATCTGCCTTGCCTTTCTTCCAACTATATTGGAGTCGGCTTCCAGTCAAGCCGGATTTAGCTGAATACCAGTATTTTACGTGGAGCGGCGGCCTACCAGACCTCCCCAACCCATTAACTGGGTAACACGGTACTTCATGCCAAGACTGGAGTCTGATTTACTGGCTTCTGACTATCCGTAACGACTACCAAAGATCTACAAATGACAGCCGGGACCAACGGCTTAACGTTGGCGTTGGGTTGGCTTTCCGAGGCATGGAGGAAACTCGGTATGTTTAGAAAGAAAGAAAGAATAAATTTTATTTAGCACGTAGATGAAACACGCACGGTACATAGAAGTAACACAAAAAGGGTACACCAGAAACTAGTATGTGTCTCACGGTTGCACTAAAAAGGTCCATTTCAGAGATATGCTAGACTGGCTAATGCTATCTGACGCTGGTTTTTAAATGAACCTTTTAAAAGGACGAGTGACGGACCCACCACACCCAACACCCATCCACAGACCAACCAACCTTGGCAAGCATTGCTTAACCTTGAAGATCGACCCGTGCGGCTGTTATTATTTTATTCAAATAGAGTAATGTAGCTATGATAAAATTTTACGTTACGTTACGTCAAAAATATTAGTGCTAGCCCCTCTGCATGGCTCACGGTGACGATCCCTGTCCGAATTGATATGTGTGGTATGTGGTATGACCTTTAGTCTGAGGGCTTAGTGTAAGTTTTTCAACGCACTCGATCGCGTTAACGTAAACGTTCGCTTATGTCAAATTGTATAAAAAAAAGGTTATCCGTTATTGTCACCAGACGGCGCTTAGCCAGTTTCAAAACAAATTGATGTTTACGCTAACGCGATCGAGAACGTTAAAAAACTCACACTAAGGCCTCTGTTCTCTGTAGTCAGAAAGGATACGCGACATTTTATAAAAATGTAAATTGATTTTCAAACGTAGGTTAGAAAAACAAATGCGATGTTGTGGTCGAGATGGGGTGCAATATAATTTCCATCGAACATGTCCATGCTAATGGTATCTGGGCAGTTTTTCAGCAACTTAGATGTTTTTTAAAACCCAATGCAATCTTTTCATAAGCAATTGTACATTATTATTACCACATTTTTCATTTATGCAATTTTTTCATCTACCTGTTAAGTTGCATACTGTAGTTACAATATGTTATAAACAAATGGTGCTCTACTTTTGATATCACTTATCACGTTATCACAGCTATATGTACATAGCAGAACGTTTTAGGAACACATTCACTGTGCGTACTGCTAAGTTTTAGGATTCCTTGGCAGAGTCTGTGTTTCCTGATAGCTGCAAACTGGGAGCCTTCTAAGTCAAGAGTGAATAGGTTACTTCTAGACAAGCGTGCTCCATCTTCGACCACATCATAGCTTACCATCAGGTGAGATAGCGGTCAAACGTGCGCTTATCAATAGTAAACACAAAATCTCCGACCGAAACTAAATAAAACCAATCTCCCACAATAATAGCCCTATATTTTTCCCATCTACAACTCTTCCCATTTGCTTGAGCATCTGACACGCGTTTCCCATTCTTGGCGGCGCGCGGAAAGTTCCCTCTTTCCCTTATATTTACATAAATCAATCTATATTGATTGGTCTGTCGGTGCGTACGTGTGTTGATGGCTATGTATACGTATACATATGTATGTACGAGTTTGTGTGGTTCCATTTGCGTATCTTTGAAATGGTGTGACTGCGGTACACGTCATCCTACTCGTACATCTAGGCAATTAAATTAGTGAAAGGGGTTCGAACATTATTTCTATAGGTTCTGGCGTCGCCATTTTGTTCTTTTTTCAAAATCGCAGCGCGCCATTTTCTCTATGTATGGGTCGAAATCATTTAAACAAACAATAATGTTAACAATATGGCGGTCTAAAGTGTCACGTTGCCTTGTCATTTAGAGGTAAAGTCACCAATGATATTTTATCTATAAAAGTGAACTAATCACGTTCTTACTTGCAGTAGATTGTCCTCAAATGATGGTTCCCGGTTAATTACACCTAAATTTGATCAGCAGTAATACTACAATAGTTGACAGGTTCTTGTGCATAAATCAAACTATATTGATCGGTATGTACGAGTGCGTGCGAGTGTGTTTAGTTTCTTTTGTGTATCTTTAAGTTTATGTGTGTTAAAATCGGTTGTCACAGTATCGATATGTGATGTTACAACGAGGAAGTTCAGCAACACATAAAAGGTTAAAAAAAATGTGCAATCCCTTGATCTAGGCAACTTAAATCATGACATTTCTGATTTACAACAATACTAACGGAGAATTGCACCTTTTTCCTTTAATACCGTATTTCTCCAGAACGAAAGTTTTTATTTCCGAGAGTACTTATGAAAATGGTCTTGAAGGTAGCTTATAACACAGATTACTGTGGCAGTTAAACTTTCTCTAAGAGAGATGATTTTTCAGTACTAATAAACGTAGATAGATAGATATTTATTTTGTGAAACATGAGCACAGCATACAGGTTTTATAAATAACGATAAGGTTGCTACATGTTTTGCCATTTATGGCGTACAAAATCAGTTCAACAACACAACAAAATATTCAATGACAAAATTAGAATAGAATAGAATAGAATAGAATAGAATTGAATAGAATAGAATTACGTTTATTGTCTCCAGTATTACAGCTAGTAGTATTAGTACATACACAAAACTATAATACCGGAAGCAAAAGGTTCAAGCGTCAGCATTATGCTTAGGTTCCCTAGTGGGTTGCTAAGCGCTGGTTTTCAGCTTGAACCCTTGACTCCTGTTTACAAAAAAGGAAAAAAAAGAATAAAAAAACAGTACACTCTGCAACAATGGTTTAAAATTATAGTTATTTCAATAACACTATTTATTTAGTAATAAGGTTATTTTTTTTACAGTTTGTGGACACGAACTGGTCATTTAAAAGGAAAAAAAAAAAAAAAAAAATTGTTAATACCCAGATACAAACTGAACTATAATGGGCATCTTTTATAAAAGCTTGGTGCCATTTTTTTGACAGTCAAACACGAATATTTTACTTTTGTTCTTAAAATTTGTTTTATTTTGAATTATACGAAAGGGAGGTGGTATATTGTTCCAGATCTTTGATGCTGCATATTTAAAACTGCCCTTATACCCTTTTGTTTTGTGTCTCGGTATCATGAGCGTTTCATTTACTTTTGATCTGGTATATAAACTGTGGGCATTCTTACACCAAGATAATTTATTGTACAGGTATGGGGGACTTTTACTTGCCATAATCCTGTGTATAAAACACAGCAAATGTTGATTGCGTCGCGATTCCATGTTCAGTTGCCCCTTCTCAGTTATAATAGGAAAATTTAAATCGAATTGAAATTGAATTATTATAATTAGGTAATAGTCACAATGTCATTGTTAAATACTTAAATGTTAGTTAAGTATTTCTTGGATTCTTACAATATTCCATATGTTCGCCCACGTATAATTTTCCCTTTTAAGACAACTTCACACACTCTACTCTACAGTGTGTTATTTTGCCTTAATTGCGGATATGTTCGTTTTATGTGTTGTTTGGAAAGCTAACACAACAAACAACAACAATCAAACTAAACTCTTATAAAAACTCCGGCGGCTGTAACTATTATCGTTTAAGAGAAATAAATAAAATCGAGAAAAATACTTAAAAACCATAGAAACACAATATCTCGGCTTTGGATTTGTTTTTTACGCTAAATGTTTTTAGTTGTGATAGGAATTCAAAAATTAAAGTTAAATTAAATTTTTATTTATTTCGAGTAACGGAGACTCATAATACACAAACATAAAAAAAATACATAAAACGCATAAAATACAACACAGAAAACATAAAACACACACAATGTTTTTCTTTTAGTAAGTATATTAAGCAAACAAAAAAAAAATGCGACCCGTAAATAGCCAATTTTTTATATATTTTTTTTTTGTTTATTAAAAAAATATTTTTTTATTCTCGTTCCTGTGGTGTTAGAGATTTGAAATTTGTACACTGTATTTATTTAAAACCATCAATTAATTTGTATTATACAAGAGACTGACATTGGCGAAGCTCGTCCTTGGTTTGGTGCCGCTTGGTTTCGCTTAAGCACGCGGCGTACCTAGCATGGGTCGACGCTCGTACGCGCAAAGCAAATGACGTGAGTCAGAGGAAGAGAGCCTTCAACAGGGCTGCTAAGTCCTGCAAGAAGGTGTTGCGGAGGGCTCGGTTTGACCACATTAGCCGAATAGGGAACAAACTTGCTTCATACCCAGCAGATAGTAAGGCTTTTTGGTCCCTGGCTAAGTCGGTCGAATCGAACTTCTGCCGCCCCTCACTACCACCACTGCTGAGACCCGACGGGACGCTGGCCCACTCCGCTGAGGAGAAAGCGAACTTGTTTGCTTCTTTGTTTGCGGAATCTTCACGTCTGGATCCTGGCGGCGCGACGCCCTCCACCTCTCCTGGTGAATGCGAGTCCAGTATGTCGAACATTCGCATTCATCAGAAGGACGTGCGTAGGGTACTGCGTAACCTAGACGTGAACAAGGCTAGTGGTCCCGACGGGATACCGGCAATTGTTCTGAAGACTTGTGCGCCTGAGTTATCTCCGATCTTGACACGCCTATTTCGCCTTTCGTTTGAGACTGGGAAAGTGCCGAAGGCTTGGAAGCAAGCTAACGTGCAGCCCGTGCCCAAGAAGGGTAGTCGAGCTGACCCGTCGAATTATAGACCCATCTCGGTAACGTCCATACTCTGTAAGACTATGGAACGCGTGCTGAATCATAAGCTCCTGGCGTACCTAGAAGCGAATGATATCCTTAGTGACCGGCAATACGGGTTTCGCCGAAATCGGTCAACTGGGGATCTTCTAGCGTATGCCATTCACATCTGGAGTGAGGCCATAGAGAAGCACGGGGAGGCACTGGCGGTCTCCCTTGACATCTCGAAGGCCTTCGACAGGGTCTGGCACGATGGCCTTATTAGTAAGCTTCCTTCCTTCGGTCTGCCCGCCGGTTTGTGTGATTGGATCGCAGATTTCCTGAGGGATCGGTCTATCCGAGTGGTCATAGATGGCTGCTCGTCTGGACTGCTGGATATTAATGCCGGGGTTCCTCAGGGGTCGGTGCTTTCGGCAACACTGTTCTTGCTGCATATTAATGATCTGCTTAAACCCGGTACCTTTGGGTATGCAGACGACAGCACTGTTGCTGAAAGATACGTGTCCGACGCACGAGCTGATGGGTCGCAGATCCGGTCTCTCCGGGAGGCAATGGTTGAGCGCTTGAACGTGTCTGATTGGGGCGATGCCAATCTGGTCAAGTTCAATGCTGCTAAGACCCAAGCGTGTCTATTTTCCGCCAAAAGGAGCCAATTCCGCCCAGCTCCATCTTTCCGCGGTGAAACCGTGCCGATAACCGACCATCTTGAGCTTCTTGGGGTTACATTAACATCTACTCTCAATTTTGGCCCTTACTTAGAGGCAAAAGCTCAAGTGGCTGCAAAGAAGTTGGGGATTCTGGCTAAGGTGAGACGGTACTTCACGCCGGAACAGCTGCTCAAACTCTATCAAGCGCAAGTTCGATCGTGTATGGAATACTGCTCTCATCTTTGGGATGGATCTGCCAGATACCAGCTTGATGCCCTTGAGTCAATTGAGAAACGAGCCAAGAGGATCATCGGCAATGAGAGGCTCTTCGCATCGAAGCTCCAAAGTCTTGAACATCGACGACGAGTTGCTAGCCTGTCGGTTTTTTACCGGTTGCATTTTGGGGAATGTGCGACGGAATTGCATAATTTAATTCCGCCAAGCCCGTTCCATCATCGGACCACAAGACGAACGGCGATGCGCCACCGGTACATGGTGGACATCCCACCCATACGCACAAAACGTTTTGGGAACACATTCATAGTGCGTACAGCTAAGGAGTGGAATTCCTTGCCGGAGTCTGTGTTTCCTGATAGCTACAACCTGGGAGTCTTTAAATCAAGAGTGAATAGGTTATTTCTAGGCAAGCGTGTTCCATCTTCGACCACATCCTCGCTTACCATCAGGTGAGATAGTGGTCAAACGCGTGCCTATAAATAGTAAAAAAAAAAAAAAAAAAATTTGCTTAATTCAAGAAATACCGACAAAAACCTTTTTCGAGAAGGTTAGTAACCTTTCAATTAAATTTTACATTCATTTGCATATTGCATATACTCGTAACGTACAAAAGTAGTGCGCTGGTCTGTTTGGGGTTATGTGAGGTACGGAAAATGGGAGTTGGAAACCGAGTCTCTGGGGGCTCTGTCAAAAAGAATATAAATTATATAGTATAACTAGCTTTAGCCCGCGGCTTCGTACGCGCATATTCCGTTTTTTCAGGTATTTCGGGAGTTCCTATCTTAGTGCTCCCTACGGAGTACAGGGAATGTATTCCGTTCTGCTAACATGCTACATGCTCTCTACGACTAATAGTTCCGGCTATAGGTGTCTGTCATTCACTCAATCAGTCAGTAACGGAATAATCTTCTATATTCTATATTTTTAAAGTATAAAGCTGAAGAGTTTGTTTGCTTGAACGCGCTAATCTCAGGAACTACTGGTCCGTTTGAAAAATTATTTTAGTGTTAGATAGCCCATTTATTGAGGAAGGATATAAGCTATATATCATCACGCCAAGACCAATAGGAGCGGAGCAGTAATAAAAATTGTGACGCAGAAGAAATTGCGTGGGTCAACTAGTTTTTAATATAAAAGCTGAAGAGTTTGTTTGCTTGAACGCGCTAATCTCAGGAACTCCAGGTGCAATTTGAAAAATTATTTTAGTGTTAGATAGCCCATTTATAGAGGAAGGATATAAGCTATATATCATCACGCCAAGACCAATAGAGCGGAGCAGTGATGAAAATTGTGACGCAAACGAAGTTGCGCGGGTCAACTAGTTTTACATAAATATATTGACTGATGATATAATAACTGCCTCCGTGGTCGAGTGGTTTAGGCGTTGGCCTAGTGAGTGGTGGTCGTGGGTTCGATTCCTACGGGAAGCATACTATGTGAAGTAGTTTCCAGTTTAGCTAGGACATTGCAGGCTTGAATCACCTGATCGTTTGATAATAGATGGTTCCGTGCTTCGGAAGACACGTATAAGCCGGTGGTCCCGGCCGCCCAGTGGCGGTCGTCAAAGCCTTGAGGCGGTGTAGAGACTCAGACACTAGGGTGTGTGGGGTCGTTAAACCTAACTGCCCACACGATAAGAAGAAGCACGTCCCTATACTCCCCATGAAACCTGCATGCCAGCTTTGCCAGAGTGCCAAATAAACTAGTTTTTTTCTTTCTTTCTTCCTTTCTTTCTTTCTTTCTTTTTTTCTACGACTAGTATTTTGGCTGTGCTTTGTCTGTCAGTCTCACAATTACTCAGTCATTCATATGTCACGGAATAATTTTGCATAAATTCATTTTTTAACACATGTGTTTGAATATAGCGTTGAAATAACCATGATTTTATTAAACTTCCCACCGTGAAAACTATGTTAAAATAATAGCTGGGCCTGAGGAACACTCCAGGGTGACTTTGGGGCTGCGGAATCTGTTCGAAAGGGGTGCCGTAGCCTTGGAACACAAAGGGCACCAGGAGGAACACGGATGGGTTTTAGTCAGTAAGAGTCTGACACTCCCTCTTGCTTTACCCAGAGCGGGAGGAGTCATTTGATGATTTCCCATCCTTAAAAAAAAAAAAAAAAAGGGTGAAAGACTTAGCCCCACCCTAGAAATTGTAGTATCGTGGGGGCATTTCTAAACATAAAAACTCTCTCATACACGAACAGCCAGATCCGGAGCAACTATCTGTAGGCCATACAATTATTTGTTCCGTGCGGGAATCGAATCCGCGTCACGCACAGCAGTCAAACACTGCGCTAAACGTGCCATCATAATTTTAGAAAGAAAAAACTTTTATTTCCGCCAAGCATGACACATACCAAAAAAAAAATAGAAATTAAATAAAACTTAATTATAAAAATTGTTAAGATATGCGTCATATTCGCGCAATACGGCCATCGCTCAGCATAATGCTGGGACTCATGTGCGAGACAGAGCCACAGCGCAAATTCTGTCCACATTTCCCCGGCTAAACTGAGGTGAAATGAACATGAGGTGAACTGTTATTCCTCCAACCGGTGTTCTCTCATAAATAAACAATAAATACTCCTTATCATCAACTCTTATACCCACGCGAGTACTATTTATATCTCAAGTTCCCGACCTCTTTACAACATACTCATAATTCCGTATTACCAAAGTTGTTTGGGACAAAAGAGACCTTATTTTAAGAGCAAAAATACTATTATCGTTGTAATAAATTTCTATCGAGGCCGTAAAATGTTGAGGGTCGGTTGGAGTGGGGTGTATGTAGTACAACTGGATGACTATTACACCGGAGTGAATGTTGAGCTGAAACACTGTTGCTTCCATAGTTTTTAGATAGAGCCGTCCTAACGTGTTCGATACAAGAAACTCGTCAATTTTTTTTTATAAAAATAATAGTCCAGTAAACCAGCCAAACCCATAGCGTTTCATCTTTTGTTTCCATATTCTGCAATAGTCCTGCTCCAACCGGGGATTGTCCTTGGGTATACTTTCACAGTGCATACAGGGATAATCGTCGGTTGGTGTCCCATTCCATTTGAAATGTCTAAAGAGGCCTCTGCGAGTTGGCTTCGGCCCCTCGTACGCCTACCAAAGGACCGAGTCTCTAGGGACCCAAGAAAGTCAAAAACATAATAATAATTATTTATTTTCGTACAACAATGATCCAGCGTGTTAGTGAACAATATTGGTTTTGACTGTAGTCTATGTCAGAGATGACAGAGACTGAAGTTATGTCATATTTTTAAAGTCTCACGACCGCTCCCGAAGTTTGCCGAGTTCGCTTCGGTCGCAGATAAGCCAATTACGAGCAATTTTGTGGCGTCAAAAAGTGTGCGGTCTACTCAGTCGTTCTAATAAAATAAATCTGGTTAGGTATAGAGGTAGATATGACCAACAATGGATAAATGACTTTAATGTCAATTTAACACATGTCAGTTTCGAAAAACATTTAGTGTTTTGACTGGTGCCTGGTCCTGATGCCTCAGTGCTGCCAAACATTATTGTAAATTTGAGGAAACAGAGGAAAATAAAATTGCAAACAAAACCGAAGTCATATCAGTCACTTTGTTTCAAACTTCTTCGTTTGAAACGAAAGAACGTGATTTACCAGAACAGAATAAAGTCTTTACACTGAGACAATCCGTCTTGATTAAATTTCACAAGACATCAACAAAAATTAAAGATAAATCGTTTTTTACAGCACACTTAAGTAACCAGGTGTGCCGTTAATAGCTACTTATTATTTTATCGTATCGGGTGGTCGTTCAGATAGCGTAATATTGCAAGAAATCGGCCAAAGTAAGTACCTATTAGACCCATACGCGCCATACCTAAAAATAAAACTCTGAATGACGTCTAATAACGGTATCCCGTATTTTTAACTACGTATAACTTTTAAGAGCGCCGGTTATGAAATGCAACGGTCATAAGTTTTTTTTATAGAAGAACTCACAGTCAAATAATAACAGGCCCGTGACGGTTCTTGAGATTCCTGCCAGGGCAGCGGATTTTTTTCGAAAGAGTCTCTACAGCGTTCCAGCGGGGCTACTCTCTAAGCCCGAAGTTCGTAGTTACGGGCTTAGTTGCGGGCGTATTCTAATCCGTATCATCAACGGACTTACGATAAGTCCTGAAGCCGAACTAAAAATGAATGACAACACGATTTTTCAGTAACTGTAAAATTGTTTTGTCATTAATTTTATTCATAGTGGTTAGGTTATACGGAGTAGAATACGCCCGAAACTACGGATTTCGGGCTTAGAGAATATATAGCCTCCCTGGAACGCAAAGGGCATTAGGAAGAACATGTATGGGTTTTAGTCAGTAAGAGTTTGACACTCCCTCCTGCTTCACCCAGAGCGGGAGGAGTCATTTCCCATCTTTAAAATACAATAGTTCTTGTGATCAAGCGACACGTGTTGCTGTTTGTGGATGGGAGACCAACCATTACTCAATGATACTCCCGCGTTCCTCGGAAACTGAATCTAAAATTGTCAACTGTTAATGATTTTATCATCATCTGCGTAGCCTTTTCCCAACTATTTTGGGGTCGGCTTCCAGTCAAATCGTTTACGCTGAATACCAGTATTTTACGTAGAGCGGCTGCCTATCAGACCTCCATTCCTGGGTAAGACGGTACTCCTTGGCAAGACTGGTGTCAAATTTTCTGGCCTCTGTCTGTCTGTCCGTAACGACTGCCTAAGATCTCCAAATGACAGCCGAAACCAACAGCTTAACGTGCTTTCCGAGGTATGGAGGAAATTCGGTATGTTAAGATGGTCACCACAGTCCAACCTCGGCAAGCAATGCTTAACTTTGAAGATCAACCCGTATGGCTGTTATTATTTAGCCACAAATGTGAAAATCATTCAAATCTAAAACCAGTCTTGCCAAGGGATATGATTGTGTAACTACCCTCGACTCAATATTTGGAAGAAGGCTAAGCAGATTGACTATATACAGAGTTGATACGACAGAGGGGCATTAAATTAAACTACGTATACTATACGTGTTCAGTATTAATTCGATACGGTACAAAAACAAGCCGGAGCGCGGTGTGCGGTATCTCGTGTGCTCGGCGGGGGCCGGGCCGGGGTGGCGGCCGGCGACTTAGGCCTCCGCTCGCACTGGCTTTTATGTTAGGTAACGTTTCGAAGTACGCGCACAAAAACAAACACACTAAATTTTTAAATTTTCGATGTGTCCTCCATTCACATTGATGCACAAATTATACCGACGGAGAATATTGTTATTTATTTTTCTAATTAGATCACTGTCCGTCGCTAAGCACTTTAATTTGTGAAATGCTAAAATAATCCTATTTTTTAACTCATCAATTGTATTTACCTCTGAGGCATACACTTCACCCTTAATGTAACCCCACAAAAAGAAATCCATGGGAGTGAGGTCCGGAGATACTAATACTAAATAATTATAATCCCAAGTTACGTGTCCTATCACCATAAAAAAACAGTCAATCACAAAAAAAACACTAATACTAAATAATAATAATCCCAAGTTACGTGTCCTCTCACAATAACAACATAAAATTACAATTGTTTGCGCGCGAATTCCACAAACCGTACGTTCCGAAAAACAAGCGTCGGCGCACTGAGGGACTTACCGATCGCAAAAAACAAGGATGCAACAAACAGACCTATCTCTATTTCTTTCGCTCGCTTTATGTTAGTCGCTTTCGTAGTGAAAGTGCAAGTGTGTGTGTATTGATTGCTTCCTTGTTTGCATTGCCAATTTTTAGTGAATGTCCTTCGACATGCGTCAGAGCGGCAACAACGCATCGTAGATTTATCGTTGTAAGGTGCATGACCTATGCTTAGACGATAATCAGCTGTTAGAAAAGATACATCGTGTTCAAACCGTGCAAAAACTATAAAAATCATTTGCGACTAAACTACTGCTCCTAATTAATTTATTTTTGGTACAGAGCTTGAAAATGGTACCTAGTATAGGCAGTTTAAAGGAAAGCCCCTCTGTCGTATCAACGTTGTATAAGTTTTTTTCTACCGAATCATTTTTTAGATACATCATCCTAATCATAATTGCAATCACATTTAAAATTCCTAAACACCTATCGCACCAATCCTCTCCCCCGACATAAACATATACACACACACACACCCACGCATACACACTCACACACACACACACACACTCGAGCACTCACACACACACTAGTGCGCACACTTAATCTAAATAATTTTCGTTTGTTTTTGTGTTTTATTTAGATTAGACTCCTCCTTTATAATTTGAGGATTTATTTTCTTATCGTTAATTAAGTAGTTTTATATTTCAATAACCCAAATACAAATGATACTGTATGTAGTGAAGGGCGGATTGTCCTAACACAAGCAATTATTTTGCTTAAAAGGTCATTTCTAAAAGTAAAAATGTAACTACTGTAAGTTATTGAAATAAACATTTATTATTTATCATCTTCTGCCAGCCTTTTCCAACTTTATTGAGGTCGGATTATTAAATACTAGCTCTTGCCCGCGACTTCGTCCGAGCATATTCCGTTTTTTCCCGTTCCCGTAGGAAATTCAAGGAATGCTCCTTTAGTGCTCCCCTACACTCCCCAAGAAACTTCCATGCCAAATTTCAGCTTTCTTCGACCAGTACTTTCGATTCTGCGTTTTCAGTCAGTCACTTTGATTACTCAGTCAGTCAGTACTTAACGGATGAATTTTATATATTAGGATTTCATTGAAGACAGTTTCCTTCAAAAGTACGTTCGTTCTAGGTATAGGTAGGCATTTTCCTTCCATTTGTAACAATACGGTGTAACAGACAGCCCCTATAATGAAGATCGGTGTCCGTTCGAGCCGAAGAGCCACCGTCATTTGTTTCTATTCGTTTTAAACACGGCGGCGCTTCTCTTTTTTACCAGCCTTTACTGCCTTGGTTACTTTGTTCGGAGGGGAGAGTGGACTTCGTTGAGAATATAGGGAGGTAGGTAGTACTTACTTCTTGTAAATGCATGGTAAACAAAGAATGATTGTCTGTTTGCAACAGGCAAAAATGTTATAACTTGTAGGTGTTATGGTCACGTACCCAAACGGTTGGTAACCAACGGAGCTCTATTACTTAGCCTCTGTTGGCCGTCGGGCGTGTCGTAAGTGGAGGTGAGTTGGTCATAAGTTCCGAACGGATCCCAATCACATTCTCAAACAGGTCATGGACTGGAATCCCTAAGGGAGAAGGAAGCATGGCCGTCCCCGTCATACATGGCGATGCACCGTGTACCGCAGAAACGACGAGTATCGGATTGACGTGGAGCGAGGTAAACCGTAAAGCTCAAGACCTTGTAGCGGCATCAATACCGCCACAAGAAAAACCAACGGAGCAAATCTACATCGCAACAAAAAGAATCGCGACGTCATCAATCCAACTAGCAGCGAACTACTTCGTCGAAATCCTGCATCGCGTAAGCAAAGTTTACCGTGCGATTTGAACAAATACATCAGCCCGAATATTAACTATCGGGCAGTAGCCCGCCAGGCAGAACAGCCGCCTAATTGGAGGATCCTCCTTTTCAATTCAGGTGTGCGGGACTTACTCTCTGTTCCACTACCTCTAAACTGGTGACACTGACGTGATACGCGACAGAGAGTAAAGTTCCGCATAGCCCCATTGAAAAGGAGGATCCTCCAACCAGGCGGCTGTTGTGTTGTGGTGGGAATTCACAACAGCTGTTCTCGACCACAGCATATTCCTCAGCGATTGAAGACTACTGTGGACGCCCTCTGCCACAGCTAGGGGACAAAAGACGACAAATCAAGTACAGTCCAGATTGCCGTCAATCTGTATGTCTGTTCGCAAGCGGTAGGTATCTCATGAACCCTAATATGTGGACATAATAGACCAATAAGGAGTGGAATTCCCTGCCGGAGTCTGTGTTTCCTGATATCTACAACCTGGGAGTCTTTAAGTCAAGAGTGAATAGGTTACTTCTAGGCAAGCGTGCTCCATCTTCGACCACATCATCGTTTACCATCAGGTGAGATGGTGGTCCAGCGCGTACCTACCAATAGTAAAAAAAAATCGATCACAAAATGTTTATTTGTGTTTTCGCTATTCCAACGTATAATATTTTTTTTTTTATCTAAAACATGTTTTCTAGACAACTTAGAACCCCGAAATATAGCTAAGATTAAATATTTTTTGTACAGCAAAAAAAAATACAAAACCTGCAAAGGTTGAGTTTTTGCCGAATGACATCCCCTTAACTTATAGGTACTCATTGCCAAAGCATCGTGAATATTTTTCTCACACGTTTATTTTTTTATGGCGAAACCGTAATTTTTCACGATTCCTAAAACCGTATCTAGTAACATATGAAAAAGCTCACACGAGTTTATGAAACATTTACAACCGTTCGTTTTATAATATTAACGGTTCTGATAAAATATGAATGGCTGTGTGTCAGCTGCGTTATTTGCTTCAACAGCATCTTTGACTTTTAGTTGTAATTTGGTTTTTAAGGTATCTCATATATTTTACCCGACTGCGAAGAAGCCCGACGAAGACGAAGCGAAGGAGGGTGTTATGTGTTTGACCTGTAGGTATGTATGTTCGCTCGTAACTACTCGGCGGCTCAATCAATTTTTCTACTAAAACCTTCCGTAACTGACTGGCTGAGTGACTGACAGACAAAACACAGCCGAAACTACTGGTCGTAGTAAGCTGAAATTGGCATGTAGGTTCCTTGAGGAGTGTGGAGGAGCACTAAGAGAAAATTTCCTGAAATAGAATAGAATACTCTTTACATATACAACAAAATTAATAGAATTTTAAATATATATCCGCTGTCACTACACGAATGCAAACCTAAAATAAAGAACTGGCTCTTTTTATTGTTTATGAGGATGTTGAGAAAATAATAAATAATTAATCTCATTTTACAAATGAACATATTTATAGAACATACATACACCTACTCATACACAAACAAGAATACACACTCACACGCACACGTACACAACTCCAACATACACACACACACATATGTACATATACACACACACAGCACGATATAATAGAAATTATATTCAAAATTAAATGTAATTTAGGTAATAATAATTGTATGAATTCTTTCCAATAATATCTTTTTATTCCATCCATGTTTCAATTAATTTTATTTATTTTTTACTTCTTTTGAAATTTTATTTCTTGCATGTATGTTTGACTATTTCTGTGTTGACATTAGTATCTAAGCCAAATAAAGCGGGAGAGGGTGCTGACTCCTGACATACACCTAGCTTAGGAGTCAGAGGCTTCAAACAAGTTTTTTGTAACCTACCTATTATGTCAATACAGAAATATTATTAATATTATGTACACCATATAAGTCACAGAAAAGACAGATGAAGAAAACATTACAAAGGGGGGGACAATGGGCGGCCTTATCGCTAAAAGCGATTTTTTCAAGACAATCTTTGGATGGATTGCAAAGACAATGGAAAGACAGTACTGTAGGTAGTAAATCACTACGGGAAAGAGAAAAAACGGGATATGCGCGTACGAAATCGCGGGCAAAAGCTAATATTTAAAATTTTTTTTAATAGCCACACAACGCTAGCTAAACTGGATATTTAAATTAGTAGTTAAACATTGAAATATTATGAACCCAGGTTTCACTGTAACAACAAAACTTAAAACCCTACAAATATTATCAAAACACCCACAATGCCTCCTTCTAGAAACTATTTCAATAACCTTCAATAAAATACAAAGTTTTAACAGTACAGTCTGCTTCCTTTCTTACCCCAGTTCAACACCTTGGTCCCAACGTTGGGTTCAATGCCAATAGTCCAACTTGTAGATCGAGAAATTTGGTCCCAATGCCTCCAACATTGGCTAGTAGGTTCCAATTTATCAATTGATATCATTTCTGACGAAAGGCCTCCCCAAGCGTCGACACATCGACCTGTCCTGTGCAACTCAACATCATCATCATATCAGCCAAAAGACGTCCACTGCTGGACATAAGCCTCCCCCAATGACCACAACGACCGGTCCTGTGCGTCTCGCATCCATCGGCTACCCGTGACTGTCACCAGATCATCGATTCCACTTGTGAGGACTACCAACGCTGCGTCTTGCGGTACGCGGTCGCTACTCCAAAACTTTTCGGCCCCATCGACCTGTTCTGTGAGCAATGTACACTACACACTCACACTTCACACACTAATAAACACACCATCACTCACGCACGCAGACACACACACACACACACATACACAACACACGCATTTTAATTTTGTTTTATATTTTGATTTTAGTTTATAAGTACCAAAACACACGCATTTTAATTTTGTTTATTTTTTTTATTTTCGTTGATAAGTACATTTTCTTGTATTCTTTTCTCACAATGGTTATAAAATCTTATCTTATCTTATCTTATCTTAATGTGCCCTGCCCACTGCTACTTCAGTGCAACTCGCACCAGACAGATTCCAGAGAATTTTTCGGCACCATCTATTCTGCGAGCAAAAGTTATTTTCAAATAAAACTGAGTATCAGTAAGCAGTACTATTGAACAAAAGTCAGAAAGTCTTCCTATCACCACTCTAGCCAAGGAGTATCTTGTTACCCAGTTTCGGATTCTGTGGTAGGCACCTTTCCCTTATATCCCGTAGATACTCCAACAATAAATTATAAACGGTTTTCCATTACTAGAGAACGTAAAGGATAATGATAGAAGTCGATCCGGCGAAAGCTTTACGTCTTTTTTTAGGGTTCCATACCTCAAAAGCAAAAAAATGGAACCCTTATATAATCGATTTTTTGTACGTCCGTCCGTCCATCTTTCTGTCAAGACCCTTTATCTCAGGAACGCGTGGAGGTATCAAATTGAAATTAAAACCATATACTCAGATCTACAGTCCGTTGAAGCTGTAAAAATCAAACTTTTAAATTAACGTAAAAAAGTTACGGACGTCTTTGCCTCAAAAAAAAAACGTATATTTCGACACTCAATGGAATCAAAATTTACAGGGTATTTCCCGCTGACCTTGAACTATAAAATTTGGCAATTAATACCGTCTTACACCAGTAGTATGTATAGGGAAAAGTCTGAAACTATACATTTGTTATTAAATCATAAAGATATAGTCTTTATTTAAAGAAATATAGTGCGAGTCGGACTCGCATACGAAGGGTTCCGTACTATAAACCTAATTTTTTAATATTTGTTTTTATAGATGCGGCAATAGAAATACACAATCTGAAAAAATTTCAACTGTCTACCTATCACGGTTCTTGAGATACTGCCGGCTGATAGACAGACAGACAGACGGATGGATGGCGGAGGCTTAGTAATATTTGTAGGGTACCCTTTGGGTACGTAACCCTAATAAAAATTAGACTGGTTAGACTGGAAACAGCCTCTAAAATAGTTGGTTAAAGGCAGTTGAATGTCAACACCTTGGACCATGTTGGACGAGTGATGTTGGGACCAACAATTGGCACCAAAGTGTGGACCTGACTTAACATATGTTTTCGTTCAAACTTCCCCGAACCGCCTGTGGGCGTCTCGCCTCCACTTATTCTAAAAATGTAATAGATATTGGATTTCGAAGTAAACACCTTAAAAAGCGTTTCTGGAACCTTCTGGGTGTTATTCCGTTCGTTTATTTGATATTTGAGGCTTACGAGATGGGCGTTTTTATTTCGAAGACGGTAGAATGTGTGTGATATTGGCCTGTACTTGTATTGGGGTAAAGGATATCTTGTTTTCAAGAAGGTGTCATACGAATATGCGGGACGGTCGTTTCGGGTAGTCAGGAGCAAAGAGTCTGGTATTCGATCTTTAAGAAAGCCGGTAAAGGCTAAAAAACCGGTCAAGTGCAAGTCGAACTCTCACACGAAGGGAACACGTATCATAAACCGTAAATAAAAACACGTTTCTTGTATGGGAGCCCCCTGTCATTTCCATGTAGTCTGATTTTTATTATTTTTTGTTATAGCGGCAATAGAAATCACACACTGAACATTTCAACAGTCTACCTATTACGGTTTTTTTTAACATTTAATTTAATGAAAAATAATACAGAGGTGTCACTTAATTCTAAACTCGCCAAACTTTTACGTTTGATGGCGAGAAGCGCTCTTTTACATAACAGTAAACCACCTTATGTACATACTTACTTACTACTTAAATATTACATTGTTCAAATTTCAACTTATTTTATTATTTTTCTGTTTGCAATCCTATATAATGTTTTTTTAATTTTGACTTTAGTGATCCTTTACTAATTTTTAGGTTTTCTTTAATAATTATTAAACACTTTAGGTACCAGATACTTAGATGTTTTCTTACCATAATACACACAAACGGACAAACAAAACAAAAGTCCTGACATTCATGTAAAATATTTGAATGAAACCCGATTGTCGATGATGAATAATGAGGTTCGCTTCGTAGTTGTTGTTATATGTTTTTTTTTTTATTATAATGCGCACAGCAAAGGAGTGGAACTCACTCCTTTGCTGTGCGCATAACTTTCAGCACAGTTACGAAGCTGATAATTAGCACAAAAATACAACTCATAAAGATTGATTTGCTGAAAAGAAATTTCGACAAAGTCTTCTACTTTTATTTTTAGAATTTTTTCAAGTTGGTTAAGTAGATAATTCTCAAAAATTCAGAAAAATTATTCATAGCTCGAAAACTATGAAAAGTCGCGGAACATATATATGGGGGTGATTCTGATACCCCAGGATACGAAGGACCTAAATTTTATTTTTGGACGTCAATGTTCTGGCCACCCTGTCATCATCATCTGCCTAGCCCTTTCCCAACTATATTGGGGTCGGCTTCCAATCAAGCCGGATTTAGCTGAATACCAGTATTTTACGAGGAGCGGCTGCCTACCAGACCTCCACAACCCATTAACTGGGTAACACGGTACTTCTTGGCAAGACTGGAGTCAGATTAACTGGCTTCTGACTATCCGTAACGACTGCCAAAGATCTACAAATGACAGCCTGGATTAACGGCCTAACGTGCTTTCCGAGGCACGGAGGAAACTCGCTATGTTAAGATGGTCACCCATCCACAGACCAACCTTGGCAAGCGTTGCTTAACCTTGAAGATCGACCCGTGCGGCTGTTATTATCTAGCCATATTCTGGCCACCCTGTATATACTTATATTGTTTTTTATTTGTGATGGGTTTGCTCTTGACTCTAGTCTAGGTCAGAGATGACAGAGACAATATTTTCTCTCTTCTTCCTAATATTTCAAACCTCTACGTGTATTTCTTACATAGCAGTGGATTGTCGCCTTTATGTCCGAGTACCCACTATGTGGAAACCCCATGGGAGCAGAGCAATCCTAACTCTGCGCCATCGTAAACCATGGTTAATCCCGTTTTATGACTAGTGATGGGCGTGTGTCGCCGATATTTTTGTTTATCCGCTATTCTCGCGGATATCTTTTGTGAAATACATTTAGGGTTAAAGTTTTAGAAGGGATTTTAGAATTTAATCACTAAGAAGGATATTTATGATTGGAAACTCAATCAAGAACACACACGAATACATACTTCTATACTGTTATTATAAAGTCGAAAACAACTCTGTTTCACTATCTGTCTGTCATTTGGAAACTTTTCAGGTCTTAATGGCTGATCGAATGTGGACAATACTTGGCACACGGGCAGTACCAGTCCCTGTGCTTGTATTATACTGGACATAGTTTACTCTTCAACCCGAAAAAATATAACTTACGCTTGCAAAGCCGCTGCTGGCAGAAGCTCCTTAAAATATAGGTACATTCGTGTTAGACATTATTAAATTACTCGAGAGGAGCTCGTAGCTAGATAATAACAGCCGCACGGGGTTGATCTTCAAGGTTAAGCAACACTTGCCAAGGTTGGTCTGTGGATGGGTGACCATCTTAACAAACCGAATATCCTCCGGGCCTCGGAATGCACGTTAAGCCGATGGTCCCGGCTGTCATTTGTAGATCTTTGGCAGTCGTTACGGATTGTCTGAAGCCAGTAAATCTGACTCGTCTTGCCATGAAGTACCGTGTTACCTGGTTAATGGGTTGTGGAGGTCTGGTAGGCAGCCGCTCCTCTTAAAATACTGGTATTCAGCTATATCCGGCTTGACTGGAAGCCGACCCCAATATTGTTGGGAAAAGGCTAGGCAGATGCATTATTAAATTACTCGACTTTTACTTTTCTTATGACGAAAGATTTGTTAATGTAGTTTAAACTCAAAACAAAACAAACAGAAACGTACTGCAAAAGTTTGTCTTACCCTATAAATCTTGCCTCGACTGAAGGCATCAACATTACCTCTACCCGTACCTACCATATTTCAAAACAATATTCATAGACCTTCAACTATGTAACGTTTCATCGGAATCACTCACAAAAATATCCGAACATTCCGAGCCCAAAAATATTCGCAAACTTCTTCAGGTTGGTAATGTTCCGTCGGAATCACTCAAAAAATATCAAAACCCAAAAAGATCCGCAGACTTTCGGATCAACTTTATCCCCATCCCTAGAGAAGGGTTAATAGTTTGCCCCCGGCCCCATCTGGGGACCTCTTACAGGGGAGATTTTCTTTTGTTTCCCTTAGAATTTCCACGGAAATAATTTGGAGGAAATATTGTAAAGGGATAAAGTATGTCATGTGAAGGTATTATAGGCGATTTGTTATATTGTATAGTTAACAAAGCTATTTGGTATACAGGCAAAAATATTTTTTTCTCCACTGGACCTGCCAATATTTATTTCTAATGCAATAAGGGCGACTGCCTATGTGACGGCAGTCGCCCTACGTAAAATATGAATGTGAATGATACTATATTAAAGAAGATCTCCTTTATTTTATCATGTACTAACATTTAGTATCAAATTTTATTTATTTATTTAATTTATGTCACTCCAATGACACATTCACTGACACATTTTGGTGTCACTTAAAGGTGTGCACAGCACTTATATTATTCAAGTTAAAGAATATTACGTAGAGCAAAACAGGCTAAAAATAGAAAATAAAATTAAATGAAAACAAATTATAAGTTAAAAAGGAAGATCATAACTAAACTAAATTAAACTAAAACTATTTTGATGCTGGGTTTATGTAATAATGAATTAAATAACAATGAAATAAAATACAATAAAATATGGATACAGACAGACATCAACTGTGAACACTGTGGTTCACCAACAATTGTTTTCTAAATTGCGAAAGCTTGTTGGCAAAGATGTCAACGCTATTGGAACGTGTATGGAGCTTGTTTTTAAGTATTAAATAAGCAGACCCATCTGTAATATCTCTCAACACGATGCAACTGAAATAAATTCCAAGTAAACCTCGAACACAGCTCGAAGAACAATTTTATTTCGATCACATCTAGTAGAAAAGCGATCGCAATAAATGTGCTACGGCGTAGCACACGACGTGACGTCACGCCTACGCGGCTACGCCTTCGTAGCACATTGACTACGATTTAAGTCATTTTTCTTACAACTTTATTGTACATCGGACTTATATTATTATGTCGTATTATACAAGATTGTTTTACTTTTACAAGCAGTTTTCAATTTGATTTGATTTTCAATTGGTAAACAGGTATTCTTTTTTTACTATTGATAGGCACGCGCTTGACCACCATCTCACCTGATGGTAAGCGATAATGTGGTCGAAGATGGAGCACGCTTGCCTAGAAGTAACCTATTCACTCTTGACTTAAAGACTCCCAGGTTGTAGCTATCAGGAAACACAGACTCCGGCAGGGAATTCCACTCCATAGCTGTACGCATTATGAATGTATAAACTTTCACCCATAATTTTAAATCATAGGATGAATGACCAAAAACTCTTTCTCATTGTCATAATAACATTTGATGAGTGCATCGTTGGACTTGTGATCGCATGTGACTGACTGTGGGGTCATAGGTTCGATTTGCATTCGGTCTAGATAAAATGCGAATATTAGCCAAGGCGGTGGTCGATATGCCATATACGAGATTGAGGATGTGATACTCCAACAGTGTTGTCAACAAGTGCCTAAATTGTCTTACCACCGGCGAGGAAGTCAGCAGCTATCGACTATTTGCTTGCTGAGGAATGGGGCAAAGGATATAGACCTCGTTTGAGTGGAAAAGACAGTCGATATCTGGCTGTTCACACTGCCGGCGAGCGGCTCTTACCACTAGTTGATCGCAGCGACAACAGCTATCAAAGATTGTTCTCGCTCAGCGACACTCGCTCAGCGATACTCGCTTGGTTGTCAGAACTCACAAACCAGCTGTAATTTCTACCTATAGTGCGGACCAGAGCCAGTATTGCGAGTAAATCGCCCTTCACACAAAAGCACTCGCTTAAAGCCGAGCGTCAAAACTATCGAAACTTTTCACTTGCTACTCGTTTCAAGCTTTACTGCTACTCGCTGATCGCCGGCGGTGAGAAAAGTACCTTATCAATGCCATACATTTTTGACACGCTACCGCTGACAGAATGTTAGATTGTTTCGCATCGCATGTCTGTCGCAAAGTGTCAAAAAAGCCTAATTTCCTGTACATTTTAGCCAGATTTCGATTGAGATGCGAATTTGAACGTTGCTTAAAAAAAAAATAAAAGAAATAGATAGTAAAATTAGCACTCAGCAGGACTAAAAAAGCCATTTTAGCAGAATCAGCCAGCATTTCAAGCTACAAAATTGTAAAATTTTCCCAATCAACCTTGAACCTAATACTTTAGTGATAAAGATGAAAATGAAAGACAGATTGTTGTGTGATTAATAATATGATTCTAATGAAGTGGCCTTTTTATACCTGCTGATGTCAATATAAAAGTTCATGAGAAAACTATACCAAACATAAATAAAACACTACATTCATCCCATCACGCCTCCTTTTATCTTTCCGATAGGGATGTGGCGGAGGTGGTTTTTTCGGAACCAAAGTTTCTAAATTTAGCTTTTCGGAGTCGGAGCCGGAGATGGAGACATAAGAAAGATGTGTAAAGGGCAGGCAATAAAATTAAATAGTACAAAACATTAATCAGCCAGCCTCTTTAATTTCAATTAAAAAAAAATAAACCTATATGCTATAGGTGTCACAAACAAAAATAACCACATTTTAATAACAGTTAGATAATTAAATCAAATTAATTCACTCCATAAGTAGCTAATTATATTTAATAAACCTCCGATTTAACCTCCTATTTAAAAGTATCAGAACCGAAGTCGAAACCGGAGGTGTAAGATCAATCGGAAGTCCCAACATATCGGAGTCGGAGACGACTCCGTAACATCCCTGCTTTCCGACAACAGAAACAATTTTCTTTGTACATTAAACATAAGAGCAGAAATATTTACTTACCATCTTTATACTGAGAAAATATTTACCTCAAATTGGGGTGCTATTCCGATAGCACACCTGGCTTTATAAATAGTTTTTCTTATAAACATCTTATCGTGAAAAACTAAGGCGGGCCGATAGACGTGCGAACTTATAGTACGCGGTTTTTAATATTGCGTTCTTACTCGGCTCGACGTCTGTGAAGTGAAAACTTGCTCATTACTCTGGTACCAGGGGGACCGCGATGTCGTTAATGGAGGAAACTTTTTGTTATTTAGGAATAATATTTTATATTAGCCAGACAGGATACTTGTATAAGAGAAGCAATTTCACATTGAATAGCAGTTGACTTTAGTGGCATAATTGGCACATAATATTAATTTGGACTCCTGAGCCTGTTACAATCGTGTTACTGAAACAATCAAGAATTCTGTTAGTAAATAATTAGTGTGAATAGCTTCGAAAATCAGTAATTTTCACAACACAATATCGCTCGACGTGTCACAAAACAAAGTAATGGCTCGCGGTTTGCGGTTCGCGGCGCTGACAGACGTGTGAGCCGTAGCGAGCTACGATCAAAATTTCAAACCTGTTGGATCGCCAACGAACTTACTCCGCGGTTTAATGTCCGCGTACTTAAGGTGACACACGAGCGAAAAGTCGTCGAACCGTAAGTACGCGTACTTGCTCGTACGTCTGTCACCCACTTTAGGTGAAGTGTACATAAATAGCGATGCACGTAAACTGAGATTGACTAACTGAGTGGAATGTCAGTTCGCTTCAAGCTCAACTAAGTTGACACGGATTTTGACCGAATAGAGCGGCAGGCTGTTTCGATTGACTGTCAGCTCACTTCACTACGGTGAAATGTATGTCCATAGTTGATTTTATTATAGAATAGTACTAGTCTTGACGGTCTATTTTGATTATGTCTCACCGTGTAGACTTAAATGTAGTGAGCGTGAAGTGGATTTTCATTCCATCTTGTATGTTAGGAGTGACAGGAAAGCTCACTTCTTTTTCACTTCATCTGACCTAATACGGTGAGATTTTTACAGAATCGCAATGCTGTTTATTATGCCAGTTTCAGACTAAGCAAACGAGCAAGAGAACGCTTACGAGTGGGAATCAGAATCTCCACTTGCCTTCACATACAAAAACCCGTTCGTGCTTGGTTTGCACCCGGCATAGGCCTAAAATGGAGAAACAACAGATACACACATTCGCATGTACACAATATAAGTAGGATGCCGATATAATGGTTGAGCTTTGGAGAAATAAATATTGGAGGAGCTCGTGGCTAAATAATAACAGCCTCACGGGTCGATCTTCAAGGTTAAGCAACGCTTGCCAAGGTTAGTCTGTAGATTGTAGACCATCTTTACATACCAAGTTTCCTCCGTGCCTCGGAAAGCACGTTAAGCCGTTGGTCCCGGCTGTCAATTGAAGATCTTTGGCAATCGTTACGGATTGTCAGAAGCCAGTAAAAAATCTGACTCCAGTCATGCCTAGAAGTACAGTGTTATCCTGGTAATGGGTTGGTAGGTCTGGTAGGCAGCCGCTCCATGAAAAACACTGGTATTCAACTAAAACCGGTTTGACTGGAAGCCGACCCCAATATTGTTGGGAAAAGGCTAGGCAGATGATGATTGGTTGAGCTTTTACTAAACCAATTGAGTCCGTAGTAGTATTTGTATTCTCATGTAAAATATGGGTCTTATTAATTTTACTATTTGTATAACGTGATTCTGTTAACGCTTACTGGGTGAGAGTATTCTAATTTCTAATGAATAATTTCATTGTTCTTAGAAACAATATCTATGGGTATCGTTGTGGATCTTTCCATTAGTATCTTTGATAATGAGGCCCGTTTTATCATATTTGAATTTCCAAATGAAATCATATTTATTTTGGCCGTTATCCAATTTATTTGTGGTCAGACTCTTACTGACTAAATCCCATCCGTGTTCCTCCTAATGCTCTTTGCGTTCCAGAGAGTAGCTCTACTCTCTAAGCCCGAAGTCCGTAGTTTCGGGCGTATTTACACCGTATCACCTACGGATTTACGATTGAGGAGCTCGTGGCTAGATAATAACAGCATGGGTTGATCTTCAAGGTTAAGCGACGCTTGCCAAGGTTGGTCTGTGGATGGATCACCATCTCAACATACCGAGTTTCCTCCGTGCCTCGGAAAGCAAGTTAAGCCGTTGGTCCCGCCTGTCATTTGTAGATCTTTGGCAGTCGTTACGGATAGTCAGAAGCCAGTAAATCTGACTCCAGTCTTGCCATTAAGTACCGTGTTACCCAGTTAATGGGTTGTGGAGGTCTGGTAGCCGCTCCTTGTAAAATACTGGTATTGAGCTAAATCCGGCTTGACTGGAAGCCGACCCCAATATAGTTGGGAAAAGTCTAGGCAGATGATGACCTACGGATTTACGATTAGTCCCAAACCTGAACTAAGAATGAATGACAACACGATTTGAGAGCAACTATCAAATCGTGTTGTCATTAATTCTTAGTGGTTAGGTGATACGGAGTAGAATACGCCCGCAACTAAGCCAGAAACTACAGACTTCGGGCTTAGATAGTAACCCCCCAGGGCCGCGGTAACTGTTTTGAACAAAACTCGCAACCCTGGCAAGCACTGCACCAGCATTGCAAAGCAATGATTATCCGACGATGGTGCCCGCTTGCAAAGAAGCCCCTAAATATTCTTCCTCATTGCTCTATTCGTTGTTATCTCAGTAATCACCTCTTCCAGAGTTGCGGGATTGTTTCGACAACAATAATAATCTATCAGATGGATTTTATAAACCAAAATAATGCCTTATTTTTTTTTTAATGCACTTTGCTTATTACTCGTACATTACAAAAACAGCCGAAGAATACTTTAACCCATTGAAAACCAAAGCCCTCTTTAAAACCTCAACAAAGCCATAAGCACAAAGGGAATTTCCTAGAAAACTCGATATTCTCCAATATTCTCCACAATAGCCCGATATTCCCCACAATGCAAGATTTTTCTTATTTAATCTGATAACCATTGTGTGGGATAGATAGGGAACAATATCAAAAGGAAAACATGCTGAGCTTGTGTTACTAAAGGAGGATAAGATCGGTTCTATTCACGGAACAGCTGTGCAAGCAACAACTGGAGACACCATATTCACAAGTGCACTGGCCTAGCACGAATATTTTGACGCCTAGTAGGTAACGTTAACGTTAGTGAATTTTGAATATGAAAAACTACAACCCCATAGTATTTTGGTTAATAATTTTATGGGGCATACACAATTTATATCATTCAAAAATATGAATGTGGTATCTAATTCAAATAAATGTTTTATGCGAAAGAGTATTGTAGCTATGGTAAAATATACGTTACGTTACTATACGTCAAAAATGTTCGTGCTAGGCCCTCTGAGCACAAGGTTTTGACAGCCATAGGCTTGTTTCACACGTACAACCACACCTCACCGTCGCGGCAAAAAGTGGTCAAGCTGTGGTTACGTGTGAATAGTGTTGCTGCTGCTTCTTGCGTTTGCATTGTGGTACCTAAAAAATGTGGATGTGTTTGCCATAGTTCGCGGTGTCGCTGATGTTTGCGACGTGGCTGCGATGTGGTCGGTATCACACACGCGGTCGATAATGACGGCAAAATGTGGTCAGTGTGAATTAAACTTGTTGTGGTCATGGTTCGTGTGAAACAAGTCATAGCCATATAGCCGGATTCTGAATTAAGAATTTAAAATTTTTGCCGAATTTTTCTAAACGACTGTCAAACTTTATTATAAAGGTTATTTTTTTATTGCTATCATTTTCTATGAGTGACCATTCACTGGCAGGATACGTTTCGCTTGTATGGAGAGTTTGACAGTGTCGTCAACAGTCAGTATCGCTGATGTTTAAAAATATTTCCGTTTCTTTAAACAAATATGGTTTACTTTGATTGTGAATCAGGTTAGTACCGGAACTTAGAGGGAAAACTTCCATATTCAAGTTGTTGATGAATCCGAATCGACTGTCAATTTGTATGAGCAAGCGGTGACACTCGCTGACAAGCTTGATTTGTATGGAAAATTCTGACAAAGTCGTGTCGCCGAGGCGTCTCCGTGGTATGTGGTTCTGTCCCATTGTGCAATCTATGAGGGTTAAAATAGAAAGAAGAAATAGTTGTTTTATACAATCGTATGCTACTATTTATACTTAAGTACGGGGAAAATGGACCCTACACGTGGTCCCCGGGTGGTGCTAATTAATAATAATAATAATAAATCTTTATTTTTATAAAAAAAAAAACAGATTGTAGTACATTTTACATGTTTTCAGAAAGTGGGTAGTTATACATTTCTTACAATCAAGTGGGTGACGTACTGTTCTCCTTGCTAGGCTATGAAATAGCCTGTATTAAGAAGTAACAGTGCCTATCCCCTAGAGTTGTATTACTATAATTTTATTTTAACAACTTAAATTCAAGTAAAATGTTTAACAGAACTTATTAGGTACTTTTGTGTGTGTATATGTGTGTGAGTGTACGTGTGTTGTGTGTGTCGTGTATTGGTCTGTGAATGTGTTTGGATGTGTGAATGAGTGTATGTGCGTAAGTAATCGGCAATGAAAGCATGCGTGGCTGTGTAAACGTGTTGAGTCAATGGGTTGATTAGTGTGTGTTTATGTTTTGGGGTGTGGTACAAGTTACAAACTTGTCATTAAGTTAAATATTTTTCTGTTTCGTCATAGGTTTTATTTTGGAGGAATGTGCGAAGAGCCTTTTTACAATTATGATAGGAGAGTCTGTAAATTGGACATTTATTGTTAATTACATTGTAAAGGGACGGACCTAAATAATAAAAGAATCTTTTAGTAAAAGTCAAGTGGGTTTTTGGCGTCGTACATATTATATCTTTTCGGCGTTTGGTCAGTTCAATATATGTAAAATAAAGTGTTGCCGCACATTGAGGACTTTGCAATTTGTGTATAATTTATTAGTAGGATAGATTATTGGACGGAAGGTAGCCACTTTCAGTATGGCCCGGTGCGCTACTTCCAGTGGTTTGAGGATTGTTTTTGCAGCACCACCCCAGCAGGGAATACAATAAGTAATAATAGATAGGCATAAGGCAAAATAAACATTACGTATAATGGTAGGATTAGCAATGCTTCTAAGGGTTTTAAATATATATATAAGTTTACGAACTCTGCCAGTGAGGATATTAATATGAGATTTAAATTTAAGATTCTTATCTATGATTATACCTAGGTATTTGATTTCGTCCGTAGAAGATATGGGTGTACATTGGCATGACATTTGAGTTTGAAAATTACAGGTGTGAGCTTTTACTAATATTGTTTGGTTGGGTTGAGTAGCAGAACTTACCGAATACGTAATAAACTTAGTTTTTGATGTATTAAGTGTAAGCCTGTTTAGAGTAAGCCAGGTCAGCGCTTCGTTAAAGCCATTCTGTGCCTTGTCCTCGAGTTCAGACCATGTGTTAGCGACGAAAGTTATAGCAGTGTCATCCGCATATGATGTCATCTTAGCATTTGGGATATCTAAATTACATATTTAAGTCGTTTATAAAGACTAGAAATAAGGTGGGACCCAAAATGCTTCCTTGTGGCACGCCACAGCAGATGGGAAGTTCATTGCTACTATGCTGATGAATTTTGACCATCTGGGAGCGATTTGTGAGGTAGCTTTGAAAGAGATCAAGTTGCAATCCCCTGACACCCATCTTTTCAAGTTTAAGTAAGAGAGAACGAACAGGGACGGTGTCGAACGCCTTTGCAAGGTCTAAGAATATTGTTAGGACTTTTTTATTAGTGTTTAGGTGACACTAACTGGTGGTAGGCTTCGGCCGATGTGTGACCACCCACTGGGCAAAGACGTACCGCCAAGCGGCTTAGCTGCGTTCCGGTACGATGCTCAATGTAGCCAATTCAGAGGAGCTGGGTCGAAATAGTTGTTCCAATGCAGGCAGACCAACCAGGCTTGCCCTGGCGTGGGCGTATCGGGAGACTAGTCGCGGAGGGTAGCGGGATCCGAGGCACGGTGCGCCGCTGGCCGACCGCAGGTAGTTGGGGGCCCAAGTAGTGTGCTAGCCACACATGAAAGGCTGCTCCGCCAACTGACGAAACATCCCTGAATGCACCATTGTGCTGGTTGGCGACTTGATGAAAGGGCCCGATGGTCATTCCCGGGGGGGCTCGGGCGTCCCCGCAGTCTCCAGACTAGTCTCCCAAAGATGTCGTCCTGTCAGGGCGTGCCTGAGGGTTAGCAGCATGGAACCTCATTTCACTTCCTTCTCCTCAACCTCAATCACTTTTATTATGAACAGGGGAAAAAGAGAAAAGCTGTACAGCGGCAGCACGCCCTTTCGCATAAAGTGCACCTCTCTAACATACGAGGTCTGCACTCAAATCTCGCTGCAGTCCATCACCACCTTGAGACCGAGAAACCAGCGCTCTTGTTCCTGTCGGAGACGCAGATCGGATGTCCGTCGGACGTGTCATACCTGTCTTACCCAGGGTTTACTCTGGAGCACCACTTCAGACCACGCGCGGGCGTATGCATGTACGCCCGAGACGACATCTGCTATCGGCGTCTCCGTTACCTTGAAGACTCCAGGTTCTCGACGCTGTGGGCTATAGTGGACACAGGCCTAGACAAAATTGTCTACGCCTGCGTCTACAGTTCGCACAGCGGTGATTTGGAGACAACTGGGCTTACACAGCACCTGAGTGAGGCGGCGGATGCGGCTCAGCAACGGTACCATTATGCCCAATTGGTGTTACTGGGGGACTTCAATGCCCACCATCAGGAGTGGCTCTTCCCACTGGTGCACAGACCATGCTGGACGAGAGACGCGAAAGCTAGCGCTTACGTTAAATCTTACCCAGCTGGTCCAGGGGGCAACGAGGGTGCCCGATGTTGATTCGCACGCTGCCAATTGCTTGGACCTTTTGCTGACAACAGATCCAGACCGCTATTCGGTGTCGATTTCTTCACCACTGGGTAGTTCCAACCACTGTCTGGTGAAGTCTGTATCCGTCTACTCCCCGCCCGATCCTAGCCCAAGAGGCACCCGGCGGGTATGGCGATACAGGTCAGCAGATTGGGATGGCATACGATCTTTTTTCGCATGTTACCCTTGGCAGCCTACTTGCTTTTCTTCCACTGATGCTTCGTCGAGCGCGGACGCCGTGTCGGATGTGTTGCGAAATCTGGCGAAGCTTGTCCTTGGTTTGGTGCCGAGTGCAATCGCGCTGATGCGCTTAAGCACGCGGCGTACCTGGCATGGGTCGACGCTCGCACGCGCAAAGCAAATGATGTGAGTCAGAAGAAGAGAGCCTTCGACAGGGCTGCTAAGTCCTGCAAGAAAGTGTTTCGTAGGGCTCTGTTTGACCACATTAGCCGAATAGGGAACAAACTTCCTTCATACCCAGCAGGTAGTAAGGCTTTTTGGTCCCTGGCTAAGTCGGTCGAATCGAACTTCTGCCGCCCCTCACTACCACCACTGCTGAGACCCGACGGGACGCTGGCCCACTCCGCTGAGGAGAAAGCGAACTTGTTTGCTTCTTTGTTTGCGGAATCTTTACGTCTGGATCCTGGTAGCGCGACGCCCCCAGCTTCTTCTGGTGGATGCGAGTCGAGTATGTCGAACATTCGCATTCATCAGAAGGACGTCCGTAGGGTACTGCGTAACCTAGACGTGAACAAGGCTAGTGGTCCCGACGGGATGCCGGCAATTGTTCTGAAGACTTGTGCGCCTGAGTTGTCTCCGATCTTGACACGCGTATTTCGCCTTTCCTTTGAGACTGGAAAAGTGCCGAAGGCTTGGAAGCAAGCTAACGTGCAGCCCGTGCCCAAGAAGGGTAGTCGAGCTGACCAGTCGAATTATAGAGCCATCTCGGTAACGTCCATACTCTGTAAGACTATGGAACGCGTGCTGAATCAAAAGCTCCTGGCGTACCTAGAAGCGAATGATATCCTTAGTGACCGTCAATACGGGTTCCGCCGAAATCGGTCAACTGGGGATCTTCTAGCGTATGCCATTCACGTCTGGAGTGAGGCCATAGAGAAGCACGGGGAGGCACTAGCGGTCTCCCTTGACATCTCAAAGGCATTCGACAGGGTCTGGCACGATAGCCTTATTGGTAAGCTTCCTTTCTTCGGTCTGCCCGCCGGTTTGTGTGATTGGATCGCAGATTTCCTGAGGGATCGGTCTATCTGAGTAGTCATAGATGGCTGCTCGTCTGGACTGCTGGATATTAATGCCTGGGTTCCTCAGGGGTCGGTGCTTTCGGCAACACTGTTCTTGCTGCATATTAATGATCTGCTTAAACCCGGTAACTTTGGGTATGCAGACGACTGAGAGATACGTGTTCGACGCATGAGAAGGTGGCTCGCAGATCCGGTCTCTCCGGGAGACAATGGTTGAGCGCTTGAACGTGTCCTTACAGGCTGTCTCTGAATGGGGCGATGCCAATCTGGTCAAGTTCAATGCTGCTAAGACCCAAGCGTGTCTATTTTTCCTCCAAAAGGAGTCAATTCCACCCAGCTCCATCTTTCCGAGGTTTAACCGTGCCGATAACCGACCAAATTGAGCTTCTTGGGGTCACATTAGCATCTACTCTCAATTTTGGCCCTTACATAGAGGCAAAAGCTCAAGTGGCTGCAAAGAAGTTGGGGATTCTGGCAAAGGTGAGACGATACTTCACACCGGAACAGTTGCTTAAAGTCTATCAAGCGCAAGTTCGATCGTGTTTGGAGTACTGCTCTCATCTTTGGGATGGATCTGCCAGATACCAGCTTGATGCCCTTGAGTCAATTGAGAAACGAGCCAAGAGGATCATCGGCAATGAGAGGTTCGTCACTACGAAGCTCCAAAATCTTGAACATCGACGACGAGTTGCTAGCCTGTCGGTTTTTTACCGGTTGCATTTTGGGGAATGTGCGACGGAATTGCATAATTTAATTCCGCCAAGCTTGTTCCATCATCGGACCACAAGACGAACGACGATGCGCCACTGGTACACGGTGGATATCCCACCCATACGCACAAAACGTTTTGGTAACATATTCATAATGCGTACAACTAAGGAGTGGAATTCCCTGCCGGAGTCTGTGTTTCCTGATAGCTACAACCTGGGAGTCTTTAAGTCAAGAGTGAATAGGTTATTTCTAGGCAAGCGTGCTCCATCTTCGACTCTTCGACCACATCATTGCTTACCTTCAGGTGAGATAGTGGTCAAACGCGTGCCTATCTATAGTAAAAAAAAAAAAAAAACATTTTGACGTGGAAAAATAAATTGCGCAGACGGAATCACGCGCACAGCTAGTATACCATAATACTCTAACATAGCGTAACATACGAGTAGGTTATTTGTTTGCCGGCGGTATCAAAGATGGCTGCCATTAGAGACGCAAAGATCGTTGCTAGGCAACGACCCACCTGGGTATTATCGGCACACCTAAAAGGAGAACGTTCAATTGGTATTTCTTTTGATTATACTATTATTTTTGATTTTTTGTGTGGTTTTTTTACAGAATCCGAAATCATCAAATGAATCCTCCCGCTCTGGGTGGAGTCTCTGTCACTGAAAGCCGACCCCAATATAGTTGGGAAAAGGCCAGGCAGATGATGAGTGTTTTTTTTTTAAGTCGGTTGAATTGTTTGTAAAAAAGTTTTTATAGCTAATTTGCTACGAAAAAGACTGGCAAATTAGCGGGTTATTTTGAGATGGGTGACCAAGATTATTATGTGGACACAAAATGGACCCCTTATATGAGACCTCTATGAAATGAGCGTTGCTAGGTAACGACCCACCTTTCTATTATCGACATATTTGTACCTAGAGGAAAATATGTAATTGGATTTTCTTTTCATTTAGGTTTTTTTTGTTGGTATTCTTTGTCTACTGAAAAGACTACAATGTTAAGCGACACGTTAGGCGGGTTTTCTTGGGATGGGTGACTAAGATCATTACATGGACCAATCATGGACCCCATTGTATGGATACTCTATTAAATGAGGGTTGCTAGGCTACCACCACCACCAGACTGCTTTTCGCAGTCGGGTTTATTAAAAAACTATTATTTTCTTATTTACATTAAAATCCAAGTTACACAATTCGTGTACCACAGAAATTGTTTCTAACACAAAAGTATCGATTTGTTTACGAAATAAACAGTCTGAGCTTAAAAACATCTTTATTATTAGAATTAAAAGATGGCGGCCGGAGATAACAGGTGGTCGGTGTTCTGTTGAACATTATAATGATTTGGCGGAGGACAAAAAACCACCTAGATCGTTTCTTTTCTGTCAGACAAAATTTACTTATAACAAAAGAAGAACCTCGGTTCTATGATATGGGCAAAGTTGTTGCCTGATAACAAGCGAATAGCAATTTTCTCAACTCAGGATTTGTATTTCCACCTATTTTCTTTTGATCAGGCGCTAAAAATATGATGTCGAGCGTGGGTGGTTAAAACTATAAGACCACGTTTCCACCTGTAAGAGCAACAAATAATGGCGTATAGACGCGTCATGCACCACCATCACAATTTCATAAGACAGCACAATCACTATCGGTACAAATAGGTAACAAAATAACTACGAGTAGGTACGATCAAATGACACCTCCCGCTCTGGGTGAAGCAGAAGGGAGTGTCAGACTCTAACTGAGTAAAACCCATTCGTGTTCCTCCTGCCCTTTGCGTTACAGGGTACGGTGCCTCTTTCGAACAAATAAGGAATTTTACTAAAAAAATCTAATTAGTCCATCTGATAGATTTTCAACCGAACCTCCAGAACCCCGAACTTCCAGGGTTGTGGAATGGGGTATTTTACTAAAAAAAAACTAATTAGGCCGTCTGATAGATTTTCAAAAAAATATTCGACACGTATTTTTTCTTTTTTCACGTAAACAAAAAATTAAGGAGATACAGCGAGTTGAAGACACGCGTGACGTCATCTGGCTTGGTAAATTTGGTACATTTTTCACTCGCTGTATCCTCTTTATTATTTGTTTACGTGAAAAAAGAAAAAATACGTGTCCAATATTTTTTGAAAATCTATCAGACGGATAATTAGTTTTTTTTAGTAAAATACCCCATTCCACAACCCTGGAAGTTCGGGGTTCTAGGATCGCGTTTAATTATCGTCAATTTATGTAGGTCTTTTTCAAATCGGATAGTTTATAATAGGCTTGTGTTTAAACACCGCCCAAAAAAGTACCTATTTTACTACCAAAAAAGTTCTAAACGGTTACCAAAACAGATAAATGGTCACCAATATATTCGAGAAGTAGCGCTCGCCGGCCGCTGCCGCGGCACCGCTCGCTTCGCTCGCTCGGCTCGCGCGCGGTTGGTCACAATTCTAACCTAACCTAACCTATTTTATCCAGTTTGTAACCCCAAGCCTACATTTTATGGCAATCACAGTTGAGTTGGATAGAATTTGGTGACCATTGATCCATTTTGGTGCCTAGGCTTAGAGTCTTAAAAATATTATTTTTGGTGACCGTCTAAATTATACCCTTTATAATATACCTATCATTGTTTGGAACACGTATCGATTTGTTTCCGAAATAAACAGTCTGAGCTTAGAAACATCTTTGTTATTACAAGTAAAAGATAACAGGTGGTCGGCGTTGTTTGAAGCAAACTAATAGGTCAATAAGAAGCTAGATCGTTTCTTTTTAAAGAAAAATTATATTTATTTATTGATATTTATTGTAAATACACCAAAATTAAAACAAAAGGAAACTTAAAACTAAAACACATTCACAAAACTAGGTTTTGACCGCGACTTCGTTCGCGCATAACCCGTTTTTCTCGTTCCTGTAGGAATTTCGGGAAATCTTCTCCTAGTGCTTCCCCTATACTGCCCAAGGATTATGTCGAAGTGAAAACTTAGCGAAGTGAACGACAAGTGAGCTCACTAGTCGTTCACTCCGCATTAGTCTACACGATGAGATGTCGACAGTTTGTTCAGCGATATTATGGCCAATTGTCAACCGATTTCGATTATTCTTTTTTTGTTTGGAAGAGTATTATCCCGGACTAGTCCCATTTTAATTTGGTGAAGATCTGATGAAGATCTTCGGAGGTAGGCAACGGAACTTTTGAATAAATGATAGCAAATGGATCGGGATTGCTGAAATCACATGTCTGTTTATTGTTAACACCAGTTCATAAAATAATATCACGCCGGTATGCTGTGGATACGCAGGTACCACTAAAAAGTGAACTGTTTTTACAAATTATAACGCCCCACTTTTTTGGTCGGGGGTTAAAAAATACAACCGACTTACAAAAACAAAACACTACAAAGCATAAAATAACTTTAATTTCGGTAGTCGGTGATTTTTTAGATTTTTGACACCCAAAGTTTTTTTATACTTTGTAGTGTTTTATTTTTTAAAGTGGACGACAACTGAGCTTTTGAACCTTACAAACAAGATGGAATGACAGCTCTTTCGTTCACTTTATGCCGACGTATAAAATAACTTTAGTTCACTCCGCCTAAGCGTACACGGTGAGATGTCGTCAGAATAGACCAGCGGGTCTAAAAACGCCACTATAACAGAATCAGAGAGCACATCACGCTACCCGTCACTGTCACATTTTCCCAATCAACCTTGAACCTAATGCGTTAGCGATAAAGATGAAAACTAAATTAGACAGATTTTTGTGTGATTAATATTATGATTCTCCTAAAGTGGCCTTTTCTTATTTATTTTTTTACTATTAATAGGCACGCGCTTGACCACCATCTCACCTGATGGTAAGCGATGATGTGGTCGAAGATGGAGCACGCTTGCCTAGAAGTGACCTATTCACTCTTGACTTAAAGACTCCCAGGTTGTAGCTATCAGGGAACACAGACTCCGGCAGGGAATTCCACACCTTAGCTTGACGCATTATGAATGTGTTCCCAAAACGTTTTGTGCGTGTAGGTGGGATGTCCACCACGTACCGGTGGCGCATCGCCGTTCGTCTTGTGGTCCGATGATGGAACGGGCTTGGCGGAATTAAATTATGCAATTCCGTCGCACATTCCCTAAAATGCAACCGGTAGAAAACCGACAAGCTAGCAACTCGTCGTCGATGCTCCAAACTTTGGAGCTTCGTCGCGACGAGCCTCTCATTGTCAATGATCCTTTTGTGCCCCCCCGGGAATAGTTCCAGCTGTGCGTTGTCTGTCAGTCACTCAGGCACTCCAGTCAGTCTTATCAGTGATGTCAGTCACCAGTAACGGAAGAATATTATCCTAATGAAAAGCTAACAGCAATGTTTTCTGGAGAGTAGCATTTTGGCTATTCGCACGGATCGATCTTCAAGGTTAAGCAACGCTTGTCAAGGTTGGTCTGTGGATGGGTGAGCATCTTAACATACCGAGTTTCCTCCGTGCCTCGGAAAGCACGCTAAGCCGTTGGTCCCGGCTGTCATTTGTAGATCTTTGGCAGTCGTTACGGATAGTCAGAAGTCAGTAAATCTGACTCCAGTCTTGCCATGAAGTACCGTGTTACCCAGTTAATGGGTTGTGGAGGTCTAGTAGGCAGCCGCTCCTCGTAAAATACTGGTATTCACCTTAATCCGGCTTGACCAGAAGCCGACCCTAAAGTAGTTGGGAAAAGGCTAGGTATTTTAGCTATTCTCTATTCATCAGGCGCTAAGCATATAGTAATAGATACAAATACAAATCTCTTTATTTCTCTCTTCACAAAGGTAAACATATAATTCTTAAAAAAAATAAGTTAAATAACACACAATGCGAAACATACATGATCCTTTCTGAGAGACTGGAGTCCATACTAGGATACCATGTGTGACGGATCACCAGGCCCTTACCCCGAATTTGCATCATCACTACTTTGTTTTATACTATACTAGTTGACCCGCGCAACTTCATATGCGTCACAATTTTCATTACTGCTCCGCTCCTATTAGTCTTAGCTATGATATAACCTTCCTCGATAAATGGGCTATCTAACACTGAAATAATTTTTCAAATCGGACCAGAAGTTCCTGAGATTAGCGCGTTCAAGCAAACAAACAAACTCTTCAGCTTTATATATTAAAACAAAGTCGCTTCCGCTGTCTGTCTGTACTTATGTATGCTTAGATCTATAAAACGACGCAACGGATTTTGATGCGGATTTTTTTAATAGCTAGAGTGTCGAGGAAAGTTTTAGTATATAATTGACACCCGTGCGAAGCCGGGGCGGGTCGCTAGTTGACAATAAAAACCATACTAAGAGTGGGAGGCTGAAAACTAGGCGACATTTCAATATAATTGTCAAGTCAATAATTCTATGACAACTCTAAAGACGAGTCTCAACACCGCAATATTATCGCGTCGATTCTACGAGTGATATTGACGAGCAAAACATCAACTTGCGACTATTCACTCGCGTGTGAAAGTGGCGCCTAAGTAGTCAGTGCGTTCTCTTTGGAGATTTCTTTCAAACATCAAACACCTTTATTTTTCTTGAACAGACTATCATCTTCATATCAAAAACATCTTGATAGGAAAAACCGGCCAAATGCGAGTCGGACTCGCACACAAAAGGTTCCGTACCATAAATCTTAATTTTTATTATTTGTTGTTATAGCGGCGATAGAAATTCATACCTTATCTGTGAAAATTTCAACTGTCTACCTATTACGGTTCTTGAGATACAGCCCGCTGACAGACAGACAGACGGACGGACGGACAGCGGATGCTTAGTAATAGGGTTCCGTTGGTTACCCTTCGGGTACGGAACCCTAAAAATGATGCCGGCCAAGTGCAAATCATTTTTGCGCGCTAACTTTTCCAAACCAATAATGATGTTAGAACATGTGTTCCAACATCATTATTGATATGTGTGTTTGTGTGGGGGGTGTGTGTGCCAAGTATCAACTGACAGCGACAAACAGTCACACGAGTGGTCCTATACAGTTCTAGTCTTTCAGTCGAACGCACGGAACCCGAACAATGAATCAACGGTAATCATATTTCAAGTACCTATCTAATAAAATCGTTCTCTATTGTTCCAGGATATCGACTATGAAGGCTTCCGATGGTTCCTTGACACCTTCCTGGAGGTTTCTGCCCCTGATGAACTATGCAGGTTGGTTATGGTTGTTTATTTATTTACACTTAACTACGAGTAACTAAGTAATACTTAGTGGCTTTTCATACGCTCCGGTTTCAGGCATATACATACCAGCGGGTCTAAAAAAAGCGGGTTTAACAAAATCAGAAAGCAAATCACGCTACCCGTCACTGTAAAATTTTCCCAATCAACCTTGAACCTAATGCGTTTGCGATAAAGATGAAAATTAAATTTGACAGATTTTTGCGTGATAAATATTATGATTCAGCTAAAGTGGCCTTTTTAGCCCCCCAGGCCAGGCAGGAATAGCCATGTACAGACGCCAGCACATCAAGCAACAACAATCTGTCAAGGTAGGTCATTAGGTTCAAAGTTGATTGTGAAAATTTGACAGTATCGGGTAGCTTGATGTACTGGCGTCTGTACGTTAGCTTTCACACGTACCATCGTAATTTGTCCGGCATGGTTATACTCTTCGCCGCCGTGGCACCGGCCACCCGGCACCGGCTATCCTGCAGTCGGGGCGTATGAAAGGCACTAAGGACTCTTTAATAAGACCTGATGAAGCTGCGAGCTTTTAACCGAAAAACGTCCTTCTGGATTTTTTTAAAGGAAGGGAAATCATCAAATGACTTCTGCTCTGGGCGGAGCAGAAGGGAGTGTCAGACACTTACTGACTAAAACCCATCCGTGTTCCACCTAGTGCCCTTTGCGTTCCAGGGCCGCGATGACTATTTCGAACCATTTCGCAACCCTGGCAGGCATTGGCCCTAGCGGGAACACAGTATCCCTAGCAGTTAATTTTTTTATTATTTTTATTTTTAATTTGACGTTTGCTCTAGACTCTAGTCTAAGTCAGAGATGACAGAGACAAAGTCGACCATAGAGCGAGCTTACCCAGAAGAAGCCAGTTCACTCTATCTTTGAATAGGTTAGGGTTGTATGCGTTCGGAAACACAGACGCTGGCAGATAGTTTCACTTATATTCTGTGCGCATTACGTTTGAAAACGCTTAAAAATTGTGGAATACCAAGAAGGTGAAGAACCATTCCTACCTTGTTGCTATTCCACTAATGCAAGTTAGCAGACTTGCAGTGCGTCTAGATATCCGATCGTAGAAGGAGGCCGGTTGGATGGTCATGGAGTTCTTGGGCACACTCACCGAAATACAGTCTGAACTTATCTTAACAAAACTTGCTCCTTATTTCAGACATCTATTCCTCTCATTCGTCCGCCGTGACCGTCGCCCCGCGCTCCGCGAGATGGCAGCAGCGAGCTCTACCGCCGCGTGCGCAGCTGTCACAGCGCATGCTGACCATCAGGTACGGCAGGTATATGAAACAGTATCAAACACTGATATATAATTCAAGATTTTTGTTAAGCGTCACAGGATGGGAGTTGTTGGATTCTCGTTTGCCACTACAAGATTCGAGAGGCTGTCTTGGAGTCTGAGGTTATGGACCTACTTCTAAGGATGCTTTAAAACATGATCAAACATTTAGTAAGATTGCGGTTAAAGGTTCTATCGGTTTAAAAGTGTAATACGTCCAATATTAACGAGAAAAATATAATAATTAAGCAATATAAAATAAATTATTCATTAAACATTTGATACCAATATCACGGGGGTACGTAAAAAACATTGATCCGTCATAACAGACTGATGCTGAAGAATCGGAATTTATTTGTAACACATTCCGATTCATAATATGGTTGATGCACTGATTCTATAATTTCAATTTATTGATCAGCCTGGACTGAATCATTCGATCCAAACCGATGAAACCTTTAACAATGGTCCAAATACGTTACGTGAAAACATGGATTTCGTAAGCAAAATTTTATTGTTTCATTAAGTTTATTCATTTCTCTATATAAAAATATATTCGATATGCAAAAAACGTGCTTAATCTTATTTATTGCGATCATAGATTCATAGTAAAGATGGGGTCGTTCAAAACTCCGAACGTTTGCATATACACGCTCACTATAAATAAAAGAAACATGGCATTTTTAATATCTCGCGCATGCACACGACCGCTTCCGAAGATTGCCGAACGCGTGGCGAGTGTCTAGACGGATCTAATTATTGAGGTGTCAGAAAAACGTGCGATGCGCTCTGTCCTTACGCAATGATAGATCCCAAAGCTGCTAAAACTTACTTATTTTCTCAATAACTCAAATTGGCCGCCGTCCCAAGCTAGCATGTTCTGTGCGTATGCTCAAAGTACATACTACATTCGTGACAATCTAAGATCGGTCGAACTTGACAGCTGAGTAGAAAGGGATAGAAGATCGCTTTACCAATAAGTGTGAAAGAGATTTATTTACTCGTATTGTCTCTTTCTTAATTACTAGTAATGCAATGTTGTATCCTGCTGCCATATTGGATTTCCTATATTCTCACGAGTATAACTAGTCTATCCCACGCATTTTATTACTTGCTGAGTGAATAAGTAAGGTCAGGGATCTGGAATCTGGGTATATAAGGGTGCCTGTCCACAACAGCGGAGCAAGGCAGCGGAGCGGAGAAACGGAGAAATATTAACCAATCATCTCAGTCATAATGTCAATGACTCATTTGCTGAGGAGGTTTTATGCAATTTCATTGGTTAAAATTTCTCCGTTTCTCCGCTCCGCTGTAATGGACAAGCACCCTCAGGCAATGATTGCGATACTATATTTATAATTTGGGTTTCATCTATTTATCATTATACTGGCTTATAGCTTCTACGCTAAATAACTGGGTACTCATGCTTGTTGGTTGCCAAAGCTCGCCAATATTGGTGACGGTCACCTCATACCGCAATTATTCGTTTTCCAGGGTAAGTTGAGCCTGGCATCCAAGATCCATGGCTTGGCGGAGAGGCTGCAGCAGCTGGGCAAGAGTTCCGGCGACTCTGTTGATGGAAGTGATAAAGGGTCCAGAAGTCGCACGGGTAAGATGTTTTTATTGTTATGACCATTTTGATAAATTAAGAAAAAATAAAGAAAACAAGGAAAAGTATTTGATGTGACAGAACTGATCATCATCATCATCATCATCAAACCAGCCGAAAGACGTCCACTGCTGGACATAGGTTTCCCCAGGTGTCGTCACAACAACCGGTCATATACATTTTGCATCCATCGGCTACCCGTGATCCTCCCCAGGTCATAAGACTACTATAGATAGGTTTACTAAAATATGAGCTTAAACTAAAAGGAACAGCTAGACTCGGAACAATTATCTGTAGGCCATACAAATATTTGTTCCGTGCAGGAATCGAACCGGCGACACGCAGCGCGGCAGCAAATTGCTCAACTAATACGCCGCCCGTGTCGTCAAAGCTAGAACATCCCAATGACCTTGTAGAGATAAAATACCTTTGTTTTATCTCTATAAGGCCATTGGGATGATTTTTAAGGTGTGCCTGGATGGCCCAATTCGAAACCATAAGGAAAAAGGAATTTAGGAAGGAATATCTCTTCAAAGTTAGAGTGAACAGGCTCCTTCTGGGTAGGCTCGCTCCATCGTAGACTTTGTCTCTGTCATCTCTGACATAGACTAGAGTCAAGAGCAAACCCATTACAAATTATAAAAAAAAAAAAATGAGGTGTACAATCTCGTGAGGAGCTCGTGGCTAAATAATAACAGCCGCATGGATCGATCTTAAAGGTTAAGCAACGCTTGTCAAGGTTGGTCTGTGGATGGATGACCATCTTAGCATACCGAGTTTCCTTCGTGCCTCGGAAAGCGCGTTTAGTAGTTACGGATAGTCAGAAGCCAGTAAATCTGACTCCAGTCTTGCCATGAAGTAGGGTGTTACCCAGTTAATGGGTTGTGGAGGTCTGGTAGGTAGCCGTTCCTCGTAAAATACTGGTATTCAGCTAAAATCCGGTTTGACTGGAAGCCGACCCCAATACAGTTAGGAAAAGGCTAGACAGATGATGACTTAAAGCGTAAGCTGGATTTAAAAAGGCTTTATTTTATTATTTAGCTTAAATACTGACATCTTATAATTTTTTGTATAAATCACAATGATCAGGTACATTTAATGTAAATAATATTTCAATATTGAGGAGCTCGTGGCTAAATAATAACAGCGCACGGGTCGATCTTGAGGGTTAAGCAACCCTTGCCAAGGTTGGTCTGTGGATGGGTGACCGTCTTAACATAACGAGTTTCCTCCGTGCCTCGGAAAGCACGTTAAGCCGTTGGTCCCGGCTGTCATTTGTAGATCTTTGGCAGTCGTTACGGATTGTCAGAAGCCAGTAAATCTGACTCCAGTCTTGCCATGATGTACCGTGTTACCCAGTTAATGGGTTGTGGAGGTCTGGTAGGCAGCGTTGCTTGACCTTGAAGATCGACCCGTGCGGCTGTTATTATCTAGCCACGAGCACCTCCAGCTTACGTCTTAAGTACACTTAAAAAATATTTTAACGAATGCAAATTAGTTAATCTTAAATAGGGGTTTGAAATACGTGGTGTGAACGTCATACTACCTACATGCACGCACCCCACATCAACCATCTTTTGTCCATGTTAGACGAAATGATTGGAGCGAGTGCGAGCGAGATAGTAAATGTAAAAAAAACCGGTAAGGTGTCTAGGAAAGCAGGGTGACTGCTAAGCAGGGAGTTAGGGACTTAGTACGTCACTCGAATTGCTCGACTCCGCATGCTTTTATTTCGTTTTCGTTTACAATTGTTGCTATTAACCGTTAATCAGTGTTAACGACGACTTGGCTATTTCACTGGACTTTACGTTTTGTTTCATTATTTGGGGTTGTTTTGTGTGGTGATATTTGCGACGACTTGGCTAAAAACTGGATTGTTTAGATTGTAGAAAAAATGCCACGTTTTCGGTATCATCATCATTATATCAGAAAGACGTCCACTGCTGGACATAGGCCTCTGCCAAGTGTCGCCACAACAACCGGTCCTGTGCGACTCGCATCTATAGTCTACCCGCGATCCTTACCATGACATCTATTCACGCGGTCAGTATACACCACCAGAAAATGCAAACATGCATTTTATTTATGGGGAATGCAGAGGCAAAGGAAATGCATCCGCAGCTCGTTACAAGGAAAGATACCCTAATGTCGTCATCCAGGTTACCGCGTATTTATAAAAGTCCACAGTGTTACTCAGAAGAAATTATATAAGTAATAAAAAAATCTTCAAACATCAAAAACTCGAAAAACATCCAAGTCAAAATCGTTGCAAATTAGCTGTTGAACATCCCATTTTAAGGAACGCGCTTATTTACCAATCACCCTGTAGATGACAATGATGATGATCATGATAAGAATGATGAATACTTTCCTTGAACTGTCCTACTTACTGTATATGTCTGTGAGTGGAACTCTCTGCCTGCGTCTGTGTTTCCGAACGCTTGCAACCCTAATCTATTCAAAGTTAGTCTCCTTCTGGAAAAGCTCGCTCTATCGTCGACTTTGTCGCTGTCACCTCTGACCTAGAATAAGGACAAGAGCAAATCCATATCAAATAATAATAATTCAAAAAAATCCATTGACTTACATGCACTGCTGCTTACTCTACCCAAGAAGAAGCAGCTCAGCAAGTCACTGATCACTCACGAAATATTCTACATTACAGGAAGCGTCCACCCGATGTTTACAGTGACCACGCACCCCTCCTACTCCTCCCACGAGCTCTGCCTGGACAGACGCAACGAGACCAGTCCCAGCCACAGCCAGATGTCCAGGAACTCCTCAAGGAAAAGCAGCAACTCGTTGAGAGTCAACCAGTCGACGAAGATCGAAGGTAAGGAGGAACATTGCTCAGATGTTTTTACCACACATGCCATAGTCAGATGTCCAGGAACCTTTCAAAGAAGAGTAGCAACTCGTCGAGGGTCAACATCGAAGGTAAGGAGGAAGATTGATCATATGATTTTGCCACATATGTACAGCCAGAAGACCAGGCACTCCTCAAGGGAGAATAGCAACTCGCTCAGGGTCAACCAGTCTGCGAAAATGGCAGTATACAAAACTGAAAAGAACCTTTTTTCAATTCACCTTTGCGTTACGAACCAATTTGATACCATCGAAATGCTTTGGTTACACTTTAAGCATAATAATAAAGCAACTCTTGTACTTCTTTAACAATCTTGTGAATAAAAGAGAACAGACAAAGCCAAGCACATCCAAAACAATGAATGAGGATCATAATTATGTTTTGTTTGTCAAAGGATGTTGTCAATCAAAGAAAGCAACTAGATAGGAGACCGTATACCTACCAGCTGAAATATCGGTTTCAATGCATAAAGGGAACCAAAGTTCACTCCACTATTTAACCTACCATCTGCCTAGCCTTTTCCCAACTATATTGGGGTCGGCTTCCAATCAAACCGGATTTAGCTGACCAGTATTTTACGCGGAGCGGCTGCCTACCAGACCTCCACAACCCAGTAACTGGGTAACACGGTACTTCATGGCAAACTGGAGTCAGGTTAACTGGCTTCTGACTATCCGTAACGACTGCCAAAGATCTACAAATGACAGTCGGGATCAACGGCTTAACGTGCTTTCCGAGGCACGGAGGAAACTCGGTATGTTAAGATGGTCACCCGTCCACAGACCAACCTTGGTAACCTTGTTGCTAATCTCTAGCCACGAGCTCCACTATTTAACTTACCAACAGTGATTTAAATCTTAATATAGACCTAGTCACTCTTAAGTACCTACCTGCCTTCCTAAATCAAATGATTTTGCTTACAGACTTCAGACACCTGATGAGGCGGTCGTCGACGCTAGAAGTGCATACGGCGAGGGTGTCACTCAAGGACATCGTATGCTACCTGTCACTGTTAGAAGCTGGGAGACCTGAAGACAAACTGGAATGTGAGTACGCCAATAACCAATCAAAGGTTCCATTATTATCAATATATCAGCCCGCTTCAGAAGACCTACCTAGGTCTTCAGAAATATTAAAAACTAGCTTTTTTTCTCGTTCCCGTAGGAATTTTGGGAAATCCTCTCTCAGTGCTTCCCTACGGAGTGCAGGAAAGCTTCATGCCAAATTTCAGCTTTTTACAACCAGTAGTTTCGGCTGTGCGCATCTGTGTAAAAGATGGGAAATCATCAAATGACTCCTCCCGCTCTGGGCGGAGCAGAAGGGAGTGTCAGACTCTTACTGACTAAAACCCATCCGTGTTCCTCCTAATGCCCTTTGCGTTCCAGGATACGGTGCCTCTTTCGAACAAAGTCCGCAGACCCAGCAGGCACTAGCCCTAGCGGGCCCCGTCTTTTGTACTGACAGCTCCCTGAGACGCGCGTGGAACACAGCGCACCGTCGACCCGGGCCTGGTTCTAATCAGACGGCAGGCCACCCAATGCGGTGAGCATTGGGTGGCAGGTCCGCAGGCCTATTTGAGGATAGTAGGACTATCCTCAAATAGTCCTACTATCTATACTATAGGATAGTCCTAGAACACAAAATAAAATAAAAATGTCAGTGAAAACAACAAAAACAAAGTGTGTGCCTTACGGCTGCGCCAATAAGGTTAATTTCAGTCATGTTACCAGACAGATGCTGCTTGTCGCTGGTCTTCTAATTAACCAAAGGTAACGAAGCGGTTTTATACATAAGACAAAGCTCCGGATAAAATATTGTGTTTTTCTTCATTCCAGTCATGTTTCGGCTCTACGACACGGATGGCAACGGTGTACTGGACACAAACGAGATGGATTGCATCGTCAATCAGATGATGACCGTCGCCGAGTACCTGGGCTGGGAAACTTCAGAGCTTAGACCAGTGAGTATAGTACCTCAATTCAGTCATGTTATGATTGTACAGTACGGATAGCGTGCTGGACACAAACGAGATGGATACGAATGAGATGGACTCAGAGATGGACCGCATCATCAACCAAATGATAACTGGTGCCGTGTACCTGGACCGGGAGAGCAGAACTGAGCTTTGACCAGTGAGTATACAAAAAGTACACTTGATGGCAATGGCATGCTGGACACAAACAAGATGGATACAAACGAGATGAACCGCGTCGACAATCAGACGATGACCGTCGCTGATTACCTGGGTTGGGATACTTCGGAGCTTAGATCAGTGAGTATAGTGTCTCATTCCAATCATGTTCCGACTGGACACAAACGAGATGCATCTTCAACCAGATGATGACGTTTGCCGAACACCTGGGTTGGGAGATTTCGGAGCTTAGACCTGTGAATACAGTGCACTGGATTTTCTTTAGCTGAAGTTTGTCCATGGCATTATAAAAACACACTGACAGATAAAATGTTATTGGTATCGAAAAAGGGCTGGAATTCTATCGCGTAATGTTAACCCGAAAAGGGATATGAGGCGTTACTAAACTGATTAATATCTTAAGATATATATCAACTTATAAAATATATTATTTTCTGCAGATCCTACAAGACATGATGGTGGAGATAGACTACGATGCTGACGGTACCGTGTCACTAGACGAATGGAAACGAGGAGGGTCGGTATTATTTTGATAAATGTTTCGCTCTTAGTTCTACCCATGCATTACGGTGGCGGTCTGCCCTGCCTGGGTGGAGAACCGCCGGGTTCTCGTTGAGGCTATCGGCGGCGGCGATATCTCGCGACCGGCCCTGGTTCAATCTATGGTCCGGAGCGAAGAGGCATGGGAAGCGGTTACTTCCTTCTGCGAAACAGTAATTCTAGCGAAGGAGGATGCCGAACGTGTGAGAGAGAGGGAAACCTCACGACCCAGCTGCCACAACAGAAGAAGACGCCCCGGGCGTCGGGAGTCGCAGGGCGATTCCCTGTCACCGCAGGCGTGGGCCTGCGGACGGCGAGCATTGGGTGGCTCGCCGTTCGATCAGAACCAGGCCCAGGTCGGCGGCTCAAGGAGCTATCAGCATGGGAGACGGGGCCTGCTAGGGCCAGTGCCTGCCGGGGTGCGGAATCCGTTCGAAAGAGACGTCGCAGCCCTGGAACGCAAAGGGCATTAGGAGGAGCACGGATGGGTTTTAGTCATTAAGAGACTGACACTCCCTTCCGCCTCGTCCAGAGCGGAAGGAGTCATTTGATGATTTCCCATCCTTAAAAAAAAATAAAAACCCATGCACTGCCATTATGAGTGAACAATCTGGTACCTACCTACATCACCTACATCTGTCAGCATTAATGGACAGACACAGTCTCAACTACTAACTCCGCTCCGCATTATTCTACTAAAATCGCTTACAAATTTAAATTCAAAAATCCAAAACCATATAAATAATATTACCATATATATAAATAATATTCACTTCTACAGCATGACCACAATCCCTCTCCTCGTGCTACTAGGCCTCGATACAAACGTCAAAGAGGACGGAGAACACGCGTGGAGACTCAAGCACTTCAGTAGACCTGCGTACTGCAACCTCTGTCTCAACATGTTGGTGGGGCTGGGCAAGAAGGGGCTGTGCTGTATCTGTGAGTATTGAGCTCTACTCACGTCTAGCCTGAGGACGTCTCATAGCACTGATGGAGGCTCTTGCACTTAAGCAGAACCGTATAAAATCTTGTAGATAAGGGCTTCAAGCCCAACTAAACTTCTCTTTTTCAACTTCTTGGCAGGGTGGACTGTAGTGGCTGGTGCAGGTGCATCTATTAGTGCAAAAACTTTATTGGGGTTTTGTTTGAGTCGTTTGGTGTTTAAATTCTAGGGTCATGGGGTCCATGTGCTTATCGAATTTTTCGTGCTCTTGCGAGCAACTACTTTCCTATGTCGAAAACTTGATTATTCGAACTACAAAGTTCAATGCAATGAGTTATCGACATTGCGCGTAGAATCAGCATGCTGAAGTGGCAGTGGGCCGGCCATGTCTGTAGACGGACAGATGGTCGATGGAGCAGACATGTGTTACAGTGGAGACTGCGTATGGGCAAATGTAATGTGGGACGCCCTCAGGCACGATGGACTTAAGGAAGGTGGCTGACAGCGGATGGATACGGACTGCTCAAGACGGCACTCTTTGGGAGAGGCTTACGTTCAGCAGCGGACGGTAATTGGCTGAAATGTTTAGGCAATGCCGCCAATGTTTTGGACACTGTTCTCAGCTAAATGTTTGTTCTAACGAATCCCTTGTGGTGTCCGCAGTCTGCAAGTTCACGGTGCACGAGCGCTGCGTGCAGCGCGCGCCCGCCTCGTGCATCGCGACCTACTCCAAGTCCAAGCGCGCGCCCGCCACGCTGGCGCACCACTGGGTGGAAGGTACGTGCTCTACATACTCACGGTGCACGAGCGCTGCGTGCAGCGCGCGCCCGCCTCGTGCATCGCGACCTACTCCAAGTCCAAGCGCACCACTGGGTGGAAGGTACGTGCTCTACATACTCACGGTGCACGAGCGCTGCGTGCAGCGCGCGCCCGCCTCGTGCATCGCGACCTACTCCAAGTCCAAGCGCGCGCCCGCCACGCTGGCGCACCACTGGGTGGAAGGTACGTGCTCTACATACTCACGGTGCACGAGCGCTGCGTGCAGCGCGCGCCCGCCTCGTGCATCGCGACCTACTCCAAGTCCAAGCGCACCACTGGGTGGAAGGTACGTGCTCTACATACTCACGGTGCACGAGCGCTGCGTGCAGCGCGCGCCCGCCTCGTGCATCGCGACCTACTCCAAGTCCAAGCGCGCGCCCGCCACGCTGGCGCACCACTGGGTGGAAGGTACGTGCTCTACATACTCACGGTGCACGAGCGCTGCGTGCAGCGCGCGCCCGCCTCGTGCATCGCGACCTACTCCAAGTCCAAGCGCACCACTGGGTGGAAGGTACGTGCTCTACATACTCACGGTGCACGAGCGCTGCGTGCAGCGCGCGCCCGCCTCGTGCATCGCGACCTACTCCAAGTCCAAGCGCGCGCCCGCCACGCTGGCGCACCACTGGGTGGAAGGTACGTGCTCTACATACTCACGGTGCACGAGCGCTGCGTGCAGCGCGCGCCCGCCTCGTGCATCGCGACCTACTCCAAGTCCAAGCGCACCACTGGGTGGAAGGTACGTGCTCTACATACTCACGGTGCACGAGCGCTGCGTGCAGCGCGCGCCCGCCTCGTGCATCGCGACCTACTCCAAGTCCAAGCGCGCGCCCGCCACGCTGGCGCACCACTGGGTGGAAGGTACGTGCTCTACATACTCACGGTGCACGAGCGCTGCGTGCAGCGCGCGCCCGCCTCGTGCATCGCGACCTACTCCAAGTCCAAGCGCACCACTGGGTGGAAGGTACGTGCTCTACATACTCACGGTGCACGAGCGCTGCGTGCAGCGCGCGCCCGCCTCGTGCATCGCGACCTACTCCAAGTCCAAGCGCGCGCCCGCCACGCTGGCGCACCACTGGGTGGAAGGTACGTGCTCTACATACTCACGGTGCACGAGCGCTGCGTGCAGCGCGCGCCCGCCTCGTGCATCGCGACCTACTCCAAGTCCAAGCGCGCGCCCGCCACGCTGGCGCACCACTGGGTGGAAGGTACGTGCTCTACATACTCACGGTGCACGAGCGCTGCGTGCAGCGCGCGCCCGCCTCGTGCATCGCGACCTACTCCAAGTCCAAGCGCGCGCCCGCCACGCTGGCGCACCACTGGGTGGAAGGTACGTGCTCTACATACTCACGGTGCACGAGCGCTGCGTGCAGCGCGCGCCCGCCTCGTGCATCGCGACCTACTCCAAGTCCAAGCGCGCGCCCGCCACGCTGGCGCACCACTGGGTGGAAGGTACGTGCTCTACATACTCACGGTGCACGAGCGCTGCGTGCAGCGCGCGCCCGCCTCGTGCATCGCGACCTACTCCAAGTCCAAGCGCGCGCCCGCCACGCTGGCGCACCACTGGGTGGAAGGTACGTGCTCTACATACTCACGGTGCACGAGCGCTGCGTGCAGCGCGCGCCCGCCTCGTGCATCGCGACCTACTCCAAGTCCAAGCGCGCGCCCGCCACGCTGGCGCACCACTGGGTGGAAGGTACGTGCTCTACATACTCACGGTGCACGAGCGCTGCGTGCAACGCGCGCCCGCCTCGTGCATCGCGACCTACTCCAAGTCCAAGCGCACCACTGGGTGGAAGGTACGTGCTCTACATACTCACGGTGCACGAGCGCTGCGTGCAGCGCGCGCCCGCCTCGTGCATCGCGACCTACTCCAAGTCCAAGCGCGCGCCCGCCACGCTGGCGCACCACTGGGTGGAAGGTACGTGCTCTACATACTCACGGTGCACGAGCGCTGCGTGCAGCGCGCGCCCGCCTCGTGCATCGCGACCTACTCCAAGTCCAAGCGCGCGCCCGCCACGCTGGCGCACCACTGGGTGGAAGGTACGTGCTCTACATACTCACGGTGCACGAGCGCTGCGTGCAGCGCGCGCCCGCCTCGTGCATCGCGACCTACTCCAAGTCCAAGCGCGCGCCCGCCACGCTGGCGCACCACTGGGTGGAAGGTACGTGCTCTACATACTCACGGTGCACGAGCGCTGCGTGCAACGCGCGCCCGCCTCGTGCATCGCGACCTACTCCAAGTCCAAGCGCACCACTGGGTGGAAGGTACGTGCTCTACATACTCACGGTGCACGAGCGCTGCGTGCAGCGCGCGCCCGCCTCGTGCATCGCGACCTACTCCAAGTCCAAGCGCGCGCCCGCCACGCTGGCGCACCACTGGGTGGAAGGTACGTGCTCTACATACTCACGGTGCACGAGCGCTGCGTGCAGCGCGCGCCCGCCTCGTGCATCGCGACCTACTCCAAGTCCAAGCGCGCGCCCGCCACGCTGGCGCACCACTGGGTGGAAGGTACGTGCTCTACATACTCACGGTGCACGAGCGCTGCGTGCAGCGCGCGCCCGCCTCGTGCATCGCGACCTACTCCAAGTCCAAGCGCGCGCCCGCCACGCTGGCGCACCACTGGGTGGAAGGTACGTGCTCTACATACTCACGGTGCACGAGCGCTGCGTGCAGCGCGCGCCCGCCTCGTGCATCGCGACCTACTCCAAGTCCAAGCGCGCGCCCGCCACGCTGGCGCACCACTGGGTGGAAGGTACGTGCTCTACATACTCACGGTGCACGAGCGCTGCGTGCAACGCGCGCCCGCCTCGTGCATCGCGACCTACTCCAAGTCCAAGCGCGCGCCCGCCACGCTGGCGCACCACTGGGTGGAAGGTACGTGCTCTACATACTCACGGTGCACGAGCGCTGCGTGCAGCGCGCGCCCGCCTCGTGCATCGCGACCTACTCCAAGTCCAAGCGCGCGCCCGCCACGCTGGCGCACCACTGGGTGGAAGGTACGTGCTCTACATACTCACGGTGCACGAGCGCTGCGTGCAGCGCGCGCCCGCCTCGTGCATCGCGACCTACTCCAAGTCCAAGCGCACCACTGGGTGGAAGGTACGTGCTCTACATACTCACGGTGCACGAGCGCTGCGTGCAGCGCGCGCCCGCCTCGTGCATCGCGACCTACTCCAAGTCCAAGCGCGCGCCCGCCACGCTGGCGCACCACTGGGTGGAAGGTACGTGCTCTACATACTCACGGTGCACGAGCGCTGCGTGCAGCGCGCGCCCGCCTCGTGCATCGCGACCTACTCCAAGTCCAAGCGCACCACTGGGTGGAAGGTACGTGCTCTACATACTCACGGTGCACGAGCGCTGCGTGCAGCGCGCGCCCGCCTCGTGCATCGCGACCTACTCCAAGTCCAAGCGCGCGCCCGCCACGCTGGCGCACCACTGGGTGGAAGGTACGTGCTCTACATACTCACGGTGCACGAGCGCTGCGTGCAGCGCGCGCCCGCCTCGTGCATCGCGACCTACTCCAAGTCCAAGCGCACCACTGGGTGGAAGGTACGTGCTCTACATACTCACGGTGCACGAGCGCTGCGTGCAGCGCGCGCCCGCCTCGTGCATCGCGACCTACTCCAAGTCCAAGCGCGCGCCCGCCACGCTGGCGCACCACTGGGTGGAAGGTACGTGCTCTACATACTCACGGTGCACGAGCGCTGCGTGCAGCGCGCGCTCGCCTCGTGCATCGCGACCTACTCCAAGTCCAAGCGCGCGCCCGCCACGCTGGCGCACCACTGGGTGGAAGGTACGTGCTCTACATACTCACGGTGCACGAGCGCTGCGTGCAGCGCGCGCCCGCCTCGTGCATCGCGACCTACTCCAAGTCCAAGCGCGCGCCCGCCACGCTGGCGCACCACTGGGTGGAAGGTACGTGCTCTACATACTCACGGTGCACGAGCGCTGCGTGCAGCGCGCGCCCGCCTCGTGCATCGCGACCTACTCCAAGTCCAAGCGCGCGCCCGCCACGCTGGCGCACCACTGGGTGGAAGGTACGTGCTCTACATACTCACGGTGCACGAGCGCTGCGTGCAGCGCGCGCCCGCCTCGTGCATCGCGACCTACTCCAAGTCCAAGCGCGCGCCCGCCACGCTGGCGCACCACTGGGTGGAAGGTACGTGCTCTACATACTCACGGTGCACGAGCGCTGCGTGCAGCGCGCGCCCGCCTCGTGCATCGCGACCTACTCCAAGTCCAAGCGCGCGCCCGCCACGCTGGCGCACCACTGGGTGGAAGGTACGTGCTCTACATACTCACGGTGCACGAGCGCTGCGTGCAGCGCGCGCCCGCCTCGTGCATCGCGACCTACTCCAAGTCCAAGCGCGCGCCCGCCACGCTGGCGCACCACTGGGTGGAAGGTACGTGCTCTACATACTCACGGTGCACGAGCGCTGCGTGCAGCGCGCGCCCGCCTCGTGCATCGCGACCTACTCCAAGTCCAAGCGCACCACTGGGTGGAAGGTACGTGCTCTACATACTCACGGTGCACGAGCGCTGCGTGCAGCGCGCGCCCGCCTCGTGCATCGCGACCTACTCCAAGTCCAAGCGCGCGCCCGCCACGCTGGCGCACCACTGGGTGGAAGGTACGTGCTCTACATACTCACGGTGCACGAGCGCTGCGTGCAACGCGCGCCCGCCTCGTGCATCGCGACCTACTCCAAGTCCAAGCGCACCACTGGGTGGAAGGTACGTGCTCTACATACTCACGGTGCACGAGCGCTGCGTGCAGCGCGCGCCCGCCTCGTGCATCGCGACCTACTCCAAGTCCAAGCGCACCACTGGGTGGAAGGTACGTGCTCTACATACTCACGGTGCACGAGCGCTGCGTGCAGCGCGCGCCCGCCTCGTGCATCGCGACCTACTCCAAGTCCAAGCGCGCGCCCGCCACGCTGGCGCACCACTGGGTGGAAGGTACGTGCTCTACATACTCACGGTGCACGAGCGCTGCGTGCAGCGCGCGCCCGCCTCGTGCATCGCGACCTTCTCCAAGTCCAAGCGCGCGCCCGCCACGCTGGCGCACCACTGGGTGGAAGGTACGTGCTCTACATACTCACGGTGCACGAGCGCTGCGTGCAGCGCGCGCCCGCCTCGTGCATCGCGACCTACTCCAAGTCCAAGCGCACCACTGGGTGGAAGGTACGTGCTCTACATACTCACGGTGCACGAGCGCTGCGTGCAGCGCGCGCCCGCCTCGTGCATCGCGACCTACTCCAAGTCCAAGCGCGCGCCCGCCACGCTGGCGCACCACTGGGTGGAAGGTACGTGCTCTACATACTCACGGTGCACGAGCGCTGCGTGCAGCGCGCGCCCGCCTCGTGCATCGCGACCTACTCCAAGTCCAAGCGCACCACTGGGTGGAAGGTACGTGCTCTACATACTCACGGTGCACGAGCGCTGCGTGCAGCGCGCGCCCGCCTCGTGCATCGCGACCTACTCCAAGTCCAAGCGCGCGCCCGCCACGCTGGCGCACCACTGGGTGGAAGGTACGTGCTCTACATACTCACGGTGCACGAGCGCTGCGTGCAGCGCGCGCCCGCCTCGTGCATCGCGACCTACTCCAAGTCCAAGCGCACCACTGGGTGGAAGGTACGTGCTCTACATACTCACGACTTCCATATCTATTCTGGACCAGCTAAAAAGGACACTTTAGGAGAACCTTATTAGAATCGTAATATTAATCTCTCAAAAAAATCAAATCAAATTTCATTTTCATGTTTATCGCTAATTAGGTTCAAGGTAGATTGGGAAAATTAAACAGTTTTTTTCTGATTCTGCTAAAGTGGCCTTTTTAGACCCGCTGATCACCCATAATATATGTCCTGAGGATCTGAACAGAGGCCATTCTATTAGCGATAGCGATTATCGAAATTTCAAAACATAAGGGATTATCACTTGATTTTCGACAGCGTTTGTCAATCCAAAAATTCAATGTGGCAGATTTAATTTTCATGAAAATACTGAGACTCCTGAGTGTTTTTCACTATTCCTCATAGTTTCAGATCTAGCCATGCACGTACACTTGAAAAATTCACACTGTGTACTGTCAGGGTAACATCAGCATGGAATTTTTAATAATAATTTCGGATATGTTACCCTGGTAACATATCCAAAATTATGTAAAGCTAAGGTCCAGAGTGTGCAGAAATGCTCGGTCGAATCACGCAATCATCATGTTCCTTCAATGTGGAAGACCAACGTAAACGTAAAAAGATCTATTGCGTAGAAAGTCTTCATTCGGGCCGATTACAGTACACAGTGACATGAGGTAAATAAATGCTCCAATATAATAAAATCTATTATTTTCCTTTTCAGGCAACTGCCACGGAAAGTGCGCGCGGTGTCGGAAAAAGATCAAGGGCTACAACGGAATCACTGGACTGCACTGTCGCTGGTGCCATATCACCGTGAGTAACAGCCATGATCTTAGCAAATAACCTTGTTTAACTCTCAGCTAAACCGAATATATGTATTAATCTTAGTTTAAATTCAGAAGATAGTAATTTACCGTTGTGATAAAAAGATAGGCCAGCAAAGTAAGCATTCTGGTTCTATTCACGCAGATTATTTTTCGCACCCTGCGGACTCGCCGTCCGCATACCGGCCCATCTTACTGCTCGATGAGGTGGGCAAGCTCTTTGAAAACGTAACTGCAGGCAACCTCTTGAGGTACCTGGTGGAGTGGGATCAGATCTGGTGAAGAACCAGTTCGGTTTTCGCACAGGGCGCTCGACGGTGAACGCCATCATGTGGTGTAGGGTCGTATTGGCGGTGTCTCTTGACATCGGCAATGCCTTTAATACCCTGCCTAGAGTTGCACTCCGGTATCACCGGATGCCGACCTACCTCTGACGTCTGGTCCAGGCTATTTGACGAACAGGGTCGTCATCTACCCCGGTCACCGGGGTGAGCGGAACTGCTAGATATGTCATGCGGTGTTCCACAGGGATCGGTTCTGGGGCCGCTCCTGTTGGACATCGCTGTGGACTGTGGAGGACCCGCCATCCTACCTAGCAGCGTTAGCGTAGTGTGCTGCACTAAAGACGTGCAATAGGGACGCGTTGTTAAATACGCTTATAGATATGTCAGAATAGTTATCAGAACCTGCAAGCAGCAGCGCAGCTGCGGGCAGTGCCTGCCCGGGTTGCATAATTGTACCAAAGAGTTACCGCGGCTTATCGCGCGCTCGTGCTGGACCGACAGCGACAGTGCTCGTTACTATATTATACCTAGCGACGTCCTATAGAGTCCGATGACATTAACCTCACCCCTCACACTATTACAGCTACACAACCGCTGTGTGGGTAGCGCGGGCGGCGCGTGCTCACTAGGCAGGCACGCGCGACACATTCTACCTCCCACGGCTATCCGGCCGCTCGTGCTGGACAGGCAAAGATCGTTACCGCATCGACCACAGCATGATCAGGTAAGACAACTCACTTTCTGTTTGTTTGGCACGTATTTTAACATAAGTTTTAAAATAAAAGGCATCATTTTCGAAGTTAAGGATTTCGTATTATTTTTATTCAGATTTTTTTTGTCGTTATAAGCCTTTGCTATTTTCTAAATTATATTAACCTACCTATGAACCTTTCCAACATACTTAGTTATATGTGAGTTCAGTTGGGAAATGTCTGGTCCTGTCTTAAGGCGATTTATTGCATATCACGAAACGGGACTAATGAAGCTCGAGCATTACGAACTATGAGAGGAAGAACAGCGTTGAACTTAGTAAATTCTTATTTAAATTACAAACAGTCTTAGTCATTGAGTCGGTTCGTTGGAATTTAACTTGAAAATGGAGGCCCCCAGGGCTCAACTGTAGGCCCGTTTTTATATACATTTTGAGTTTGGGACCACTTATATTCGGACTCTCCCGGAAGACCTTAGTAGTGCTAGCTCTTATTACGCTATCCTAAAATCAGAGGAATCAATCCTAAATATGCCATTCTAGTAAAATTATTAATACAAAATAAAACTCATACTACAACTTATACTCATTTCTAAAGATCATTCTAGACTAATCAGACCTAAGTTTAGCATAAAGTAAAGCTACATCTTCACTAAAATTAAACTTGCGCAACAAGAAACCTGTAAAGTCAAAATTCTATTCCACCAATATGAACTGTTTTTTTTTTCTCACAATTTGCACCTACTAGTATTATTCTCTGCATCACCCAAAGGTTGACTGGTAGAAAATGACTCAGGCATTAAGTCCGCCTCTGTACATCTGTGTGCGTAAAGTGTTAAATAAATAAATAAATAATCATAATCATTTATTCATTTGCGAATATAGGTAATTGGCACAGGTGTTTCACTAATAAAAAGTCCTCTATATTCTACCGTCACATGGGCATGCAAATTAAATTAAATTTAAAATTTAAATAAATTAAATCTTGGCATAAATATAAACAAAAAAAAAAAAATATATATATGTATATAGGCTAAATGTAATAATAATGATGTCAAATGTCAAAGAAAACAATATATCAAACGGATCAATTATGTCGAATAGAATAACATTAACATATAAATTAAAATAAATTCAACATTGACATGAAAAATGCAAAATAATAATAATAATTCCAAATGGTAGAAATGTCAAATAGAACAATATGAAATGGTACAAATGTCAAATGTAACAATATCAAATAGTACAAACGTCAAAAAGAAACAATAATGTCAAATGGAATTGAATGAAGAGATTCTTTCTCTTTTCCAGCAATCCCTCCCCACCTCAATATCCCTCCCAATCTCAATAGCAGCGACCTCAGAAGAGAAGAAGGAAGAAAAAGACAAGCGGGAAACGCGAGCGCCCCCAATCTCCTTCCAAATAACACCCCCGGACGGCTCCTGCCCCCTACTCGTGTTCATCAACCCCAAATCCGGGGGGCGGCAAGGCTCCAGGGTGCTGAGGAAGCTGCAGTACATCCTCAATCCGCGGCAGGTGCATGATATTGCGAAAGGGGGAGGGCCAACACAGGGTGAGTTTTTGACCGTGTGAATTTGTTCTTTGGCTTTTGGCTCGAAAAAAACTCAATTTGGCCCCCACTTTGGAATGCACTCAATTACTTACAAACCTGTATTAAAATAACTTAACCATCTCGACTACATAATTATTATTGCTTAAATTCTTCAGGGCTGCAGATGTTCAAAGACGTAAAGAATTACCGCGTGATATGCTGCGGAGGTGACGGCACCGTCGGATGGGTGCTTGAGACTATGGGTGAGAAACTTTAGAAGAGTAAAATAAGTATAGAATAGAATAAACTTAAACTCAAAGCATCTATTTCAAATAAACCATTTACAGGCACTTTTGAATTGTCAAGGTCGGTCAGTCAAAAACATGAACGTTCCAAAGCGTAGATCTCTATGGAGAAGAACGAGCAAGCAACGCAAAATAGAAAGAACTACAATGAGGGACTTGAAAACAAGGCTGAACTTATTGGCAAACGTGCTCCATCACCAACCACAACATCACATTCCAACAGGTTAAAGTCATCAGGATTGTGGTCAAACGACTTTTCAACGCATAAGCATACAAAAATCTTTTTTAAAATTTATTATTAAAAAAAACACATTTTATTTCAGGCTATCAAACCCACTTAAAACAATTACAATAATTTAAATCAAATGACAATAGCAACTACTTCACATTAATTATGAAGTTAAAATAGATAGGTACTTTATTGGACGCATTAAATTTCATTTATTGTATTAATTTCAAAAGATATCAAGATTACGTTAGATTAAAATAAAATGTCCACATTAGTGTGTACGTGAACCATGCAACAGTGGTTCACATATCGACAGTCAAAACGTTCATGATAGTGTCGCGGCCGCCCCGCACCCCGCACCCCGCACCCCGCACCCCGCGCAGCACGGATGTGCACCGCTTGTGCATGATTGTGTAGAAACAATCCACACGCGCCTCGGCTTACATCGCCGACGCGCTACAGAAGCGAGGCAGCCCCATGAGCATCCTGAACTCGTTACGACTATACCTGTCACAATTAACTAATGATCTTATTGTATCCGTCTGTTCGAAATATTCTAACTGAAAAACTGCAGAACAGATTTATTTAAAAAAGATCCTTACTCCAATTTATCTATACCTTGGTAAGATTTAAATGACCGTGTTAAAATAATTAATTACAGACAAGGTTCAGATGGACACGCAGCCAGCAGTAGGGGTGATACCACTTGGAACTGGCAACGATTTAGCCAGATGTCTGCGATGGGGAGGCGGGTAAGCATAACAGGTTTTTATTCATTCCAACAGCGGCTCAAGATCAGCTGTACCCAACCTGTGGCCCGCGGGCCACGTGAGGCCCAGTAGCCTGACACATTACTGATATTACAGGGTTATTTGTAAAACACCAGCAACCTCTTAGGCAGTGAAAGTACACATGATTATAAGCAACTTTTATTTTGGGAAAACCCCGAAATCTCGAAAAAAATATCAGCTGTTTCATACAAAATACAATATTTAGCCAATGAAAATGTATGAAACAGCTGATATTTTTCTAAAGTTATTTTTGTAAAAGTTGCTTATAATCATGTGTACTTTCACTGCCTAAGAGGTTGCTGGTGTTTTACAAATAACCATGTACATTAGGCAGTGCATCAATGTGTACACATGTATCTATACTGTAATGATTCACTCCTCGACGTTGTGCTGTCTCTTTTCCTATCCACCCACTATGAAAACGGTTCTTTTGTCACAAATTTAAAAGTCCCAATTATGTAGATACTATTTAAATCGAATTAGAAGTTTAGTAGATTTTTTTTTTACTACTAGTTGACCCGCGCAACTTCGTCTGCTCCGCTCCTATTGGTGTTAGCGTGATGATATAATATATAGACTATAGCCTCCCTCGATAAATGAGCTATAGACTCCAACACAGAAATAATTTTTCAAATCGATCCACGAGTTCCTGAGATTAGCGCGTTCAAGCAAACAAACAAACTCTTTAGCTTTATATATTAGCATAGATGGGTTATTGCAGCCCATCATGACAATGGTAGAAGCACAATGTGGCCCCAAGAGAGAAAAGATTGAGTTCAGCTGTTCTAGACGATGATATTCTGTCAGCGGTTCCATGGCGAAGATCTGTCTGGATCTGTGTGGTCTGTTTTTTAATCTCGGAGACTAATTTGACAACTTCAAATGTCAAAACTGACTTAAATGCTATTGAAATCTATGTCAGTTTGCCATTTTTACTTGTCAATTTAGTCTCTGAGATTAAAAAACAGACTATAGTATAGTATTCCCAAACGTTGTCGAAATGTCACGTGACCAATCTCTTATATTTCGGCTCCTCGACAAACGCATTTGCTAACAAAATGATACTTTGTCTGGAGCCTCAGTACGAATATCACTATCCGTCGAAAGAGAAGAACGGCATAAAAGGAGGCTGTTTAATCCACTAAACATTGTTATCAGAACGTAGCTTTTAAAAATAATGCACCCACTTACATTACAGTATATTTTTAATCACAAAAGCTTTCGGCAAAATTATTTTTACCTTCTTCTTCTTACCGTGTGGGCAGTAAGGTCTAACGACCCCACACACCCTAGTGTCAGAGTTTCTAAACCGCCTCAAGGGCCTCTGACATGGTTTATTTGACGACCGCCATTTGGCGGCCGGGACCACCGGCTTATACGTGCCTTCCAAAGCACGGAACCATCTTTTCACCTTAAAACTTCACCTGAAGTAAATACAGCAAACTCACATTTGTGTAAAATAATAATCAAATGAGCTTAACTTTACAGATACGAGGGAGAGTCCATCCACAAGATTCTGGACAAGATAGCGCGCGCGAGTACCGTCATGATGGACAGGTGGCATATCACCGTTGAGAACTCTTCCGCTGATGTGAGTCACCTCTATTTTATTATAATCCGTGTATTCATCTTCTTACACTTATCTATTACATTTTTAAATATTTCTTAAATAAAAAAAAATAATTTAAAAATTATAAAAAATAGTAGCCAACCGGTATCGGGAACCGGGTGCAAGATACCAGCTGCGGAGAGAGGAACCTCCTGACAATGCGAGCCGTGTCCAGAAGTACCGCTTTCTGAATCAAGCCATTGATCCAGCTGCCTAACGAGAGCCTCCTGAGGTGTTGGTCCAGGCTCGTGGCTATTAAGCCGTTCTCTGTCACGACTATCGGTACAATGATTGCGGAGTCTACTTCCCACAATGACATGTGGACAACCTCGATTAACCTCAACCTTATTATTATTATTGTATGTCTTCAACTCTCTCGGATCCCTGGAGACCCGCGGTCTTTTGGTAGGCGTACGAGGGGCCGAAGCTACCTCGCAGAGGCCCAGTTAGACATTTCTAATGGAATGGGACACCAACCGACGATTATCCCTGTATGCACTGTGAAAGTATACTCAAGGACAAATCCCGGTGGGAGCAGGACTGTAATAGTCATCTTTGCAATAATTGCAGAATATGGAAACAAAAGATAAAACGCTATAGGTTTTGTCCGCCCAATTGGGCAGAATTATTTTTTGTTATAGCGGCAACACAAATACACAATCTGTGAAAATTTCAACTGTCTACCTGTTACGGTTTTTGAGATACAGCCCACTGACAGACGGACGGACGGAGGGACGGACGGACAGCGGAGGCTTAGTAATAGGGTTCCGTTGGTTACCCTTTGGTTACCATATAATAATATGACTACCTACAGTCACGAAGAAATACAATCAGGTTAAATTTTTTAACCCTACCTTTTTTTTAAGGATGGGAAATCATCAAATGACTCGTCCCGCTTAGGGTGAAGCAGGAGGGAGAGTCAGACTCTTACTGACTAAAACCCATCCATGTTCCTCTTAAAGCCCTTTGCGTGTCCCAGGGCTAGGGTACCTCTTTCGAACAGATTCCGCAGCCCCAGCAGGCACTGCCCCTAGCGGGCCCCGTCTTCTATGCTGACAGCTCTTTGAGGCGCGCGTGAAACACAACGCGCCGTCGACCCTTTCGACCCTAACTTACAATCTCAATTTGTAATGTTTCCAGTGTGAGCAGCCTCAAATGCCAGACTCGGCGCCGCATCCGACGGTGGTTCCCTACAACATCATCAACAACTACTTCTCGGTCGGCGTTGTGAGTATCAAACATTTGCACCTTCTTGGTTAGGACCCATCTTATTTCTTTGCAAGTTTTTGTCTCAATTGCTTCAGCACATCATCGCTTACCATCAAGTGAGATAGTGGTCACACGCGTGCCTATCAACAGTAAAAAAATAAGCTAAAAAAATCTGGTCAAGTGCTAGTCGGAATCGCGTGCATTTTAACATGTTATTTTAACGCTACAGACTTCTTATAGGTTTTTCTGTAATCTTTAGTTATAGGACTAAAATCTACATTTTTTTTTCAAAACTTTAGGCTTATTGAGATAATGGTCATTTTTGGCTTAATTTCTTGAATAACTCCAAAACTGTTTATTTTCAAATAAGGGAAAAATATAATTAAAACCCTCACAGTAAGCCCTTTCATTTGATATGTGACACGATGCAGTTTGTTCTTTTTTATAATTTTCTACTTTGACCCACAAAAGTGACCCCCATACTGAAAATTTATTTATTTACGTAACACGTCCGTGTTTGGGTCACAGAAGTCCATATTTATACCTATTTTCAACAGAATTGTTCCAGTTCATCTGGAAAAAACAGTGACAGACGGACACACAGACAAACACGCAAGTGATCCTATAAACTTATAAGGATTCCGTTTTTTACGGATGTTCGGATTTGGGGGATCACCTTGCCCAGCAATAGGATACCGTGGTCTCATAAAAAATCATTTTCTTCTACCAGTCAGTTATCCTATAGTTCATACGCTTAGTTGACGCTTCGCGTGACCCAAGGGCTGGCTTTTACCTCGGACAGAGGATAAGCATTGCCATACAACGTGGCAATGCCGCCAGTCTTTTGGGCTCACTTCCAGTGGACAGCGATGCGGACGAATTTTTTGACGCCTTATTTTAGTTAGGATTTCTTATTTTAAGTGTATATATTTTGTTTTAATAAAGGTTTTATCATAGTTCTCTACATTAATAATAATACTCTTTTATTCCTAAACAAGAGGTCTCTAATTTCGGTGTGCCTTTGGCATAGGCCTCCTCCAATAGGGAAGATGCAAATACAGAATTTATGAGAATGTTGTCAGTAAAATGATAAAAAAGGATAAAATAAAGGCCATTGCAACGTTTTTATTTTGGTTTATATCGATTTTTAACAAAAATAATGAATTAAAGTAACGTGAAACGGAACGTATTTACACAACAATCAGCGTTTAGTGACGTATCTGCTGTTACGCCAACGAAAAAGCAACCTTATGTCTTTGAGATAGGACAGTTCTTGACCAGTGATAGACACGAGTGACGTCATCGTCCGTTTTCGCGCGAACATTTAAACTGTCGGTTTAAAAACGCAATATTGGCAATAAATTAAAGCGTTTTCATTTCTTATTTATGTGGTGGTCTATTCTAGATGGAGTTCTTTAAAATTAAAGCAAAAATGGGAATATTGCATGTTCCCTATTGCTACTCTCAACCAGAATGGTCCTGCTGTCTGTTTCAAGTCATCTTCCCATCTCCTGACTTGACGAGCCCTACCTCTTTTGCCCTCTCTTGGTTGTCAGAGGGTGACTTGCTTGCTCCATTTGTTAATGGAGTGGCGTAGTATATGTCCACCCCATCTCCATTTTTAGGCGTCTATCCGGGTAAGAATGTCTGTTCTCTACAATACTCTCTACATATATTTTTACTGTCTCCCCCAGGACGCGGCAATCTGCGTGAAGTTCCACACGGAGCGTGAACGTAACCCGGACAAGTTCAGCTCGCGCATGAAGAACAAGCTGTGGTACTTCGAGTTCGCCACGTCCGAGCAGTTCGCCGCTAGCTGCAAGAACCTGCACGAGCACATCGATATTGTGGTGAGTCCTCATCTCGGCTCATGAGGTATTCTTCAACCATCCCAAACGCAGTGCCAGCGTGGAGGTCTGCTAGGGTTGCAGAATGGTCCGAAGAAGTTACTGCAGTCCTGAACGTAACAGGCATTTGGGTGATACGAGCGGGTTTTTAACCGATTTCCGATCCAAAAAAGGAGGAGGTTCTCAATACTGTGTAGTGTGTGTGTGGGTATTTTTTTATGTATGTGTGGGTATTTTTATATGTATGTGTGGGTATTTTTTTATGTATGTGTGGGTATTTTTATATGTGTGTGTGGGTATTTTTTTATGTATGTGTGGGTATTTTTTTATGTATGTGTGGGTATTTTTTTATGTATGTGTGGGTATTTTTTTATGTATGTGTGGGTATTTTTTTATGTATGTGTGGGTATTTTTATATGTGTGTGTGGGTATTTTTTTATGTATGTGTGGGTATTTTTTTATGTATGTGTGGGTATTTTTTTATGTATGTGTGGGTATTTTTTTATGTATGTGTGGGTATTTTTTTATGTATGTGTGGGTATTTTTTTATGTATGTGTGGGTATTTTTATATGTATGTGTGGGTATTTTTTTATGTATGTGTGGGTATTTTTTTATGTATGTGTGGGTATTTTTATATGTATGTGTGGGTATTTTTTTATGTATGTGTGGGTATTTTTATATGTGTGTGTGGGTATTTTTTTATGTATGTGTGGGTATTTTTTTATGTATGTGTGGGTATTTTTTTATGTATGTGTGGGTATTTTTTTTATGTGTGTGGGTATTTTTTTTATGTATGTGTGGGTATTTTTTTTATGTGTGTGGGTATTTTTTTTATGTATGTGTGGGTATTTTTTTATGTATGTGTGGGTATTTTTTTATGTATGTGTGGGTATTTTTTTATGTATGTGTGGGTATTTTTTTATGTGTGTGGGTATTTTTTTTATGTATGTGTGGGTATTTTTTTATGTATGTGTGGGTATTTTTTTATGTATGTGTGGGTATTTTTTTATGTATGTGTGGGTATTTTTTTATGTATGTGTGGGTATTTTTTTATGTGTGTGGGTATTTTTTTATGTATGTGTGGGTATTTTTTTTATGTATGTGTGGGTATTTTTTTTATGTATGTGTGGGTATTTTTTTATGTATGTGTGGGTATTTTTTTATGTATGTGTGGGTATTTTTTACGTATGTGTGGGTATTTTTTTATGTATGTGTGGGTATTTTTTTATGTATGTGTGGGTATTTTTTTATATGTGTGGGTATTTTTTTATGTATGTGTGGGTATTTTTTTTATGTATGTGTGGGTATTTTTTTTATGTATGTGTGGGTATTTTTTTTATGTATGTGTGGGTATTTTTTTATGTATGTGTGGGTATTTTTTTATGTATGTGTGGGTATTTTTTTATGTATGTGTGGGTATTTTTTTTATGTATGTGTGGGTATTTTTTTTATGTATGTGTGGGTATTTTTTTATGTATGACCGATTACTCCGAGGTTTCTGTTTCGATTTCTGTGCTTCTTTTTTATTTCGATGCGGCCATACTTGCCCTCTGGTCCCGTAAAAAAATTAATTCAGTTTCGCTCAGTAGTTTTTATTTATGAGCCATGACGTCGTCCAAGTTTCACCACTTAAAAGTGAAAAATAACTTTTTACAAAAAAAAAATATAACGAACTTCCAAACAAAACACTCCAAGTATAAAATAACTTTAATTTCGGAAGTCAGTGTTAAAAAACAAAGAAATAAAACCAAAAACACACACACCAGTCTGAGCGAAAGGACTTACTTGATCATTTCCCTTAAAAAAAAATTGTGGAGCCCTATCACAGGACATGCGTCTTCATCAGTATCCCGTCGGACACAACCATCTGCACCATCCAACATCTTACGAGTA